>VZRF01011148.1:298429-401955 GCA_013396875.1 Vireo altiloquus | reverse complement strand
AAAAAACCCAAAAAAAAAAAAAAAAAAAAAAAAACAACAAAAAACCAAACCCAAAACCCAACCCCAAAACCCTCAAAAAAACACTGATAGTGCCAAAGACACTCTGGTTCTTCCCTTGCCATTTCTGAAAGATGCATCATCCTCCAGCTGTAGCAAAGCCTGCCTGGAGTTAGAGCTTTCCCCAGGGTCTGGCCCATCATGGGGGTGAGTGGCTGCCATTTATTTTCACACCCAAACTGGGCACTAAACTGGTCCCTACTGAAAATGATTCATCAAATCCATCCCCAATTCAAGCCTACACGAAAAAGCAAGTTGCTTTGAAATGGCTTTTTTTTGGGGGGGGAGGGAAAAGCTGGCTTTGGGAAGCACCCCTATTCTCAGGTTGATAAGATAGATATCTAGATAAGAGTTTAAAACCTCAACCTAAGAGCCCAGGAAAAAACTTAAGAGCTCAGGAAAGCTCCCTTTGTACAAGGGGGTGGGAGTAGCTTTACCAGCCCATGGAGGTAAGGAAAGAGGAGAAGAGTCAAGAATTGTGGATAATAGCAGAAAAAAAGGTAGAAAATAATAAGGGGACACGTGGCTTGATTTGACACCGCCGGGTTCACTCGTGATAGCATCTTGTCAAGATTAGGACATGGCATTTCCTATAGCACAGATAAGCTTTGTCTTTGCCTGGGCTGCAAGGCAGCTCTAAAAGGAGTGACTCCCCACCCGCCCCTTCCCCAGGACTGGTTCCAATTAGTGCCGACTCCACTCTGTGCCGGCTTAGCCCCAGGATTAAAAGTCTCCCCGTGCCAATCCCCTCTGACCCAAACACTTCCTGGGAGTGACAGGGCGACCAAATTCCTCCCCTTCCTAAATTGGACAGCTTGCTCTCGTCACCCCAAACTCTGGCCCCCGTGGAGGGGGATACGTGACAGAGAGCAGCCCTTCATCCTCCCCAGGAACAAGGAGCCCAGGTCCTCAGAAGCCTTTGCACGGCCTGGAGCTGCAGTGATGCCAGGAAAAGCCCCACTAGGATGTTTGACTTCATCTGCCTGCCCTGTGGACAGCAGGGGCAGCTCTGGCACCCGGCTGGTGGGTTTGGGGTGCTTAAGATGTCAGGGTGCAGCAGGTCACATCTCAGGCTCTTCCAAAGGCCCAGGATGGCAAATTGTTCCTGACATGTGCTCCTGTGAGCTTCTTTGGCCGGAAAAGATGGCTTGGCCAGCAAGTATGGAGAGATGGAAACACCGTGGACAAATGTTTCCTGAGCATCTCTTTGCAGAGGCAGCACTGGTGCTGAAAGCCAGCAGAGCGTGCTCAGCTTGGGAGCAGCCCCAGCCCCAGTGAGGATCCCACAGGAGGGGCAGATGGAGCCCATGGAGCAAGCAGGCTACGCTGCGGGGCTGTTTTGGCAGGAGATGTGAGCGTCTGTCACCAGCCCTGGAGGAAACAGAGGGAGATTTCACTGCACAGAGCTGAGGAAGAGAGGAAAAGGGCTTACAGCGTGCACCTGGGAGCGTTTGTGCCCCCAGCCTTCTGCTGTTCATCCCCACATGCCTCTGTTCCCTGGCACCAGCTTTTAAGGAAAATCACCTTAATTTTGTCCTGATGCAAAGCTGCTGAATTGACAGAACTGAGCAAGTTATTTATTCAGGGAGCAGCTGAACAATGGCCAAGTGCAAGCTGCCTCCACACACCTGCAGCAGGCACCTTCCAGCATGAAATAGCAGCCTGGTCCTGGCTGGGATACCCCTGTGAGAAAGAGCTGAGTTGTCTTTAAACACCTCCCTGCTGGGAGGGCTGCAACCCCTGCCCCATCTCACATGGGAGATTGAATAAACAGCAAACAGCAAGTGCCCTTTTGGGCCCACTATGGATTTGGACCACCACACATGGGCTCGAAGGCTTTCCATTCCTCTAACAGCCCCTGAGGGCTGTCATTAAATCAGCACAAGGGGGAATTGAAGAGGCTACATCAGCTCCTCCTTCCTAGCAGCATCACTCCATGGGCACCACTTGGGACAGTCACCCCTTTTAAAGCTGAGAGGTTTCACGTGAGTGTGGGGGAACAGACTACCTGTGCCCCAAAAGCATGGGGTGTTTTGGGGAGAGAGGCAGGCTTCCCAGCACACCTGGGCTGCAGGAAAACCTGCAGGCCAGCAGGGACTTTGGGGGGAAAGCAGTGACACCATCTCATTTCCACAGCTGGGTTGTTCACAGGCAGACAGCTGCGCTTCTGAACGGGAAATGATCCTGATTGGCTTTCCAGGTGCTCTCTTGTAAATGATTACAGGTGGTACCATGGTGTCTGACTGCAGTCCAGGGCTTTGTCTCTCTGAAAAAAAGCCCTCTGTCTTATCCTCCTGCCCCCACCCGCTTCCCCTTGCAAAGGAAGAGGGAGACCATCCAGGAGACAAGAAAACACACATACAGCAAGGGTGATTGCTATTTTAAGAATGTACTTTATACAAAATAACCAATTCATATGGAAATAAAATCTACAGACCTCCGAGGATCAAGATTTTAAAAAAGTTCTTTAAAAAAATTACCCAACACACAGTATTAAACTAACTATTGAGGTAACTGTCGCTCTTGGGGAACAAAGGTAATCAGCAGACCAAGACAAAATATACACAATATAAAAATAAATAGCATTCCCCTTTCCAGTATTGACCAGGAAAGTTCACACAACTTTGCAGCAGCAGGAGAGAGAAGAGGATCCCTGACACTGTGCTCTACAGGACGGGGAGGGAGACAGGGGCTCCTGGGCAGCAGGTGATGGAGAGGTGCAGCCCCTGAGGCCCTGCTGGGGAGGAAGTGCTGGGCTGAGCAGCGCCAGCATGAACTCCTTCTTGAGCAGATAAACTGAGCTCATCCAGCCCAACCTTTCCTGAACAGCATGGGCAGCTGCTCAGCCCAGTTTCCAACCGAGCCGAGGACAAGCAAGCCCAGTCCTCGAGTGTTACATCCCAGCACCCAGCAAAACATGCCAGTGCAGAGCCCCACAACAGGAGTCAGGTTTCCCCCACTGAGGGACACAGGCAGAGGCATTTTCACAGCTTGGTGTGGGAGGTCTGTGCTGCAGCCTCAGCTCACCCTCCTGTCACCCTGGGACAGCTGCAAGCTGCTGACAAGAGCCAAGCTTTTCCCCCCATGGCCACTAGACCCCTCCCTCCCTGCCCAACCACAAAGAGCACAGCAACACAAGAACAGCCTCACCCAAAAAGAGAAAGGCCCCCGTTTTCTCCTTGTGCCCCCGACAGACAGATTACATTCTTTACAAACTTACAATAATACAAAAACAACCCCAATGTTACCCAACTTCGGAAAAATGAATGGACGCAGTGGCAGAGGCTCCCCCACTACCTCCCCAGCAACGCCAAGTGAAGCAGCAGTGGGTCACTCTCCTCCCCCAGAGGCATTCAATCAGGGGTCCACCCACCCCTCTTCCACGTGCTCTGCTCTGTGGACGAGGCTCAACTTCATCCAGTTGCTCCCTTCCCTCTCTGCCTTCCCAAACACAGGAGCAGCAACCAGCTCTCTCAGGGCTACCTAAACCAACCCACCAGTCTCTGGGAAAGCAGGAGTGTGGCATGATAAAATGCAGGGCCACAGAGAGCACATTGCTTCCCCCTGAAACTGTGAATCCTCCCCAGTGTGTTCCACAGCCATCTTAGCCCTAAAACAGCACGGGAAGGTCAAAGTCACACTGCTGCACGTTATTATTGCTCAGGAAAAGATCAGGCAGCAGCATTCACTGATCTGTCAAGGAGGAGAGACAAGAGTTTTCACAGCTGTACACAGGATATGCACAGGCATTTTTAACCTAAACCCTCCTGGAGGTAGACATGCCAGAATCACGTGTGGGAGCCCTGCCCTGGGACCAGGAGCAAATCCTTGTAGTGGCAGACGGACAGACACCGCCGAGCCTGGGTGGCAAACCCCAGGGGCACACAGGAGAACACGTGGGAGCCACTGAGGACACCCTAATTTCATCAGGAGAGTCAATGTGCCCTCCCCACCTGCTGCCTGTGTGTGTGCAGAGGAGGCAGCTGGCAACCCTCTGCCCTTGTGCTGGTGTGGGCAGTGAGCTTTCATCTCTGCACTCGACAGCCACCAACCACAGCGAAGCCAGCAGAGGGAAAGAGGCTTGAAAGCTGGGAAGCAAGGAGAGGGGAAGTGTTGGCATATGACACAAAAGGGGATCAGAGGACTTTCCAGTCGGGGCCTGAGCTCCTGTAGCTGCCTGGCTGGCTTCAGAAGGGGAGACTGCTCCCCTGCTGTGCTCCAGTGGTGGAGTGCACCAGGTGGCTGCAGGCCTCTTACTCATTTGATGCACAAAGGAGTCCCCAGAGGCTGCCTGGTCTAACTGCTCACAACCAGGGAATTGTGCTCACGCAGAGTCAGCTCTGCTTTCATTTACAAGATATTCCACTTACTGCCCTTCTGCTAAGTGAGCCAAGTGTTTCCAAATAAAAGGGGCAAAGGACAGAGGGACTTGCTAGAGTTCGTGAAAATCTCAATTAAG
The DNA here is from genome assembly GCA_013396875.1 of Vireo altiloquus. Lineage (NCBI taxonomy): Eukaryota > Metazoa > Chordata > Aves > Passeriformes > Vireonidae > Vireo > Vireo altiloquus. The sequence goes on along the minus strand of VZRF01011148.1, from coordinate 397,439 downwards.
CCCTGGTCCTAATTAATCCTTTGTCCCCTCTATCCCTGGTGGACGTAGCTCTTGCTCTCTCCTGGATGCACTGTTCACTTTGATATCCACGTTTCAAAAGGAGGAAGACTTTTGCCAAAAGAAATCTAGGCCACTGCTGCAAATGAAGGAAAAAAAGCCCTCAGTCAATGCAAGACCAGCAGTGTTAGATCTACAAAATGCTCCATGGTCTCTCAAAGCCTGCATGTGAGCCAAGGCAAGACAGTAACCAAAAAGGGAAGGGTACAACACAGCTCGCTTCAAAGGTACACTTGGATGTTACTACCTAGTTTCAAGTACATTAAATGCTGTCCTCAATTTCCCTGCCTAGGGCTGGACTGAGCCTTGTCCTGGCTGTCCACAGGAGCTCCTACTGAGAGAGAGCTGGAAATGGGTCCCTCCCCAGCTGTTTTTCAGAGCAGGAGGTGGGAATTCTGCAAGAGCAAACTCCTCTATTCCTCCACTGATGCACCACAGTAAAAACTTTTTAGGGGTTGCTCTGATTAAGTGCAGACCCCTCTGCATGGTTGCTCTGCAGCAAAGGGAACCAGGACTAACTACACCATCACAGATTCCACTGTTGGGTCTTCTCCAAGCCACCCTTTGGGATGACACTTCCCTGTCACTCACTTCAGCACCTTCTCTGAAATTCCACAGAGCATACAGCAACACAGCCTTCTCAGAAAAGGAAAGCAGAATGAAGCCATCAAGAACAAAGAAACAACCCTGGCTGAACAGAGAGAAGAACAAAAGCCTGACAGGGATCAGTGGAGAAAATAAAGAAAGGTTGTTTTCTAATTATACTTTCATTTTAAACGGAGAAGTGTTGGGGTGAGAACCTGCAGGGGAACTGCCTCAGTCAGCAGAATGAAAGACAGCCTCTGTGACTTGCTTTCAGATAAGACATCATAAAGCTGATAGCCCTCCAAGACCCTGAGAAACCACACTTACAAAAATATACACAGGCGATTTGCTTCAGAAAGTCTGCATGGGAAAGGCATTTGGCAGACGAGAAAGAATCAGAAGCTTCCAAGAAAAGTGTCTCTGAGTACTTTAAAGTCACAAATCAAACCAGTTGGGCCTTGAAACTTCAAATTTACTTTCCTCTTTTGTCCTCCTCATTGCAGGCTGGTGCCTTTGATTGCTACTGAGTGGTTTGGTGGGTCACACCATGGAATTTATAGACTGCAAACTTCTTCTAAACACAGCTAAAAATCACTGTGAAGCCTCAGTGACTGCCCTTTCCAGCTGAATTGCCAGGGCCTGTACCACCTAAGATGCCCAAAGCTTTGGAGTCTCAGAGGGAGTTTATAAAATGGCCTTTGCAAAGGCAACTTGATATCTCAGGAGCTTGGGAACACCACACACCACTCAGAAAGGAGGAAGTGGTGGGGAGAGCAAGACCCTAAAAAAGTGGAGTAGCCTACAAAGCTCTTCTGAGAATACTGGAAATTTCTGTCATGCTTGAGCATGGTCACCATCATAATTGTTCTATGTATTACATAATCTCGTTTAACATGAACTCCATAATAATAGCAAAACACATCCTCCACATGGGAAAAGCAATAGCTCCAGGAAATTTGGCAGTCACTAGCTCAGGAAAGAACCACCTGGTAATATATTGTACTACAACAATGCTGGGGGATGCACTGGAGTTTCTCTGTATTGTGTTTAATAAAGACAGTGGCACAAGTATGGCACTCAAAAGCCATGCTATTTTAAAATGCAGCTACACTTCTGCACTGCAAGCCAGCCCATGGCACAGAACAACTCTGTACCCAAAGAGCTGCCATGTTAGTCTTCTACATCCCTCAAACCTCTCTTCCACAAGATCTACAAAGCAGCCCTGTGCAGCATGGGTTGGGAAATCACAAAATTGACATTTATCTGCTCCTCCTTACATTTCCATGGGTATTCCAGCCCAGCAGTCCTCTCCCAGGGCTGTGCCCTCTGAGGGGAGCCAGTTTTCTGTGATTTGCTCAGATTGTACCTAGTGAGATTAAGCTTTGATTTTGAGAGGATCCCTAGATATTGTAAGAGGGAAAAAAAACCAAAACAACAAAACACCAAACCAACTCTCACTTATGAACAAAGCATTTGAAAGTCTGGAAACTCTGCTGTAAGATTCCACCAGCATCTCTGCACCTCAGCATGTCCTGTCCTCAGGAAAGCCCAGCCATAGCTCTCTGTGTTCTTTATCAGTACTTTTCTAACAGAAACCATCTGCCCTCACAACAGCAGCTTGCTAGCCACTTCAACAAAAATTACTGACTACATCAAAAGCCATTTAGCAGGAGGAGTCAGCTTCACTACTTGGTTTTGTCTGCCACCTGCAAGTCAAACCCTTCCCCCAGATTTGCCTCATGTCAGGTGAGGGTTTCCATCACTAACACTCCACTACACTCTCCAGGCAGAACACAAACAATTCTTGCCCTCCTTGGCTATCTCCTGTTTTGACTGAGGCTTGGTACTCATCCAGAGACCACGACCACTAGAACCATGTTTTCAGTGCCAGTTCCAGCTGAAGTGTACATCAGCTTGCTTGGAGAGTTTTTACAGCTTCTAAACACCTCATGTTCCGCAACGCTTGCAATGGGCTGAATGAAAGGCACTTTAAATATTCAGGTGTCTGTGATACAGAAGACAGGCTGAAGTATGGCAGAGCTTCTTTGCAGAATCTACATTCACATTTCCAGTATTTTCAATGCTTTGCTACAAGTTATATTTTCCAGTTCATCTGTTTTTAAATCTGTTATTTCCAATTATTTTTACATCTACAGTGAACTAAAGATTGCTTTACAAGGAGAAGCAACTGTGTTTGTCCCAGGTTTGTTGTTTTAAAGAGGAGTTGTACTTCCACGATTTTTCATTAGAATCTACCACTGCATCTGTAGCTCTGTTCAGTGAAGGATCTAGACCTGCCTTTTGGAGCAGCTGGGGCACCTCTGAAAAACCAGTGCCAGCTGATGAGCCAGATTTGGGACAAATTTGGAAGAAACATAACATAATGTTCTTGGCTGAGGACAGCAGTTACCCATTTCTCAGTCAAAGTTCAACCTGCAGGATCATCTCTTCCAGTTTAGATCAATCCACCAGTCACAATTCCTCCCTGACAGATGAATACAAATGAAAACCACACCAAAACCTCCACCTTCCCTTTCCTAATGTAATGGCATCTGTAGGTATGCTTTCTGAGAAAGGACCACCTGGTAAAAATATTGTACTACAACAATGCTGGGGGATGCACTGGAGTTTCTCTGTATTGTGTTAAAAATTAAAGATAGTGGCACAAGTAATTCACATTACATTGGCAACTGAGTGGCCTAAGCAGTCAGCAGCTACAGTCCACAGGCTGGCTGCAGCAGAGGGTAAGAACTGCATCTGGAAGCACACTTGTGCAATTGCATGAAGAATTTTAACTCCTGTTGGGCTTGGAAAATGCCTTGACCCTACACAGCTCATCAGAGGCAAAAGTACTGTAGCAACAGAGCAGTGAGACTCACTGGGTGCTAACGTGACAGTGCTTCCTTTTTCTAACTATTTCAGGAAAGAGTATTTCTCCTCTTTTAGGCTTTTTGTTTTTCCAGAAGCTTAGGACAGAAGGAGTCATGGCTCAGTCAGATGCTACCTGCCATTTGCTTGCACAGTGTAGATCTACACAGCAGGACAAAGGCAGCACATTCACACATCCCAGTGCAATCCAGCTACAGGTATGGGTGAGGGCACCATGCAAAACAACAAAGCAGCCAGAAAAATCCTCCAGAAACTGGAGACAACATCCCTCCTTTAGCTGGGAGCACAGACTAAAGGGCATGCTGCTCCATCCTTCTCCTGCTGCCATACTCTCTCTGACTCCTTGGCAGATCCTCAACCACTGTCCTCTCCCAGTGCAACCAGTAGCCTCCCCACAAGGGCTGTGCTCCCAGCAGCTCTTGCTGCCCAGCCTCACAGCTTAACAACTCCCCTATTTTACTCCATCTTCCCCAAGAATAATCAACTGCTTGTGAGCTTAAAGACGTGAATAAATGCAGATGGAATTCCTACGGAACTCACTTGAACAGCAGTGGCTGTCCAAGCACTGGCACACAGAGGTTTCCCAGTGCAGTACTGCCCTGGTGAGAGAGCTCCTGCTGCCTGGGCTCAGGGAAGCTGCCACTGGCCCTCTAGGACCTGCTGCTTGACAACAACGTTAAACCGACTCAACTCAAGCAGCCCTCTTGTCCCTCCTTGTCCCTCGACTTCAACATCCAACTCTGAGTGAGTGCTTGAGCGTTTTCCAATTCACTCGCAAATTGCAAATGCCAAACCCAACAAATGGCTCACACTGCAGTCATCCTACCACTCCCCCAAGGCAGCCTCTTGCTCTTCCCCCTCAGCAGCAGTGCTCAGGAAGCCTGTGGCACTTTCTGCTTTCACTGCTGCTAAGAAGCGAATATATTCCAGGGTCAGAGGTGGGGACTTGGCTCCTCTCCTTGGGCAGCAGGGCAGTATGGATTTGCACAAAATTTGTTCTACTGGATAGGTGCTGCTCCACCTGCAGCTGCACCAGAAATGGTTCTGCCATTTTCTGTTTTCCAGAGCACACATTTCTTCCATTAGAAAGGCAGGGAGAAGGGACAATGCCATGGGTGTCCTGCCCTGGTTTCAATTCCTGGTCCTGGTTTCCTTGTTCCCCCATGATGACAGGAGCTGGAAGTGCACTCAGGCCCTGGATCCAGAGGGGCGGAGGTGGGGCTGAGAGGGGAAGGCGGAAGAAGGCAAGAGAAAGAGGAGGACATGCTATGCTCCTGAACAATTCCCGCTATTAATTCAACCAACTGTTGGGTCATGTCTTGGTTGCAGAGGACAGGAAGGAGGACAGCAAGTCATCCATCACACATTTCCTCACCTCTCCCCAGTTCCCCCAAACCCTCACCCTCCTATCCTGAAAGATTTCAGTGTGATATGATTGTAAACAGTTAACGATTCCTCCAGTGCTAAGCCCACTACAAGCTGGGCCCACCCCCTCCCCCATTATGTACAATACATTCACCAACAACAGAAATTTATTTAGAAAGGCAACAGGTTAAATTCTGTAAACTGGATCCAGCTCCAAAACACACACGTTAATACTACAAGTAAAATTCCATCATCGTCCTCTTCCACCCTGAAAAATATACCTGAGTTTAGCAGTCAATGAAAGTTTCCACCCCCACCCCCGCCCTCCCCACCCGAAAAATCCCTCAAACCCTGAATGAGACGCAGTCTCCGGTCACGGAAAGCCACTAGTTTGGGGTGCCCAGTGATGGTGAGCCAGCTGCTCGGCTGGCTGGGGCCTGGCACCACTGCGGGTTTCCAACACAAAAGCTGGCACGGCACCGTCGTGTTCCACACACCCAGGAAGCTCCATGCTGCTCGGGCGAGGGGAGGGTGGGAGTAAGGCCTGCCCCTCCTCTCTGTTCTCCAAATCATGTGTGGCTTTCGTCTTTGTGAAGTCCTTCCTTTCTTGGACTAGCTCTGGAAGAGGAAGAACAAGAGTGGGAGGCTTTAACTGGCAGCTTTAGAAAGGAATAATCTCACAATTCCATGCAACCAGTTCAAAGCTAACACTATTGATCTGCCCAGGTTCACAGCTCCTTTCAGTTCTTCCCACCCTCATCAAACACCTCAATCATTGGGAAGAGAAAGACATGCATTTCAGCTCTGCTCTCTCTAGCAGCTCTTACTTGATCCAGAGGTAATGCTGATGGTTTTTGTGATGTCAGATCTTCCCGGGACATGGTTGCTGTAGGCATCTTCGGGAAAGGAACTTGAGCCTGATGCATTTGCATTCTGGAGTCAGGTTGAATGGAGAGAGTTTTAGCACATGAATGTCAGGAGCAAATCCCCACTCTTCGTTACAACTACTTCACTGAGGGCATACATACAGCATTAGCATACAAGCATTTGTCTTGTATATTCTGTCTGGCTTTCCCCCATAACACAGCCCTCCACCCATGCCATTCCTCCAATGGCTTAGCTGTAAGCCAAGTTCCCTGAATACTAGAAGAAGGAAGGACTGTCATGCTGTGATGATGACAAAACAGTAACAGTTGAAACACATTCATAAAAACTGAACAGGGAATTTTTGGAGTAGTAGCATTTTCCACTTGGGAATAAAATGTGATACGCAGTCTCAGTGAGAAATAACTTTCTGTGAGGAAATTTGACACAGACAGAAGGGGCAAAGCAAGAGGAGGGGAAAAAGAGGGCAACATGAAAGGTGTTTGTAACAAGAGGCAAACTTCCATTTTAGTCAGTGACTGCCCCACTATGAGCAGGATGAAATAGAACACTCGCCAAGAAAATGGCATCAGCCCATGTGATTGCGAGATGCTCAACCCTGGATGGCACATTGACAAAACACTGCCAGGTGAAACACAGCACTGGTGTGGGGATGGATGGGGTAGGCTAACAGGTTCTCCATGACAGCGAGTGCTCCTTGTTTTAAGGAGGTGTAGTAAGACTCTCTCTCCATCTTAGCAGACCTCCTGTTCAAGAGTCCAAGAGCCACCTGTTAGCCTTTCAGCTTCACTTGCCATCTCCTGTGACTTCAAGCCATATCCCTTCAAGGGTATCCAACACTGATGGTCACCCAGGCATCACCCCCCTCCCACCCTGCCTTCTTGCAGAAAACACGATCTTACCCCGAGGGTCTATACAAGTCCTGGGGTGGCCCCCCCATGCCACCTCCACTGCCTCTCTGCTCCATCAGCAAGGCCTGAAAGTGACCCACGTTCTCCTCTCGGCAGCGGTACAGGGGGCCCTCCTGAGAGAGGCCATTGGCCTGGCTGGAGGCTGGATGATGAGACAGGTGAGCATTCATGGGCGATCCATACGTCCTGGGCTGGAAGTGGCTGGCAGGATGCCGGGATCCATAAGGAGAGCCAGTCTGTAGCATCACGCCATGGGGAGGGAAAGCCGACGGGCCGAACCCCATCCCTGCACCCAGGTGTGGTGGGGGGGCCCCATAGAGGAACTCCCCAGCTGCCACCGAGCTCTGCCTCTTAGTGGCTGCATTGTGGTTGTCCAAATCAAGAAACTCTTTGGGACTCTCCGGCCTTTCCTGGGACTCCTCGGACTTCTCATCTTCAGGCCCCAGCTCCTGCCCGTCGCTTGGAGAAACCTCTTTGGCACTTGCTACGTCCATGCGGTTGGGAGAGGCCAGGGCGGCGCTCAGTGCCTCGCAGCCCTGCAGGCCGCCGGCAGACCCCCGCTCGGGGAAAGGGGGCCTGGCCAGGGGCGGGTGGGCGCTGGGGTGCCCGCTGGGGCTGGCCTGCGGGTGGAGAGGTCTCTGCCAGTCCGAGTAGCCCTGTGGGCAGCCGTAGTAGGGCGGTCGCTGGTAGTGGTGGTAGGAGGGTTGAGGCTGCGGCTGGTAAGGATACGGCATTCCCTGGGGGGGCCGATACCGCGGGAAGACGCCGGGGTGGGCGCCGCTCGGCTGGAAACCCCGCGGGGGAAAATGCTGGGGGTGGGAGGCAGGGGGAGGTGGCTTCCCCCCCATCATGGGGCTGAACCCCTGCAGGCCTGGGTTGATGTGGTACCGCCCGGCTGAATTCGGGTATTCCAGACCGGACATGTAGAGAGGATGAAACTGGTTGGGGGTGGCCCCCATGGAGGTGGCATCCACGCCAGGCAGGCCGGTGCCCTGTCCCATGCAAGGCACGGCTGCCTCGGGCAGAGCCTTTCCCCCACCGCAGAGGGGCTTCTCCAGGAGGCTGGCAGCCAGCCCCTTGCCCTCAGGGCCGGCTGCTGGCCCCTCGCCCGCCGCCCCGTTCTGAGGCAGGGGACCTCCTCTTTCGGAGGTGGGCACCAGGTCCCTCACGCAGCCCGGGTCACCGGTGTAGCCACTCTCTGCCGACCACGCGCCTTTGCCCTGCCCTGCCTTCAGGTCGCCCTTCACACTGGGGCCATCTCCCTCCCCATCCGGGGGCAAGGCGTGCCTCGTGCACTCCATGGGCAGCGGGGGCTTGGGATGAGGTAGGAGTTTGGCGTAGGCCCCATCGGGAATGCTGACGCACTGAGCCTTCTCGTCCATGCCTGCCGGTGTCTCCACTGAAAGAGAGGGAAGAAAGTCAAACACACGTCTAATTCCTGCAAATTTGGGTGACCTTTAATAGCTGCTTCTTTTAAAAACGCTCTTTTAAAAACCGCTCATGAGGTTGAATCTCTCTCTGAAAGATGGCATGGGTGGACCACTGCGGTTTGCAAGCCACTGCAAGTCACAGCCCCCCTGGAGTAACACGGCAGAGGTGTTTGGTCTGACACAGAAGTGTGCAGAGGCTGCCCAAAGGAGAGGCAGAGTTGGGGTCCACGTGACAGGAACATAAGGTGCTGATGTAGTGGCAGCTTGATTTCAGGCTGCCTTACCCCTTCTGCTCATAGAATCATAGAATAGGTTGGGTTTGGAAGGGACCTTAAGGATTACATAGTTCCAACCCCCCCTGCTATGGAAAGGGACACCTTCTGCTAGGTCAGATTGTTCATCTAGCCTAGTCTTGAACACTTCCAAGGCATCCACAGCTTCTCTGGGCAACCTGTGTCATTGCCTCACCACCCCCACAGTAAAGAATTTCTTCTTAACATTGAATTTAAGCCCACCCTCCACAAACCCTGTTTGTACCCAGCTTGGGCAGAAGCACCACCACACCCTGAGATGCTGCAGAGCTGATCATAGCCTTATTTTAACCAACTGTGGTTTGGAGATGCAACTACTCTGTCCAGCAACCACTCAACGTTCTCCCCTGTCTCTGTTCTATATCCAGAAAGCTAAATTACCATGATAGCTTTTAAGCAATGCCACGCAAGGAAAGAGTTTCCTCTTAGTGCAAGGCACACAAGGGAGTGATAAAAGATACAAGGGTTTTGATCTCTAGTTTACCAGCTAGAATTAATGAAAAAAATTTTTTTTGATCTCTGAATTTTTTTGATCTCTACTTTAGGTTTTATTTTAAGGTTTTTTTTTTATTATTATTATCTGTAGTTTACTGGATAGAACAAATGAAATTCAACCTGAAAGAAACTGGTGAGGGCATGCATGACATGCTGCCATCCCACCTGAACTGATACAGCTGCTCAGGAGCCTTTGGGCAGTACTGGTGTGTGAAGATTTTAAGATGTTGAGAGCTCATAAGGCAGATGTGCATTTCAGAGGAGAAGCCATACTGACACACACTCGAAGGAGTATATTTGAGACATTTATTCACTCAACATCTCCTCTCCTTACCTAACTCTCTGCAGATCCAATTTTTATATTAACTCCAGGTGAGCTCTAGAAGCATCACAGCCTATGCTTTGCATTTGCACCATGGGGCAAACTGATAACTTGCAGGTAAAGCTGGGACAGAGGGGACCTCTGGCAGGCTACACTGAAACAACACAGTCCTAGAACAATCTAAGCAGTGGCTAGAGAAGAAAATATATTCCAATTTAAAGAAAAATAAAAATATGTGTAAAATCTCTGTTGCTCCCCCAAATACTAAATGAAGATTTGAATTATTTTATAAGAGGTGAAGGCAACAAGACGCAGGCAGGGAAGGTAAAGTGCTACCAGTGGGCACTGAGGGCGTTACCTTGGTTGCTGTCCATGTCCATGGTGTGGCTGGTCGGATCCTGCGAGCTCCCGTTGCCCATGATGGGTTTGGGGGGCTGGCCGCCGGCGGAGGCGGCGTGAGCCAGCTGGGGAAAGGGCCCGGGGAGGTGCGGCGGGGGCGGCTGGCGAGGGTGGTAAGGCACACCCGGCGGGCACACGCGGGAGGACAGCTGCTGCATGGCGATCATCTCCGGGCTGTCCAGCATGGAGTCCCCGCCCTGGCACCCCCGCTGGACCTGAGGCGGTCCCCCAAACAGAGCGGCCGGCGGCTGCGGCATCCTCTGACCGGCGGCTTTCCCGGGCGCTCGGATATACCCTGAGGGAGGCACCCCGTGAGGTAGGAAATTCGATTGCTCGCTCCACTGGCTGGGAGGCAGCGGCGGCCTCATGGCCCGGGGGTCCATCATGTGACCCAGGACACGGGGCTGGAGCGAGGGCCCCGGCCCCACGGGCGCCTTCTCCTCCGGCCCCACGGCGGCCTGGCCGGCGGGGCCGTGGCTGCCGTTCCACAGGGCCGGGTGCGCGCGGTTCAGGTACTTGTAGGGCCGGTACATGTGTCCCGGCGGGACCTCCGAGCCCTCCGGCGGCTTCCCGGGGGGCCCGTTGTGCCGCGGCGGGAGGAAGCCCTGCTGGAACTGGGCCGGCGGGTAGACGGCGTCGGGCGGGGGGCCGCCCACGCGCCCCAGCTGCAGGGAGCCCGGCCGGGGGCCCAGCCCGGCCACGTGGGCTGGCGCTGCGCATGCCTGCTTCTCTGGAGTGCCCAGCCGGTGCCCGCGGTGCTCGCTCAGTCCCACGGCCGGCTGCGGGGAGAGAGAGAGAGGGGATCTCAGTGAGAGCCATCACACCTGCGGGGCTGGGGCACCGTGCCTCCGGGCAGGAGGGTCCTACCTGCATGGCAAAGTGCTGGTGCTGCTGGACCGGCTCTCCGGGATGGGGCTCGGGCACTCGCGGAGAGCCGTACAGTTTTGTGGGGTCGGATCCACGCAAAGGACCGAACGTTCCTGGCACCGCTGGTCTCTGAGGGATGGGGAGGGGTGCAGGGGGGAGAAATAAAACAATTTGTGAAGCGTACAGAAGCACTGGAAATAGTGCAGGTGAGGGGGAGCCAAGGCTGGAGTAACCACACGGATGAGCAGCCAGACTGTTTTGGAGGTACCATGGAAAACCTGTACACTCTCTTCTATGAGGTGACCCAGCCTTATCAAAGCCACTCTCTCACACCTCAGCCACTCACCCCTGCATTTAAGGCTGCAATACACTCACTTGCCACCGAAATACTGAGGAGCAAGCAAGAAGACTGGAGGGGGCAGTGGTTTGCTTCAAGAAGAGGAATGGACCACAAGAATACAGAAGCAGGAAGACAACAGGGAACGTGCTGGACTTTCATTGCCTCACCACCCCCACCCTACCTGCTCCTCCTACCTACTCAGCTCCCCTACCGCCTCCCACGGTCTGCAGCACAAGGCTCACTCTAAAAATTTTGTTTGATCTCTAGCTAAAAGGGCAAGAGATAGCTTAAGTGTCAGGGGAGTAGCAGATACATCACATCACAAGCCATCACTGGCTAAAATGGAAAAGGCAGTGAAGGATGGGTGAGGAACAGCTCAGAAGGGAGGCAGAACAGGTGGCATTCAGAGAAGAAATGTTGGGCTAAAGACAGGTCATTGCTGCAGTCTGGGGTGGCCTTTGTTTGGTTTAGTTCACTGCTTTTATAAACACTCAAGGCACAAAATGCAGTAGTACACAGATGGCACAAAGTTACTAGGCATCTGTAAACAATTGAGACAAAAGAAGACCAGCTTGTTCAGCTTCATAAACTGGGGGGTAAGGGAAGAAATGTTACAGCTTTCCATGCACACTGGGGTAACTCTCCAAGAGAGGAGAGAACTGGGGGAATCAGTTTGTGCAAGCCTACAATGCGACACGCCAGCCATGGGAAACATTAGGAGATTGCCCCCACCTCGTGTGGCAAAGACTAAAATTGTACCAGTTTAAATCTAAGGGCTGAAAAGTTTCACTTGGAGGAACCCTAGCTCTGACCCTTTATCTCTGGGAAAACGACATGCACTAAGGACTTCATGGTAGGAAGTTTCATTCCCCTTTACCTCCTTCCCTCTGCCTGATGGGCAAAGGACAGCAGGAACTGCTCCTTACCATCTGTCCAGGATGTGGCACAGGGCTGGGCATGCCGCCGTACTGCAGGGAGCGGGGGAAGCCTCGCCCGTTGGAAGGGCCCACTTCTCGAGCAGTCTGCATGGAGTTGCCACTTGGGTCATCTACAGAGGACGAGGAGAAGGAGGAGGAAGAGGAAGAGGAGGAAGAAGCAGGAGCCCTGGAAGTAGCTCGATATGGTGGAGGTTTTCCTCCATTTTCCAGGCGTTGCTGTCTCTTGGCAGGCCCATCGGGGTCTCGTGAGCGAGTCCAGACGCTGCCTGTGCCGGAACGGCCAGTCCGGCGGCTCCTCTTCTCTCGTCTCCCGTCCTCTCTGATCCAAAACTCCTCATCCGTGTCTCCATCTTCCCCGGGGAAGTGCTTCATCATCGCTCGGTGGAAACACCTCTCCAAGTTGTAAGCCATCTTTGTATATTCTGCAGTCAAAAACCCCCAAGAACGTCAGAGCCTCATAGAGAGAAACAATTATGCAACATCAGATAAATCATCTCCCCTCTGCCAAGTTTCTCCGAGGAAGACTTTTGTTTCTAACTAGTTGGCTTTGGTTCCTAAGCTCCACAAGCAACAGAGCATCAGTTCTGTGCCCACCAGAGGACAGGCACGCAGCCATGACAAAGTACCACTGGTGACAGAGCCTGCAGAGTCAGCATTAACTCAGTGTTCCAGCCTAGTGCCAAGAATTACATTAGGAGGAGCACCACCTCTGCTCGCAGAGATGTGTGACCTGCACAGTTAGCCAGCAAGAGTGCTGAGAGAAGAACTTCCAGCAATGCCATTTGATTACATTCAGAGGCTTTTCTTGGACTCATTCGAATCTCTGCTGTGGGCCACAAGACAGAGGAAAATCAGCAAACACATTTATCCATGTAGTTTCCAAAGCACTTGCTGACCCTGACATGAAAGCTATTGCCAACACCAGTGTCCCCACTGCATCATTTCCACTGGACAGTTCTGCTGAGATGAGCTTTTACTTTTTGTTGAGTGGATAGGAAGGAAAAGACACGTGAGAGGTGTTGGTGACAAGGCCTTAAAGCAAGTGACTTTCCAGTTGTTTCTAAACTAAACTAACCCTGAAGTTCCTTGGGGCACAGAGCTCTCCCAGTGGCAGTGAAAGTATACTTTTTCTTGCAGCCAACAGCAACAAGCTGATTTGTTCTTAATGTTGTTTTCCCTTTCTCACCAGGTGTTGCTGGTGAGACAGCCTGCAGTGATGACCCACCATATGGGAACTGATTTCTTATCTAAGCAACACATAGAATTTTAATTGGCATGGCAATTAAACCCGGGATTTCCCATTTGCACATTCATGTTGTTCCTTCAATAGCCAAGGAACCTAAAAACTACATTTTCCATTGAAAGGACAGGCCTGGTTCACTCCTCACTTTCCTGTGGTACTCAACAAACACTGAGAGTTAACCAGACTCCAGCTTTTCAAAGTCTGTATCAGTTGAAGGAGGAAAAAGGGGCACACATAAGCACAGGAAGGAATGAGCTCAGAAAGGAACAGACTCCCCTCTCTTTGTATGTTCTGCCTTCACCATCTACCAACACAGCAGTCCTTAGTATGCCATGCCCCAGTTCAGCAAGACCAAACCGGGCTAAAAGCTTCACTAAAACCCAGTGCAGGTCTCAGTAACTACTACCCTTTCATCTGGTCTCCCAAAAATATTCTGAAAGAGAAGAAGTACAAACCAAGTACTGGTGAGGAGGAAGAGGGCACTGCTTGCTTTGGCTGAGCACTGCAAATAGACAAATTTAGCATCTTACTGCTCTTACCACTGCCTTCACCGTTGTACTTAAGACAGTTCCTGAACATGGTCTTCATATCACCCACAAAATCTTCCTTGGTGCAGTACTGACCTCCATTCAACTTCTTCTCCATGCTAGAAATATCCATGGGGGCCTGGAATACAACAGAACTTCCCTTCAGTTACAGCAAGCACAGTGGGGCTTACAAAGCTGCAGTCAGAGAGTGCACAGGCAGCAGAGGATGCTCTCCAGAGAGGCAGCCATCCATCTTTGCTTTTCTTGACTTGTAAGGCTAGAAGGGACTGCCAGAATCACGGAGTTTGACTGGGAGAGCCCACAAAACTTCAAAACACTTCCAAAAAACTGCATGCCAGTCAACAAAGCGCACGGGTCAAGACAGCTGGGCCACTTTCCGTACCTTAATGATCTGGTAGTAGTTGGGAGCATACGATTCATCAACGGGCTCCAAGAAGGGCCAAGAGTCCTTGTGAGCCTTCACCACATCTAGAACTGGCAGCAGCAAGAGAAAGGTGAATGGTTACACACACACTCAGAAGTATTTCACTCTGAGGAAGTCACGCAAAGGGGGAAAGCTGGGGTGGGACTAACCTTTGTACATGGCTGTGAACTCGTCGTCCAGTTCAAAGCTGTAACAGGAAGCACCACAGTGAATATGGAGACTGAGGACAGATAAGACATGCTCTGTACTTCATCTTCTCTTCCACCCATGCAGTGCCATAATGCTGGCAAACAGGCCTCATCACAAACACTCCTCTCACATGGACCAAACCCAGATGTTTCTCAGCTTATTCCTCTCACTTCTCCCTCTGCATTCCTGTGAATGATCACACTCCTCTCCTTGTCACACTTCCTGCTTCGACACACTTGTGTGCTGCGATGCTGCCCTGTTGCATACTCACATATCCTTGGTCCTTCGCTCTTCCCTGGTAGGGGAACTGGGATCCAAGTGGGAAAGCTCAGGGGGGAGCTCCTTTCCCTGTGCCAGCAGCCAGGCCCGCTCTTCACGAAGTTTCCTCCTCCTGGCCCGTTCTGCAGGGGGAAGAGATAAAAAACCATTCAGCACTCCTTGCCCACATCTTGCAGGGAAACAGAAGGTGCTCCTGCAGCTCTCAAGAACTCCAGTGAGATGGTCTTCTTCTTTCAGCATAAGCAGCAACACCACAGGAGCAGGTGAGGTGAGCATACGGTGCACCATCAACACGCCTCATGATCCTCCCTCGGTTACCATCACCGATTTTGAAGCACTGCTGTGCTTCATCTGAGCGACACAGATGCTCCCTTAGGCAGCTTCCAGCAGTGGTGTGGTACAAAGAGGGGGAAGTTCAACACCCATCCCTAGGCACAGCTCAGCACTATGCAAAGAGCTGGCTTGTTATCTTCCTTGAGGGGCTTAACCTCAGGCAGGTGAACTTGAGGCAGCTGGCTTTGCATGGAATGGGATGAGGAGCAGTGCCGAGGGAAGTTCTACCAGCTGGGTGGCAATGAGTAACTGGGGTCATCATTATCCTCCATGGCTGGCTTTGGGGAGCTTGCTCAGGTAGGTCTTCATGGCCAGCAGCCAGAGCGAGCAAGCTGCCACACACGAGGGCCACTGGGACAGCTTTCGTTTAAAGAGGTGAGACACAGGAAGAAGCAATGCTGGTAATATAACCTGTGGTTTGCAACCAGACAGCTGGCTAACAGATTGCTTCATAATAGAAAGTTTATGGGCTCTTATGAACCTCATTTCCTTTTTCTTATAGGAAATCTGAATTCATTTGACTTGCAAAACACCTGCGGTTGGACTGACCTTCTGTAGGAGAAGAATTCTGTGAAAGTAATGTTCAGGGAGAGATGTCACAGGAACAGGCCACATCAGGGAACACCAAGAGTGAAAGAAAACTGAGGGAGACTTGGCTAACACCCTCTAGCAGAGGCTCTGCCTTTGGAAAATGCCAGCTACTCAAGAGGTACCAGCTCTGGTGGAAAAATATTTATTTAATGTCCTACTCTGTCAGTCAGAAACAAATTTGGGATGGGGTTTGAGAACACAGGAAAAGTAGGAACAGCTACAAGGTGAGTGTTTGTAGGGACATCCATAGCCAGATATGTCAAAGACTGGTAAAAGAATGCCCGAATTTCCTGTTAGAAGACTCAGGGTAGCACTGAAGTTGGGAGTATAAGGACTTGCATCTAAGGTGTCCTACAGAATCTAACAGCATCTATTTTACAACATTGCATGACCTGAAGTCCAACACCCAACTGCAGGTAACAGAGATTATCTGAGTCTGTCCAAGCACTGTTCAGAATTCACAGCTGCTTCAGAATTCAGCTTCTTTCATAAAATGAGCAATCCTCAGATGGCATTGCAGTGGATGCCTAAGTGAGAAAGCTGAGAACATGAAGTGATTATTTGGGCAGCAAATGGAAAATCTCATGACAACAGCAGCCAAGAGGTAAAGATTGTGTAGATTTTAGAAATCTACCAAGGTCTACCAAGGATCTGACCTGGTAAACAGAGAGGGATCAAGGAGTGCTACCCTGGTACCCGACTGGATCTCAGTTAGGATTAATAGCAGGAACCTCCACCACAGCTAGTGATTAACACAGTGTGTTCAAGATCACTGGCAGAGCTCATTCTCCTACTGCTGGCCTGGGTCTAGCCCTACCCAGCAGCTTTCAAAATCTAAATATAATGCCCTAAAAAGTACCTCAACCAGCTAGAAGTCGTATATGTGAAAGATTGTGTTGAAGCAGCATCTGGAAAGAGAACTGGAAAACTCTAACCTGCTGTTGTGGTAGAAATCTAGAAAGCTGCCTTAACTTATAAATCCAGGAGAGTACAGATGGGCTCAGCAGGAACTTGCTACCTGGGGAGTGTGTTGGAGTTGGGGGAAGTGTAATCTCATGCTGGAAACCAGAATGTGATGTAAAAGCAGGAATACCATCCAAAACTGAGGAGAAGGTGAAATGCATCAGAGAAAAGATGTTTCACCCTATATTTCACATCCCCCCTCTACAGAAGACCATATAAAATTAATATTATATTCCAAACAGACTGAAAATTAGAAGAACATCTTGGTTACCCAAGAATTTCTGTCAGCGGATGTCCAGTTTTAACAAGTCTGAACCAAGTAAAACAAACGACATCATTTTCAGATCTCTTCCTCTCCATCATAAGAACTGTCATGACAGCAGATGCTAGTGGTGGGTGTGCCTGGCACTAAGAAAAGATCATTAAGAAGCCAGTTTTACCTGGATAGCTGCTAGTTCTAGGGAGTAAAAAATACTGCAGTGATTTAACTGAACAAGTCAACATAACCTTTGCAAACAGCTTTTGCTTCAGCTTAACAGGAGACTTCTCCTGACTAAGCCTGAATGGACTAGGGAAGAGTTTAAACTAAACTGAAAGAAACTGCACAAAATGAAGTAAAAGCATCTCTGCCAATAAAAGCATGAATGTATGCTAACTTGGCTCAACCCCACGCCAGTTTCTTTGAGTGGCTCTGGTGCCTTTGAATTAGATGATGTAATGATTGCATTTACCCAGAAAAGGAAGTGGCTTATACCAAAACAAAACCATTCTACAGGAACATTTATCTTTGCAGCTCTTGTGGAACTTCAAGAATAATTTTGTCTATAGAGATGAAGCATTAAGCCACAGAGAATAGGCAATTTGCCAAGGGAAACAGGTATCTGTGGCAGATATGGAAGTTGGATGAGTCTCAGTTTAAAGCACCTGATTAGCTAGAGCTAGCAACCAGGAATACATGAAGGCCAAGGAAGTAATTGGATTTTTCAAAGGTTAGAAAGGTAAGCAGGTAAAAGAAGCTATTCTTAGACAACATCTGGCCTCCTACCAAACATCTGGTAGCAAACTGTTTCATTTTGGAAATTTTACAAGGTTTGCATGAACTTTTTTTCCCTTTTCTGATTCTTTACCCACTTTGGGACTCATGATACTGATACTGCCACATATTGCCAGTTTTCTGAGGATGTTCAGCCTTTCCCTAGAACTACAACAGGCAAGCCAGTCACTCTGGCTAAAGCAGCAGCTAAAGGAATCCCCCATAAGGGAGGCCAGAGAGAAAGAAGGTGGTCAGAAATTGCTCTGACCCCACACCTACATGTACTGGCTGACTGCCTGCTGTCTGTGCCTTGATCTGATGTGTTAAACACATGGCTGTTTGTTGCAGAACAACTTAAATCAGCATTTAATTCATAACCACAAACATCTTAGACCTGAAACTGCCACGTCATGCTCTATGTAGCCTGGTCCCTTCATCTTTAGTTCTCCAATTGATAAGGCCAGTAGCAATATAAAATACTAGTCTTACTACACCGATGCTGTCCCATTCCCTTTCTCCTCAAAGGGAATTCTTCTTTCATCATGCATTGGGCCAAAGGAACCAAATGCTATTCAGTGAGAGCAAAGCCAGCTAATCCTGCACATGGGGAAATCATGAGGAGGCAAATGGGGAGACAGAACCAAGAAACAACATGAATAGCAGGAGAAAGAAATGGACAGCTGGGGCAAGGAAGAAAACAAGCACAATTTGAAGAAGACAACACAGTCAAAAGGTGCCCTAGAGAACAGCCACCAGCACCAAGAGGACCGACGAAGGACAAGAAGCTACAGTCAAGTCAATTTAACAGAGGTAAGTGCAACAAAAGATTCTCATTAGCAAGCCTGGCAGGGGAGGAATGCAAATGGAAAAGTCTAATTCAAGATCTCAGTCTTGGCTTTGAAAGCTTCCACTCCTACTCCACGCTGGCTGCACATTACCTTCCACTGCTTTGACCTTCTCCTCCATCTCCCTCTTCCTCTCCTCCTTTAGCAGCTGCTCCTGCTCCCTCTTCTGCACTGCTATAAGGATCTGGCGCTCCTCCTCTTCCTCTCTGCGCCTCTGCTTCTCCATTGAGCTCAGCACATTGGGGTTTACCTGCAACAGAATGATGCACCAAAAACTGTAATGAAGCAAAAACTGCTTGAAAGCCGAGCAGAGGCAGTTTTGCCTTGAGGAAGTATTAAAGCACACCTACAATGAATGACTGGGAGGGAAAAAAAAGGAGGAAAAAAAAAAAGGTTTGTATGTATGGATTCCTAGATGAAAAGCAACGTGGAAAGGGAAGTTATTTGTCAAGCAATGAAATCCTACTGATACAAGGACAATGGAAGGAGAAGCGATGGGTTAGACAAGCTGCCATTCTGTCAGGGATGCACTGTGTGCATTTCTCTTCCCTTCTGGGCAAAGGATTCAGGCTGTTGACACCCTTACACAACACCTCTACCTCTTCCAGCTAGCAGAGCTCTGAGTACAAGTGTGAGAAGAAAGGACTACTTTGCCAAACCTGTCTCTGCTGTAAAACACGGAGTACTTCAGTGAGCAAAGCGTCTGGTACAGCACTGCATCAAGGTATCATTAGCAATGTTTTCCTTTCCTGTTCAGAATTTCTATGTGCTAATCTCCCCTGAACTGGCTCTCGTTTGTTTGTTTGGACAGTTTTCCTGCTGGGTCCCAAAACCAGTTCTCTCATTCAAGGACACCTGGCTCTTTATTGCCCCCCTTTCTCACCTCCCCACTGCCAGCAGGCTGCAAGGCTGTGTTTGATCCTGCTTAAGACTGCAGGCTTCCCAGACCAGGGACTGCCTGCTCCTATTTCTCCAATAAAGTATGAGGTATGTATATGGAAGTGTGGAATTATCTTTATTACCTTACTTTAATTACAAGACAAATGTATCAGAAATCCACCAGCCACTCCTACCCCTGTGACCAAGATATGTGTGCCTTATCAGCGGGGAATATCAACCAGAAAAGAACAACATACATACAGTTTGCTCCAACTTAATTTTCAAGGAATAACCAGCAACCACCACTTAGGCAGAAGGCATTTCCTGAGGATTAACAATCAGCCGGGGTCCTTTGGCTGCTGCTCAGACCATCAACTTCTCCAGGCCCATTATTAATCCCCAGGAAAAAAAAAAAAATTCTGGCACCACGATTACTATTTTGTCCTTGTTTCATTGCCCAGGAATGGAAGCTGGGGGTGTTTTGATGAATGCCCAGAAATGTTGTCTGGGTTCACTGTACATTCATTCCCCCTCTGCCTCCCCTTCCCCTACAGAGCCCTGTGCTGCCCTACAAACTCCCACTCCAGTTCTCTCTAGATGAGCACCCTGCATCATCTCCGTCTCCAGCAACAACAATATATTAGGAGAATTATGCTCCAACAGTCACAGAGAGGTATCCAAGACTCAAGACAAAATTAGGACCATATCCTGCATTTAGGGACAGATTGGGCAACGAAAAAACTATTCTGTGCTGATTCTTTAAGGTGAAACCCAGAGCTTCATCTCACCACGAGGGAACTCTGCTTATCTTCTTTTCCATTTCATACCTTTGTCAAAATGTTATCACTTTACTCTTCTATCCCTTTCCAAGGGAAATCATTCTGTGAGTTCAGGTGCCTTGAGATTAGCCCACTTCTCCTCACAATCAGCCTGAAGTTTGTTTCTCAACACCTCATTCCACCCAATGGCTCCTAGTTACATTCTTCTGGGTGAACATAAATTCTCCTCTTCTTCAGTCACATTCCAGCCTTTACCTTATGGACTTCCTCAGACACTTACACAACACTGCCACATAACTACAGTTAGATTAAATGTTCTCTTGTATAGCAATCCTTTCAGCTCACTGGAATGATTATTCCAGTTGTCTCAGACCTTTTCCCCCAATCAATATCCAAACACCAGGATGCCCAGGATTGCCCTATGACAAGTACAAGAGGTCAAGAACCTAGAGAATTGGGTTCTACATTTCCACTTTTGATTCTTTTTATGTCCCTTTCTCAAAAGCTCTACCATCTGAATTGCTACTCATGAGCTACACACAACTTCCTTTCAGACCTTGTCCTGACCACTTTCAAAGAGTTTTCCTCTAACCTTCTTGATAAAGCTTTAAATTGCAGTAGGAACCAGAAGAGTCAGGTTCTGCAATACGCGAAAGAAGTGAGCAGGAACCAGCCACCAAAAGAATCAGGTTCTGAAGTATGAGAAAAAGGTGAGCAGGAATCAGCCACCAAACTTGGTATGCCAAGATATTTTAATGAGGATGTGACCATCAGCCTTTATATTCTCCAACCAATAGATCTAAGTCAGCCTGGCATGACATGTTGATTTCTTTTGATTGTTGGTACACAGGTGAGACCTTCCCTATCCCTGAATTAATCCAACTTCCACCATTCGTGTCCCGTGGAAACAGGAACACAACATCCAAGCTGCAGTGCTCACAGCACGACCTCTCCAAGCCTGCAGGGCACATTTAGCACCCCATGCATACCCTTAAAGGCATGACACAGGATCCACAGCACACTCCAGATCAACCCACCACAAATATGGCATCAACAAAGCAAGGGGACACTTTTCAATGAAGGAGAGAGTGTTATCCTACCGGGTCTAGAAAGCAGAGAAAAAGGAAATGCAAAAACCACAAACACAGCATAGTGAGCCCCAAGGACTGCAGCAGACAACCACAACTGCACTTGCTCCCTGCAGCGCTTGCAGGGCAGCAACAGAGCTGCCTGGGCTCTTTGAGACGCTTCAGACACAGAAACAACCTGATTTTCAGAGGGACCCTCAGCCTGGTGTCCCACCTAAGTCCATTGGGGATGAGCATGCTCAGCTCGGGGTTAAAAAAACACGCAAACATGGATCAGCAAACTCCTACTGGATTGGTGGAAGCAGGCGCTTATTGGAACGATAAAAGCAAGAACCAAACACAAGTTAAACTTCCTTCCTGACCACAGAGGTGGCAAAAGGACGTTTCTCCAGCTTCCTCCCCACTGGGAGCATAAAAACCACCGCGACCAAGGCATCACCGCCTCCTTCCCTCCGGCAGAGAGCACTCCAGGACACAACATCACTGCTGTCCCCTGGCCCTGGGACTCTGAAAGGGCCAAGCTTCTGCCTTTAGCTTTGCTCTCCAGACAGTGGGTATCAGACTTCAGGGGCAGAAGGCACGGGTGCCCTGAGCGCCCTGACCCCTCGTCTGCCAAACCTTCCCCGCTCAGGTTTCTGCTCCTAATGAGGGTGCTGCTCAGGCGGCTCTTAATGAGGAGCTAATCTGAACCACCTGTTGAGAAATCCCCCGCAGGATCGGGAGCCCATGCAGCAGCTACAGCTCGCACTAGAGCGGCAGCCAGGAGAAAGGGGTCACCTGTGCCGGGGTGATGTTTGCTCCCCCAGGCTCGCCTGCTGCCCTGGATTGCTTGAGGAACAAGGCACCAGACACGCCGGCACCTTCCCTGGCTCCCCCACGGCACGGGTGAGTGGCACATCCTGCAGGGGAGCAGTGGGGGTATTGCCACGCCGGTGCTGGCTGGCTCCCCGTGTCCTGGCGCTGCGGGTGCCAGGAGGGCCCCCTGCTCGCTGGAAACGTTTCAGTGGCCCACAGGCGGCAATTAACAGCCCTCTGCCGCCGCAGACCTGGAGCACCTGCGGTACTGATTAGCATCATTCAGGCTCCATGTGTTTCCCACTCCCCTCCTCCTCTGGGATTTCTGCTGCCTGTGAACAAACACGTGTCCCCGTGCTTCCTGCACGGTGGGCTTTTCAGAGAGCAATTCTGGCCCCAAACTGACCATCGCTGGGGTCTTATTTTCCTCTCGGCAGGCTTTTATCTGCAGCACGATGAGAGGTTCTTCCTTCCTTTTATTCATCTGTTCCAAGTAATTACATTTATTGCAGGGGGAACTGTACTTTCTCCTTTGTTTTGGGGAACCCCTGACTCTGGCTCACGTGGCATATTCCCTGCAGCTTAATTTCCCAGGGTTTGACAAAACACCAGGTAACCACGTTTCCATTACATCTACAGTGAGAGATTATGCCAGGACCTGATAGAATCGAGACAATTTTTTCCTCCGAAGCTAATCCTGTGTTGTCTGACCGACTGCTTTGGGTAGCAGTTGCCAGTTCAAAGACCCCCTGTCTCCATGGCGTGACTCTTAGGGGCTGTGTGGTGAACTGGATCGGAAAACTGATCTACGTTAAAAATAACCCCGACCAAAGAAAAAGGTTATATTTAACTCCAGTCATTTTCCTGGGTCTGGTTCACTGCACAGACCCGCAAGCAGCAGAAGCAGTGCTGTTACGCTGATGGGGTGGAGAGGAGATGAGGGTGAGGAGGCACGGAAAGTGCCGTTTGAGCCCACGAGGCTGCAGTTTGATAAGCATTTCTTTAAGCAGCCTAAATTGTGACTTCCATTTCCAGCTGACCCCCTCCTAGCTCAGCTCCATACCGCATCAGTCATTCTCTCCCTCGGCGCTATCTGCACCCTCATGTGTTTGCAGCCACACGTTTTCCCCTTGGCTGAATTTCTGTCATTTCCCTTTGTAAGCCGGTTCTTCTAGCCCTCTCATCCTTCTTCAACTTTTCTTTGAACTGCCTCGAATGTGCCAGCACTTTCATTGAAGTGGAATTCCCCAGACTGAGCGCAGATTTCCATATGCAGCTGCGGCGGGGTCTGTGGCTAGGCCTGTTACCTCTGCTTTCCAGAGGGCAGCACCTCCCTGCTCGCCATAGAAACCCCGAGTGTCAGCCGGCCTTTGACGGGCATTACCACCCATCTCTCTTTCAGCACAAGCACTTTCAAGCTACTCCTTCCCACTGAATAGCGATGCTGTGGTTTATTTCTTCCCCCAGGAGGCTCTGGCCTCCCTCCGTCGTCCTCCCCCTCGCACCACCCCCCCCTCACCTCCTGCTTGATTGGTTTGATGGGCTGATGGTCAGACATCCACCTGGGAGAAAACTCTGTCCGCTGCAGACGCTTCTCCTGAAAGAGGGTTGAGAATTGAGGGAAGGAAAAAGAGAGTGGAGGAAATTAGGGCACATCGGTGACACTGGCAGGAGAAACTCTGAGGGCTAGAAGTGACCATGAAATCCCTATTAGCTTTACAAGGGTAGCGAGCAAGCAAACTGAACTCAATCCAAGAGCATCGCGCTGACTGCAGAGCCTGTTTTACAAAGCCATCTAGCCGAAGGATCTCTTTCCAGATCTGTCCCACCTAAAAACACTCAGCTGACAGAAAACACCCTTCAGAGTTTTGGGGCTGACACACCAGCTCCGAGCAGACTTAGTTAGGACAGCTAAGCAGGCTGTGCCCCTTCAGCAGAGCCAGCAGAGAAACGGCAGTAAAAGTGGAATCACAGGCAGTTTGCATAGAAAAGCCAGGCTGTAAATCGCAGCAGTTCAAAAGCACAGAGATCCCCTGCTAGCAGGAAAGGGACACAGAACGTGGCTGAAGACAGTAACCCCTTCAGCCATCCTACCTACGCTGCCGTGCCATCACGAACCAGATCCTCCAGCACCGACTCCAGCCCTGCCACAGCACAGGGAGAGTCTTCCCCCCATTCACAAGCTCAACAGCCCCCACATCCGTGACGCTGGCAGGCTGTAGGTGGAGGGAGCAGAACGGGGTGACAGGCTGCTTGGATTAACTCTCCTTCACTCAGCAAGCGTCCACGCTCTTGGAAGCGGTCAGAGAGGTAAACAGGATGTCATGTCTCCTCACCTTCTGTGCAATCATGTTGCAGATCTCCGGCAGGAAGTCTTCACTCAAGAGTTTGTAGAGCTGCCTCTCTCTAAGGGAAGTCCTCTCTCTGAAGCTCTCTGTGACCTGCCTCCACTCCTCTTCCGTCTGGCACAGCAACCACCATGTCCCACGGCCAGGCCCTTGGGACCCTTCAAAAACATGAAAGGATGTTATCTCCACAGCAGTTATGACTAACAGCTCTTCTCCATCCCTTCCCTTCTCTCCTCAGGGCTCAGGAAGAGCAGAAGACACTGGCAGTGGCCACTGTTATGGAAAACATTCCCTTTGCCATAGACCCAAAGCTCTCTTCATGCACCAGAAGCACTGCTACCTCCCCCAGTGACAACTGAGAGTGATGCCAAGACACGGAGGAAGCACGCAGGTGAAGAAATAACGGTGGCACATGGCAACACACGGGTGGTGTGACATCCCTGTAGCAAGCCCACATTCCAGTTATGGCAGACTGGAGAAAAGAATTTAGTTTGTTTCTTGTAATGGCGGCTGTCAGCCAGAGCAGGACATGGGGAAATGCAAATGTCTGATTTGGTCTGGCAGCAGAATAAAGCCATCAAGAAATAATGTAATTTGAAATAAGCCCTTTTTTTTTGTTTTTTAAAGCACTGCAAACCATTTCTGCAGTGAAAAAAATCCTCCCATTCTCCGCAAATGAAACATTTTGTTTGCAGGCACTTGAAAGAGCAGAAGAGGAAGCGAAGGACAGGGTTCATCAGGCTGCCAGATGAGGGGGAAGTTCCAAAAGTTCACATCCCATCCCTGCTCCATCCCGAGTGGGACTGAAGCAGATCACCCACCGCTCTGAAGCATGTCCCAACCACCAGGACACTTGGAGAGCTGTTCCACCTTGTGTGAAACACTTGAATATTAATTGCGAAGGAAAAGCTCTCTTGCATTGTGGTTGGAACACCCACCTGGAGAGGGGGAATGTGGTTCCTGCTCCACAAATGTTTGCACAGAGCAGGAAAGCCTCATGGGTTGCAACTTGTATGCTTTTGCCCCAGGATGCTCTCTAAGCAAAAAAGGTTGTGGCCTTTTTTTTTTTCTTTCTTTTTCTGTAGTGGGGAAAGTTTTTGACCAAACACCTTCAGGCTGAGGGGTTTCTCAGCTCCCTCTAGACTTTTCTAGGGCTAACCACTGGTTCCCAGAAAGAAAGCAATGCTCATCAGCATCACTGGCAGATGTCATGCACCTTCTGACCACATTTTCAAGCAAACTAACAATGAAGAATACAAAGAAGTAAAAAACCTGAACCTGACTTTGGGCCCTCTGTGGATCTGAGCTGTGAGTGGTTCCAACATGCAAGCTGTCAGGTNCCCAGACCCTCCTGGGCCCAACAACTGCAAACCTTCATCTTGGGGAGAGGGGGGCAAGCTTGGGCAAATTCCATCCTTGCCTGCCTTCTGCTTGGGCAATTGATGCTGATATCAAAGTGGGAAGAACTCAGGAGCTGTCATTGTCCATTTTGGGATGCACTGAGGCAGGAGCCTCTGGAGCCCAGAGTGTGACCTCTGAAGGCCTTTCAAATAAATCCCTCCTTTATTCCTGACTGGTCTCTATTTCTAGGTAGCCATTTAAGGCATCAGCAGCACCAGCCCTCTCTCAGGTGCCAGGGTGCAGTGGCACAGAGCGAGCCCCAGTGTGCAAGCCCCAGGTCACAGGGCAGCCTGGAGCTCAGCCTGCCCTCAGGTGACTGCCCTGGGGACTGGTAAGTGGGACAGCAAAGGTCCAGCCACGTGCTGGTTCTGCTGCTCTGGTTACACAAAGCCATCCCTTGCCCACCTGCAGCAGGGAGCTTACCTGCACCCCACCCCCAAAGCCTCCATCCTTGTTTCTCCTTCCCTTGCCAGCTGCCTACGGACGACTCATTTCAATAGCAAACAGGACTGAGGCACTGCTTTGTGCCAGCAGAAGATTACTCTGCAGCTGAAGTGACACAATTTGCTGGGAGACAATGATCTGATAAAACCCCCGGCGCCTCACGCGCATCGCCCCGGCTCTGCCGCCCAGCTCCGGAGCAGCCGGAGGAGCCGCCAGGAAATCTGAAGACAAAGGGCAAAGGGAAGGAGGCATGGGAAACACAATGCCACCCTTGCCTTTTATTGTGAGGCAACAGGCAGGCCGAGTCCCTGGGTTTTGTGGGAGCCAGTGGATACACATGTATGACAAATGAGTCCCAGCTCCCTTGAACTCACTCTCACATCATGTTGCTAACTTTGCCTCGTTAACCCTTAGGTGGATGCGCCCAAGACATCATTTACCACTTTCAGCCACCCAATGGCCACGAGGAAGGAAAAGTGAGGAGGATCAAAAAGGTTCTTTCTTCCCTATCTTGGCATCACTGACTCCACTCTCTTCTCTATCCGAAAAAACACACCTGCTAAAAGAAGGGTGAGTTTTTACCTCACCCCTGGAAGACTGAGGATCATTCACTGCCTGCTTTTTTAGGTGAGCCCTCACATTCTAGAGCATCCCAGTAGGTTAGGTTTCTTCATCCCAAACTCATGCTAAAACAGGAAGCCTGCAGGTACCCAGGCAGTCTGTAACACAAACCCCTCCTTCCAACCTTGGCCCCAACCACCAGCAGAAAGACTCTCTCTTTCCTGAGAAAAGCTGGGTTGTTTCTCAGGCATCTCTCTCTGGGTTTTGATAATTTAAGAGCCTTACTAGCTGGTGGTATCAACCCTGATACTGCAAAATCTCTTTACCATTTCTTATCTGAGTCTCGTGGATAAGCAAGTTTTCTTCTGCCTTCTCCCTACCAAAAAAAAAGAGATGAAGTGATTCAATAAGTACATTACTTCACATCACCAAAATGCACCCATTTCTGAGAAGAAGAATAGGCAACACTGCAATTATTCAATGCAGAGAAAAACCATGACAAGAACGCTGCAGAACACACGTTTGATATACATTTTCACATATATATTTGTCATAGCTTTGTAAAGTTTTTATAAGTGAAGGGGGCAGGCTGAAGTTTGGCAGGTACAGTATTTCAGTTCTTATGGGAAGCATACCCAAGATCTATATGGACTCATGGGGCCAGGGTTTCTGGCTTCAAGTCAGACAATGAAAATATTCTTTATCAGGAGCAAATTCCCTAGCACTCCACGGTGGAACTGCATTTGAAGTGAGGTGGTTGGAAGAGTGATGCCCACTGTTTCACCGAACTTCCAACTCAATCAGAATTTGCTTTGGAGTGTGATCAAAGCATCCACCAAGTCTGAGCTTGCTTCACTTCTGAGCCACATTAAAATTATGGCTGCACGGTATATACATACTTATTGGGGGAACCCCAGAAATACATTATACTTCCCTCTGGGAATGTATGTATTTTACGTCTGTTGCAGGAAGAACCCTTCCATACCTCAGCAAATTTTCTTCCAGTAGTTTTTTCCGCTTTGGAGGTCGCCCTCGTCTCTTGCCTGTTTTCCCAGGAACATTTGGGGTGTTTGTCTGCCCCCCACATCCCCTGAAAAATGGCAAACCCACCATGAAATATCTGCCGAGCGAGGGAACCGAGGCTGGCAGGATGGGAGAAGGGCACGGAAATCGGAACAGCTGCTAGGAACCCAACCAAAGGAGGGATTAAATCAGAGCAGCAACAGGACGGGGAGGGGAGAGGAGGGATTCCCACTGGCTGGGAGCCTGCTCTGGGAGCCGCCGGCACGGCACGGAACGGTGTGGGGCAGACAGGCAGGAATGCGGTGGGGCAGGCAGCATCGCTCCCACAGCAGGCTCTCCCGGTGCCACAAAGGCTGCAGCGACACAAAGCGCGGCGCAGGGCAGCTCCTAGTCTGCTTGGCAACTCCGGTCCCGCCCGCGCTGCCCCTCTCCGGCCCCCCTGCCCCGCCACAACAGCAGTCAGGCGGAGCCCCCTCCAGCCGGGCAGGCTGGGCTGTGCCCCCCTCGCCCCCACACCCGGGGAGGGGCATGCCTGTGTGCCCTTACCTGTCTGCAGCCAGCTCTCCGTTGGTTTTCCCCTGCACCGGCTCCTCCTTGTACATCCTGGTGCCGTAGAAGTACCAGTACAGGGCGCCGCTGCTGTCCTCGCCCAGCGGCTCCACGCGGAGGCTGTCGGCGTCCAAGCCCTGCGCCCACCGGGAGCCCCCCGCCAGACGGTGACAAGTTGAAAAGCGGCCACATTGTCACGCAAAACATGATGACACCCCCTCCGTAAACACCTCCCTCCCTCCTTCCCCTCCCACCATGCCACAGCAGCAGTACAGCTGCTCCTCCCGGCCGAGCTGGGAAAATGTTACTCCAGGGGGAAGGCGACGGTCGCTCTCTGTCCAGGGAGGGATTTAGATTGGCATCTCTAATTTGAATGGCCTCTCTCGTTTTAACATTTCATCTCTGGTGCTCCTGACAGGGAAGGTCTAATTAGTGCTGGCGACAGTCACGCACAGCCCTGAGAAGCTCCCTCCCCCCCTCCCTTCCCCCAGCTCCCCCAGTATACTTCATCCCCATCCTTTCATCTCACAGCATCCCTCAGCAAGGCAGCAGGCTCGGCTCTCACAGCCCTGCCGTTACCATTAAAGCATCTCCAAATTCACTCTTTGCAGAAGGAGAAGCCAGTGAAGGCAATTTACTTAGCGACTCCTGTGTTGTGAATACACCCATGCAGGACAAGGGCCCAAGTCCTGAGCAAGCCAGTGCCAAGCATGGGAGGGGAAAGGGAACTGCTGACCCACTGTGACCCTTTCTTGTCCCAGGAAGATTCTGATCTGGCCCAGCTCCTGTACACAGTTCCCCTCATCCCTGCTGCCCAAAGCACCTTGAGGAGGTCGAAGACGTCATCTGCGTCGAGGCGATAGTCACAGAGGCGGTGCAGGATCTCCACCCGCGTGCGCAGCGGCAGCTCCTGGAACGTGGACTCCCGCAAAGGGTTGGGCTTCCCTTCCTCCAGCTCCCAGCGGTAGTTGATGATGTCCTCCAGGTAGCTGTGAAACGTCTGGGATCTAAAGGAGGAATTAAAACGTCACGCACACTTGCTGTAGTTTGCCGCGTCCAGAAACACCTGGCGCACCAAGCAACTCCAACAAACACCACAGAGAGACAGACAGCACCTGAAGGAAAGCTGCCAGCCATGCTTGGGTGCAGCTTCATCATTCACATTCCCAAAACACAGCAATCTCATGGCAACACCACTGCCTTTCACGTTTCAGCTTTTTATACACAGACTGTTATTTCTTTCTAAGCTGAAAGAATGAGCCAAACATGGTAGCAACTCATCTCCTTTCTCTCCCAACGAGCAGTGCCTTGTGCTAGCACCAACAGCCACCCTTTACTAAATTAGGATGCAACAAAATTTATGAGCCTGGTCCCCTTCCAACTCCTCCCATTTGATGTGGAGACCATTTTCTTCAGATTTCCCACTGCCCTTCACATCTGTCATTGCCAAGCCCTGCTCCCCTCTACTTCTTAAGAAGTTTTTCATTCCCTGGTTCAGTGTCTTGAGAATTTGCGTATCTGATCACTTTCTCCCTGCTTTGCTGCTGTGTGCTTCCCCTACTCCTATTGTGGTCCCCAAGTCTCCTCTCCCTCCATCCCCCAAAGGTGTTGCCACTTTCTGCCTGTTCCTCCACCGGTGGCTCTGGTGGAACACCAGCACAGCCCATCTCACACATGTGGCTGGGACCCTGCCACACAGCAAGGCTTGTTCCCAACAGGAGTGCACCTCCCAAAAAAGGGTCAGTGCAGAGGATTCCCTGCTCTGTGCTGTCCCAGATGATCAAGCTGAACACTCAAGTTCTTCATAAACATTCCTATTAAAATGATCTTTCTCATTTTCTAGCTGGGCCACATTAAGTCCTACTTTCACTGCCAGCAGTTCATCATATAACCCAAGGAAGCAGATATTTCTTACCCTCATCTAGCATTGAGAGTGAATCTCCCCATCTGACACATATAAGACCACTGATGGAGCTTAGGGCTAAAAGAACTTCTGTCTATATTTTAACGAGACTTAAGCCTTCATTCTGAATGCTCAAAATTTCAGGGGAGGGAATGAAAAAGGGCTGGGGAGGCTGTGTGTCCCTAAATATAAAACTTTCTGAAGATCTGTTCACATGACTTTGAGTCCTGAGACTTGCCAGGCTCGCTGAGAGCCTGCTCGAGCTGTGTACTCTGAGCACAGCAAAAGGGGACCCCCCCATGCCCCAGCCATTCTTGCACACACGGGAAGTCCATATGCCAGCAAGAACACCACTGGGTACACATTCCCACCAGCTCTCAAAAAGGCAGCTCCACTTGATAGGTTTTTGGCACAAGCAGATTACTCTATATGATTAATGGAACGGCGCCAGCACTACAGAATTGCATTTCCCTGAGAAACTGCTAACTTCTACAAAAGCTATTATATTTTAACAAAGAGGTAGAGGAGCGTGATCCAGCTGAAGAAAGATCATTAAAAGTCAACAAGAAGTTACCTATTAGAAAGGGTCTTCACACATTTGGTAAAGACTGGACTCCTTTGCGAGGACCACGACTGGACAGTGACTGCGAGAACGAAGGAACAGATGCCTCAAGCCATGTCCACCTGGCAGCGTTTCCCTTCCTCCTGGAGCAGACAGAAGTTGGTGCTCCCACCCTGCAGATGACTCCTCACCAGCCTGCTTCTTTCTGACGTCAAACACGAGCTGACCTCCCAGAGATATCTCCCCTCACCGTGGGACTGTTACCAGCCCTCTGGTTCTATTTAACAACAGATGCTTGAGTGTACCTGGACCTAGTGCCCTCTGCAACCTGGAGTTTGCTCCTTTCTGCATGCCACAAGCAAAGTGTGTTCCCAGCTATTGCTGTTTCACCCCCACTAATATCAGCAATCAAATGTAACTTGAAACAGTTCCCTACACTGACACAGTTCAGTCACAAAGGGAGGACTGACTTTCACGAAATGCCTCAGAACTGCATCAAGTAGTAATTTTAGGGTAAAATCTACAGCAAATATCCTTTTTTAAAGTGAGATTTTATCCACAGTACACCTACCTGAAGTAGCTGTGCATTCCTGCAGTCAAATATTTAAGACCTAACTTTCAGCAAGGACTTTGATTTGAGGGCAATAATAGATTCCCTTTACAGACTTTGAGTGCTATTTGATCACACACCTTAAATGTCAAATATTTACAGAAGACATTAGATTAAAACAAAAAAGAAAAAAAGAAAGGCAGCTTTGATTGTCTTCTGGAACAGAAATAGTGACGAGAACATCTTTTCCTGAAAGCAGGAAAGCATCACTTGTATTTGGATGCTTAGTCCAGAAACAGAAGGCAAATGACTGCAAGCTCTCAGACAGCATTTGAGTTTCAGCCTCCCAAGTTTCAGCCTCAGAGCTCAAGGCAGAAGATTATTTCACCACATCTGATAAAGAGGTCCTGGCTATTTCCAAAAAAATAGTTTCCCTAGGATCCTGAATAACTAGTGGATGAAAGGGATTGCCAGGAAGAAACCACAAAAGTAAAAGGGTTTTATCTGCTCCTATTTTTTTTTCTACCTAAAAAAAAAAAAAAGGAAGGCATGGATCAGACAGATACTTTTACCACTTGCATGACTTCACTTATCTTGCTCTATCATTTTGGCTGCTCTCAAAGAAAACTGATCCAGGAAGCCGTTTAATTCCAGAAGATCATTTGAAATCTTTGCCTATGTAGCTCCCGTTCCCCCTAGGGATTGGCTCTGTTGATTTAACCGATTTGGCTTTAGTTTGACTTTCACATAAGTGGCTAACACTAGAAATTTCCGCCATCCACCCAGTGTTGGGTGCATTACAAGCTCTGCTCTTAAGAGTACTTTTGTACTAGTTTTGAGTTCCTATCCCCATCAATTTTCAAAGACAGCTACTGTGCATTTGTCGCTTTGAATAAGGATAGAAATGAGAACCAGAGATGGGAAACAGATGTCTCAAGGCATTCCCAATCACTCTCAATCTTACCCAATTTATATTTTCCCTCTTAATGGGAAGTGACCTTTTCTCCAGACAAATGTAGGGTGCTCAGCTTCACTCTGTCTGCCACACCTACAGTTAGTTAGCCCATCTCTATTATATTTCCCTTTGAAAAAGTTTCTGAAACAGCTCCCTTGGTATGGAGAAGAAAATCTGCAGGGAGCACAGCAATCTATGAGAACCCTGCCCTTGGGGTTCTTCCCTGTGCAAAGCAGAAGTGCCCAGGAATAACTGTCTAGAATTACCTGTAAAATTCAAATCCAAGAGTCAGAGAGACTGGATCCAGGAATGGAATGACCTGGATACAGTCTGCTAAACACCCTTTTTTCAAGCTCAGTAGTAGGACAGCAATACACTTGCAAGTCCTACAGAGTCTCTGCTTCAGCTGAGAACCTCCAAAAACTCTTTTGTAAGTGGGAAAAAGGCAGGAAGGAAATCACTGGGCTGAAGAGATAGATGTATCCCTCCTCCAGAGGTTCTCAGCATCACTGAGGAAAACACTCAACCAGTGGAGGCAGTGTGAGGACAGTCATGTCCTTTTCTCTACAAACTGGAGCATTCCCAAGGAGGCTGAACTGGTACATGGGCACATTCTGGCCCAGGGCGTGTATCCAAAGGAAAACCAACCCTCTTCCCAAAGTAAATTGGGAGTCCTAGAAACAATTTACAAAAAAAGTGTGAGACCACAGGCCACGACTCTCACCACATCTCAGCCACTTCCAGGTGTAAGGCACCAGCAGCTTCCATACAGCTCATTAACCAAGGAAAAGGACTACAGAAATCAACTGTAACAGACCAGAAAAAGTACCTCAGAGAACTCTGTAAAACTTCTCCCATGCCAACTTGACTAGCACCATTAATATTTCATAAAACTGAGATAAAGTTTCCCTCACTTATCAAAGCATCCCTTGCTCTGCAGTTGCCCCCCGATGTGCAAAGCAATTTGGATAGCTGCAGTGGGGCAGTGGTGGAATGGTTCATGCATAGCTACATGGTATATCCCACATGGATGCAGATGATTTTTCGAGAGCCCAGCGCAATTCTTAATTTTATCCCTGGCTACTCTCTGAAACCACAGGGTTGTTGTCAAAAGTCCCTATCTTTTTTTTTTTTTTTGCAAAGATTAGAAAGGAGGTCAAAGCTGAATTGCAACTGTGGTTGAAAGTTTGAATCGTATGTTGCATATACAAAAGGAAATCTGGGGCACGGGGAAGGACACGACCTAGCACATCCGTGTCAAAGGGGAGGAACAGCGTCAGACAATCCACGGGAGAACCACTGAGGCCGCAGCTCAAGTTGCCTGTGATCTTTAGTAGCAGCTGCAAAAAAAATCAGGGCATAAAGAAGATGGAGCAAGTTGAGGGAGGGGCTCCTCTCCACCATGGGTATCAGCGCCCAGAGAAATGATACACCCCTGACAGCTCTGTGCAGCAGCCTGGCCATCTGCTGCCCGGCTGCCTCCCAGAGAGGAGCTTTCTCTGGGCTCCAGGAGAGGGGAGCTGAGCACTCCTCCCCCTGCCTGGCCATCCCAGTGTTTTCCCCTGCTCAAAGGAGAGGCACCCTTGCCATCGCCCCGGCTTTCAACGCATGGGGTCAAGCTCTGCTGTCAGAAAAAAGAAGCTTGGCCGCTGCTCTCGTCACCGTGCCCGGCTTCCTAGAGGGGCTCCTTTGGAGACCTCAGGAAGAGAGGGTGAGAATTTCAGGATATATGGAAAAATTTGGTTGGAGTTTCTGGTGTGCACGCCTGGGAGGGAACAGCTGCACCCAGAGACCCCAGCCCCACAGGGACCCTGCAGGAGCAAACTCAACGTGAAATTCCTTCTGAGCAAATTGGAATTATGTGTACAGACGCACATGCTTATTTTTTTTTTTATCCTCATGCACAGAGGAAGCGGAGTCACTTGTGCTTTTAGTTTTAAAGACTCCAAAGTAAATCAAATCTTGGCTGGAAAACTGTAAACAAAATCAAGCCAAACAAACAAAAGCTAAACCAAACACTCTCAGTAAGAGAGTCCCCGTGTCAATCTGCGCTTCCCGCAGGCAGCATGCCATGGCCCCAGTGTGGAATTACTGTCACAGCACATTGCCCTATCTGGTCCACTGCTGCCAATTTTTTACAAGCCCTCCCACCCACCACATCTCTAAAAAAAAAAAAATACCAACAACCTAAAACCCACCCCTCACAAAATCTTTGGTCCTACAGGAGTGAATATTGGATTAAAGGACACATTAGGGTAAGGAGTTGAAATATCTGAGACAAAAATTTGCCAACGATGCTTGGACATTGCTTGGCACACACAAGTAAGCCTTCTGAAAGTTTAGATGCCAAATAATTGCCTGGACCCACTAGCTAGAATATCTATCATGTTGACAGTGTTTTAAGTCTCTTGTTTCATTTAATTTACAAAATGTAATGGAAGAGTAAATACTGGCATGCTCTTGAGCTAGACTGCTGGGAAAAAGGCAAGCCTGACCTGCATCTACTCCCAGACAGTATATTGTTCTTGAGATTAAAACCAAGAACCCTGACAAAACCAGAGGATGACAGAGAGCAGGAACAACAATAGACCTCTTCCAACTCCTGCCCAAGAATTGTATGTGGGAGGAACATGGAAAACAAGACTGGGAGAGCTCAGACTTTCTACCAAAGACCATTTAAACATAAATGTAATTACTCCTGCAGTTCCTATTACAGAGTTAGCCAGTAAGGGAAATAATAAAGGTGATAGTCCTCTCTGGAAAAGGCTTTAAAAGCTGAAAAAGACTCAGATACATTCAGTCACCCAGAACAAGTGCTGCTTTTAGGAGGTTCTCAGTACTGAATGAAAATAGACTTCTTGGGCATCTAATTCACAGCACACAAGAGAACTGGCTTTGCCCCTGTGATCTCTCTAGTTAAAAGATACAACAACAAAAATCTAGGTCTTACCAGAACAGACGTTTTATAATGGAATTAATTTTATGGACTGAAGATATTTCACCTTATGGGCTGGCACCTTTTAAGTTCTGAATTGGCAAAAAGGCACCAGCTTGGTGTTGGGAGTCACTCAGGTGTTAATGAGAGCATTAACTGACAGATGGCATTCAAGATATTTCTCGCCTCTCCAATGAAGACAGCTTCTTTGCTACAGCAGAGATCAGGAAAGCTTAATTCTTAACAAGCACACAATGCTTTGGCACAAAGGCAAGCCCTCTGGAAGGTAATGGGAAGGATTCAGGGTTTGCTGGGATGACCTCAGTCAAACATCATTAACAGGGTCAGGAGAAGCAAAGCCTATTTCAGAAGAAAAAAAATAATGTAAGGGCCCCCATGATCAATCTATCGTGGCTTGTCAGAAAGAGAAAGCTTAGGCTGACCTTAGAAGCAATATGAGTTACTACTACCAGCCTGACCTTGAGCTCTCATGTAACAATAGAGACCTTTTTTTTACTGTATTAATGAGCTTTCTTATCTGAGGTGGGGGAGGAAGCTTTATGGACCAGCTTGTACTTCACCTTCAATTTACCCTACTGAGAAACCAAGTCAAGTATGATGCAGGGGGAAAAAGACACTACCCCATCCTTCAGGGGGA
The DNA here is from genome assembly GCA_013396875.1 of Vireo altiloquus. NCBI lineage: Eukaryota > Metazoa > Chordata > Aves > Passeriformes > Vireonidae > Vireo > Vireo altiloquus. The sequence goes on along the minus strand of VZRF01011148.1, from coordinate 361,767 downwards.
GAAGAGGGTTGGAGAGGAGTTCCTCCAAGCCCTGTGTGGGCAGCTGGCTCAGCAGGCATGCGAGGAGCCAACAGGGAACTCGTTTTCCTTAGAGCATGGGCCACCTTCTCATCAAGGTGACCAAGCTGCCAGAGGCCCAAGGGCCATGAGCACCCTGAAGGGTCTCTCCACAAAACACTTCACTGCAGCAGAGCAAAGGGACCAAGCAGCTGGAGATCCAGGAACCTTAGGTTCCTACAGACACAGTTAGCAGTGCCACTGGCTGCACCACTGATGGGGACAGACTTCAAAAATCCCAGCCAAGGACAGTCTGGAGGGAGCAGTAACTCCACACCACACTTGTGACAGACCTCAGCAAGGTCCAACCCTGGCAGAGCTCTTGTGATGAAGGAAACAAACATCCAGGTACATCCTGCTTTTCAGGGCCTGTTTTGAATCATGCCTGGAGAAAACCTGCTGGCTACTAGTGGCTGAGAACAAAAGGAGGACAGCTGATATTAATGGACCCTGAATGAGATCACGATGAGAGGGGAAAAAAAATTCAAATGACACTGATCAGACCTCCAGAGTGAAGTTTCTCCTCCCAGAGTTGTAAAGACAGCAGAGACTGCTGGAGCACAAGACCATCACAAGGCATGTACAGAGGCCTTTTGTCCTCTATGGCAAGCCAGAAGTAGTTTTCTGAATGCAGGCATTGCCCAAACCTTGGTAATTCTGTGGCTTACCTGTGTGGCCATCAGGAGCACTGGCAGTGAAGGGGAAGAGAAAGACATCTGAATTCAGAGTTAGGCAGGTGGATGGCACTGGGCTCTACACACAAGGTCATTTGTCTTCACCATTGCCGAACAAGGGAATACAATCTTTCTACATTAGAAGCATTGTTTTGTTTCAAAACAGAAGGACAAAAGATTACCTAGTTAGCAAACGTTAAGTAGCAGCAGCTCTTCCCTAACTCCTGGATTTGGCAGCCTGAAACATGTGCAATTGGAGGTTTCCACATCCATGAAAGATACACCCATGTCTTCCACAAAAGTAAAGGACAGCAGAGTAATTTCAGCACCCCAGCAACTCCTGCTTCCTGCTCCTCATTTGTCCATCCCATAACTCACTTCCAGAACTCAAACGTGGCAGAGACCAGAGACCACCCCAATAATATGCTGAAGTGGTGCTTAGAGAAGACATCAGGGTTCTGGACCTTTCCTCCAACCTGGTAACACCAAGCCAGGACAGGAGGTTCACCAGTAGAAGGGCCGCATGATCCTGCTAAAGAAATCTAATTTTCATGGTTGGATGCTGTGGACTTCCAACCCAAACTCTGAAAATGTTCATTTTTAGGAGAGGGGAAAAAAGGATCTACAAAAAGCCCATGGCTGGCAGCAGCTGTAAGAACACTCCTACCCCTTGTCTTCCTCCATCTTACCCTGAGCGCTGTTCCGTGCAATCGAAGCTGGGAGCTGGGAGGGGAGCTGGCAGAGCTGCATCCCACAGAGCAGCAGAATAGGAACAGCTATGGAACGAGGCAGCGTCTCCAGGGAGGCAGGGAGAATGGAGAGCTGATGTGGGCTGTCTGCTCTAATAAGGGATCGCACCACAGGAGCATGTGTTGGCTTGACAGAAGCAAGTGCAGCCACTTAACCTGGGTATGACAGCTGAAGTGGGAGCCTTGCTTTGCTAGCCCCCAAAAAAAGGGGAGTATGAAGGAAGAGAGGGGAAGGCACGAGGTCACCACAGCTGCCCACCCTTCAGGAACATTCCAGGTCTGCTCGTCCAGATTTCTCATCCCAGCCACAGCCTGAGCGACTGTGGAAGTTTCTTGCTTGGGCTCCTCCTGCTAGACCACGCTCAGCAAGTCTTGAACTAGATGGAGATGCCCTTTTACCCACCCTGAGTCGGTATGTGCTGCCTTCCACCCCTTTTCCCTCACACGAAGGACAGGAGGCAGCAAGTCCACTCCTCCTGAGTGGGAACTGAAGTCATCTCACACACCAGCGTGGCAAAAGGGCATGCTCTGATCTTCCCCAGCTGCCTAGGGCCCACGCTTCTCCAGTGATTTGGCTCTTATCTAGCAACAGCCCTATGAATGACACAGCTGCTGGGGGTGCCTTGTTTGTTATTTTGCTGAGAAAAGGCAGAAAAGCAGCAGAGATATCAGCACAGATACAGCAGCGTCCTGCACTGGTCTCTCCTGGAAAGGCTCTTTCCTTAGGCTGGCAAATGCCGGGGACAGGCAGGAGTGCTGAGATAAGTGTCTATTTGATCTTTTTTCCCCCATTCACCCTGGATTTTTCACTGCTTTATGTTCACAAAACGCCAAGGCAGCTAATCAGTGCTCTGTGACCCCTGTTAATTGGGCTGTGTGAGAGAAAGGCAGCACTGGCAGGAGAAATCACACGTACCTGTTACTTGGAACTGTCCTGTCATATTCCGTCTCCCTGCTTGCAGGAGCTCCAAGCACCCTTCTGTGAGCCAGGGCTGCTCTATTTTCATCACCATCCACAGGATCAGCAGGAGGGGGCCACAAGTGTTTCGTGCTGTGGCCCTGCCTCTAACACCTCAAAGTACAGGGAGGCAACAAAGAGGCATATTGCTGTTTCTCCTTCCGTGTGAGAAGGTGAAAGTAATTTTAGGTGAAGGAAACACAACCTGAAGGCACTGATGGCCTTTCTTTCACCTGTGCCCAGCTGCTCCTCACTGCCCTTATCTGCCTTGCTGTTTTCTCCCTCCAAGGCCAGGAAGGAGTGAGCAGATGCCCAGCATCCATCTCCCCATCCCAAGAGACCTGCAGCCTATATGGATGGCCAAATGAGCCAGGGAAAGAAAGGGATTGGTGTGAAGATGTGAAACGTTGGAGGAAAAAGGGGTTGGATTTGCCAAGCCTGGTGGATTATGCAGTTCTTGGAGGATGAGGAAGACACATATGGTTAACTAGATGCATGCTGGGTGCAGGGGCCTGCATATGTTTTTTAGGTAGGAGCAAGGGCTGCTTGGTTTTGTTGCTTGATTAAGGAAAAGAAGAAATAGAAATATGAGTCTCAATGAAACCAGAGCAGCCAGAAACGCCCCAAAGAACAGCTGAAGGTACATGGTACCACAGGAAGAGAAAACCCTGGGGGCAAAGGGGATAAGCAGGAGGATACATACACTGCCCAGACAGATTCAGGGAATATTAATGGGATTAAAATAAAATGTATTTGTCTTTCAACGCTTGCTCAAGCCCTCCTTCAAACTCAGTGAGCCTCTGCACAACCTCCATCAAGGGATGACTTGTGCTCCCAGTACATGCAGGGCTTTGGACAGGGGACCAGGAACTCCATCCCCCACTACTGATGCTGCAATTTGAGTGAAAACTGATAATGACAAATCAATGAGTTGGATTTAACTGGATTAAAACAGGGAAAATAATTCTGCAAAAAGATTCTGAAACATCATTATGCTGAGCAAACAGTATTGCTATATGTATTTGTGAAAACATGAATTAATGTAGCATCAGATGAACAGAAAGGATTATTTACCTTGAAGGAACAGAAAGAAGAGACAATGAGAGTTTTAAAAACTGTCTCGATCCTTAATTGCACCTGTATAAATACAATGAATTAAGAGTGATGATGCTATTTTCCATGGGCATTGTTGTTTTTGACTCAGGGTGAGCATGTTCACACCAAAGGTGTGTTTAAACACGGCTTTGCTGACACACTAAGCCCACAGATACTCTGTACTTCACAGTTTATTCAATTTTGCCTTTAGGGTACCACCCTGAACCCATTAGTCAAAGGGTGCAGTAACAGATCAGTTGCATTCAATGTGATACACAGCTCATGAAAGCAGCAAGGGTAGCTTTAAACTCCAAGAGGAAAACAGCTCTGTGATCAGTCGCTGACACACATTTTCAACCATCATATTGAAATCTGCACTGCAGCTCCAGCATGGAGGAAGGCTTGAAAACAGAGACCTCAGTTCCTTGAGATATGGCTGAAATGGTAAAATACTGTGCATCTGGAAATATACAGGAACTTCTGGAAAACTCCTGGTGAGATGGTTGGTCAGGCATCCTGCCTGTCTGAATGGGAAGATGATTTCAGTCTCTGTCAAGAAGTAAGAGGTTTCTGCTTCTTTAGCAGCCAACGAGGAGACAAGCTGAGTGTCCCCAGAAGGGTCAGCTACTCTTTTCCTGCCTTGAGAAATCAATCTGTGGAGCCAAGGGAGCCCAACAAAGAGGCAAAATCAGTTTCTAAAGCTTTACCCAGCATGGGAGGCACAGCAGGTCCTAGATTAGGGTGGTTCCAGTCCTGATGCCATCACATATAATGTGAGGCGCAAAAGACCCAGGAAAGAAATTATCTCACACCATCACCTATGATAAATTAACAATAGAGCTGAAAATGCCTTTATTACACCTGAAAAGCTTTGCTGTCAGGCTGTCACATGATTCTGCAAGCACTCACAAGGGAGATGGCTATGTGTGGGCCATCTCTCGCCACGTGATGACATTGATCTAGGCTGGGGAAGGCCAGGGAAAATGGCTTTCATTAAGAGATGAATTCCCTGGCATGCTACTGAATAGGCTTGGAGAGCTGAGCAGAGCTGGAGCCCAACACTTCCCTATCCAGCGAGATCTATCACTGCAGCTAGACTGGGAATATGAATTTTTCCCTCAGAGCATGTTCAGAGCAAGAGACAAGAACCTCCCGAGACCCCGAAGTGCAGAGAACTCTGTCACGTTCAAAATCAGAACGCAAGTGACAGAGACCAGTGGACAAGGCAGAATGGCAGGAGGCAGAAACGAGGTCCTGAGTCTCAGAGCAGACACCAGGCTGTGTGCTGAAGGCACAGGACAAACACTGGTACTGAAGGATGGGAAGATAATGGCAAAGAGATGTTGTGATGATGTGCACGAGATGGAGGTGCAGAGTCAGACTGAAGGAAGAATGCTCTGACCTGAGGAGCTCAGCTGTCGCCTTGGTCAAGCTTAAGATCACCAGGAGAAGATTAAGCCATGCTGATGCCAAACTGGAGATTTTACAGGCACAACAGCAGGCTGGATGACAGACCTAACGGTATGAGTAAATGATGCCACTTTTTGGATGCAATAGGAAAACAAAGAACCTGAGTTCTCCACAGAGCAGTACAGTAAATCCAAGACACGGCAGTTCCTAGAGTCAGTTTTAGAGCTCAAAAAGCAATTCCTGGGCATGAACACAAAATCATCTGACTGGACATTTCTGCAAACAACTGAGCAAAGCAAGATACCTTTCTCCCCAACACTGACAGATAGGAATCTAGGTTTTTGTCAGCCTTGCAAAGAAAGTCAAAGGCAGGAGTGTCCCTTGGCAGCGTGAAATGCTGAATCTGAAAGGCCCTGGTCAGCAGGTGGACACCCTCCAGTCCCCACATGGATGGATGCCTCCCAGCACCCCTCGGGAATTCAGAGTGCTGCATTCTTTTCCCATTTCTTCCCCCAAGGCTTATCAGGCACCGAGGATGGGAATTGCTCACAGGCAAAACGATCACACAGCCAGGACAGCGTTTGAAGCCCGGGCTTCTGCATTGCTTCTGTGTCAAGTACCTTCAGCTTTGAATAACAAAAGGGCCCCTCTTGAAGGATCAAAACAGAAAACAAAAAGAACCAGTGTTAGAACTATTAACTAACCCAAGAACTAGTTACAGGTTGTTTGATAGAAAAAACAAAAAAGGGAGAGAGAGAGATCTGAGTGCTCAGAAAGGAATGAACAAGTTCCTTTGGGGAAGATGAGCGGTGGGGAGGGGGCTGGGGGGATTTGGGTAGCACTGGTGAGGGGTGAGACACCTGGCAAAGATGCAGGCTGCTGGCTTCTGCTTTGAGGGGCTCTGCTGAGGGTACACGGCCAGCACACACTGCTCGGACCTGGGAGAGTGCAGGGAGGGATGCTGCTGGCCACACAGACAAATGAAGTGTGAGAACAGCTGATGTACTCCCTGCTGGTGCCACACACTGCTGCCTGTGCACACTTGTGACTTTTAAAGCATGGATTTCCCTCACCTTGTTCAGTGTCCTGTTCTGTGTGACATTGACAACCAACCACACAAGGTATGCCCCAAAAAGAACCCACTCTGGACAGGATGAAGTGAAGATCAAGCAGTCTGTGTCTCAGGAGGGATGAACACAGTCTTCTGCATGGTCCAGAATAAACGAATGTACCTAGAGCTCAAATTTCACCTTGTGACTGAACAGCAAGGGCTTTGGTTTTTCTGCAATGACAATTCACTTCTCCCAGCAATGACCTTCACCTGCATCTAGCCAGCCTTCAATAGGTACTTGCCAATTTTAATCCACAAGTTTCGTTCTTTCTACTGCTGTTATTTGATTCTTTTTGAGGAGAAGCAGATCAACCCTTGAGAGCCGGAGCTGATTAACTTACAAAAGGCCCAAACACATCTCCTATATTCTGAAGGAGCAAATAGGAATGGGGCTTACCGTGCTCCACATTCAGACTGGAAGAGGATCATTACTTACTATTCATTCCTGGATCCTTGAAGAACAAGTGAAGCCAGCTTAATGCTGCATTGTTCATTCCTAGTGCCCATCAACAGAAAGCATGCTCCCAATTCACTGCCACAAGGAAAGACAACAGTATTGCTGTGCCATAAGCACTTCTGATTGTTTGGGGGCTGCAGAGAGGACCTTAGGGTATTGCAGCGATGATGAGCACTGTGGGGAAGAAGCTGCAGTTATTGTCTCGATGATGATGGGGAAATAGGACACATGCAAGTATTACAGCACAAATCCCTATGAAACGAGCCCTTATGTGCCTTGCTGCTTATAGAAAAATACACTTAATGTCAGAGAAAAAAAATCTCCTGTGAGGCACAAAACACCTAGCCTTGAAGCAAATAAGCTTAGCAAATTCATTTCTTAGAACCAGCCCCACACGTTGTAAGTTTCTGGAGATCATGGATAAACCCAAGTTTTTTCAGATAAATAGGTCCTAAAGAAGTCCCTTTTGGGATTTGTTTCAGAACAGGTCTTTCATCTTTTCACTAATGTTTAAACCACTACACTGGTTAAGCCAAAAGAAACTGAGGAAAGCTGGAAGGTAAAATGGGAGAAAAAGTAAAAGCATAGGTGACTTAGAGATGGACATGACACACCACATTATCACAGCAGCCATCCCAGCTGTTCATCAAGCCCACTGAGGCTAAAAAAAGGCTCCAAAAAAATTACTTCAGATCTTCTCCAATATTCACCCTTGGAATAAACATTGGTTTCTGAGCTTGGACGAGGTGCTGGGAAGGGGCCTGCGAAACCAACTGTGCTGGAGCAAAAATCCTGCACCAGTGTTTCAGAGCATCACTGAAGGTCTCAAAAGTGAGGGCAAAGGTTTCACACTGGGTGAACTTCCACACCCCATCTGTCTCTCTCCACAATTCTTCGCCTTCTTCCTTGAAAGGAGAAAATATTTTCACTTGCCTTCTCAGTTTCTTTTTTCATCGTTGCTGTCTTCCTCCTCTCCAGAGTACTAGGTTTGCAACACCAAGAACTTACAAATACAGCTGTCCCTTTCATATTTCATGCTCTGACATTGGCATGATGACATCACTGCAGCCTCCAAGACCCTTCACTGACTGTTCTCTATTTCTTCTTTGAAGTTTAGCCACCTATTCCTCCCTGTCAATGTTTTGCATAACTCCCTCTCCCCAGCAACCCAATCTGTTTGTCTCTCATCCATCTGCCCTGACAATAACAGCACAGCTTTTCCTCTTTTTCCTCCACCGTTTTCAGCCCTTATCCTCCATCACATCTATGGAATAGCACTTCCAGAAAATGCTACCAACTTTTCTTCAAATTCTTCTTTAAAGATTCATTTTATCCATCTGAGAATCAAAGACATTTACTTAGCTTTAGTTATATTTCAACTCTATAATTTTATTCCACTGTGCTTCTCATTAATCTCTGAATGACCGTGTTATTTTACTGCTGTAATCTCATCCTTCCTTTCCCAACACCTGCCAGCTGCTTCATTTTCACTTTTTACCCTTTAAAAGGCTCACCTTGCATAGCTTGGCTATTATTATAATAAATATTAAAATTAGATTCAAGATGAGCAATGTAGCCACTTCATCTCCCTTGCCCCCTCACGGCATCTCCTGTGCCAACGATACCGGGTTGATTCCAGAGGCCATCCACCAATATCCATGATGTATGCAAGGCAGCACTTGTTAAAAGTCAGACAGTAAATAATGCTGATCTTGTTGATATTCACTTGGCATTCATGAATATGATTCTGAGTTAGTGAGGTGCTCCATGGCTGGGCAGTGGAAGCAGCTGTTATAGCCAAGGTCACTGGCACAACTGCAAAAGCCAGCTGCTAAAACCCTTTCCAAAGGTGGTGGGCACCAGAGCTGCTCTGGCTGAGCCCAGGCTGGCTGCCCCAGAGGTTATGGCGTGGATTGAAGTGGTGAATTCATCCAGATCAGTCTTAGTACCTTGGCTTAGCTCTTCCCACAGCCTAGCTCACACAGCATCCACGAGACTGAAATCTCGGCACTGGTTTGCCAGTGACTCCTGTTACCTGCCACTTTATCCCCTAGGCCACACTGACAAACAGCAGCTCTGGAAGGACACAGCTCATGTAGGCACATGCACAAAGGTGATTTCAAGATGTTAAGCATTTTACTGAGGTCTCTTTTACCAAAATATGAGACCTGGGGTAACCCCCAAAGTACCTGCAAGGACACAATCCACACAGAATAAAGGACAAGGATGGACAAAATGACAAGGCAGAAGGAAGAAGCAAAATACCCAGAGGTATTAAACACAATCCTCAGAAACAGGTATTGTGCCTCACAGGGTTAGAAGATTTCAGATTATCTCTCTCTTTCTGATGAAAGCTCAAATAAGTGATTATGAAATGAGCCTTAGAAAATACACAGAACAGCCACAGTACTCTTGACCAGCAACTCAACAAGCAGGAAATACAGATCTTCAGATGCCATACTGGGAGGGTTTCTCAATGCCACCACTAAGGATAGGAAAGAAATAATTAAGACAATTGTGAAGAAGGAAAGAGACGTTAAGGAATATCCTCTTATTACCCCTGTTAGAACAAACCAGGTGCAAACTACAAGCCAAAGACTCCAAGGATAGTTTACAGATCCCAAAAGAGCTTAAGGTGGGTGCAAAACCAATGATCCACTCAGGAAGAAAAAAATTCCAGTGCATTAGGGAAGAAATAACAAGAAAAAAACAACTGAGGCTCCTCAGGAAGCAAATCCCCTCTGGTGCCACGGAAGTCAGCTAGAGAGTTTTCAGCCACAGTGATGGACCAACCTCCTGAGGTGTAAAAGAAGAAAAGAATCTCATGGGGCATAGAGGAAAAAAAAAACACAAAACAAAACCAAGAGATACTGTTTTTCTTCCTCCTCACATTCTGGCCTTGGTGCATGTTGAAAACATAAAACTTAAGAAAAAGCAGCTGAGATTTTTTTTGAGACAAAGTAGCAGCATACAAAATGCCTCCCAATAAGAAATATGATAAAGTTACTGAAACTTTTTATTCCATCACATTAGAAAAATAGCAAAAGTTCAATAACAGAACATTGAAGAATGAGTTTCACCCAAAGAAAAGCTGAACAGCAGGAGCTTTTCTGGAATATTTTAGTTGAGTGTACACATCCATGTCACACCATCACTTCTTACTTAAAAACAGCTGCAGAAGGCTCCTGCTGTGGCCGCTGCCGTTAGCTGAAGCTCTGATCTTCCTGTCTTCATACAAGTCATCAAGTCACATTTCCTGCTGGAATTAAAGTGGCAGCCCCTAGGGACTATGCAGCTACCCAATTTATATCAGAGAGAATCTGAAGCAAGCACCAGGATTTTTTCAAACTCCTTTTTTTTTTATTTTTTGGCAACCCCCAAATTCTATTAAGAGTTTGTCCAGGCATTTGCATTTTGAAGCAATTAAAAGAAAACACAGACATTTAAAAACCTGTGCAAAAAGCTGGGAGCAGGAAAAACCTTTGGGCAATCTCACTGGCATCAAACCAAGGCCTGCCTGAGATACCTATTGCACCCATAGTAGTTACATACAGATGGTATATGCAGACTGTGAGGGGTATTTATAAAACAACAAAAGCTGCAGATCATGACACACAAGTATTTTGGCTCGGTGTAAAAAGAGGAGAGCAATGGGGAAACTGTCCTGGCCAAGTGCTCAAACCAGCCGGTGCCAGGCAAGGACAGCTACAGGGTCAGTGCTAAAGATGCAGAAATGCAGGCAACTGGTTTTTGTTCTGTACTTCTACAGTATTTAACACAGCAAGAACCAGGTCAATGGAGTGCTCCTAACAGCTATGATAGGTTATGATAAATAAGAGTTTGGAGAAGATCATGTAGCATCCCATTACGTAGTCTCTGTAGTTAAACACAGATATCCATAACTCAAAGAAAGTCTTATGTTGCCAGACATTCAACACTCCTTAGCCATCAAGCAGGGTAAAAAGCACTCTCTCTCTCATATGTGATTCTTTTTTTCTTTTTTTTAAAAAAAAGTCTGTCATAAATAATATCAAAACCAAGGCAAAGTTGCTCTACTTCAAAACCAAGGATCATAGAACCTTACAAAAGTATTAATCTCATTTTTTTTTTCAAAGAACAGAAAGCAAACCAAACTAGAGCATGTTAAATTGAGCATTAGAAGGGCTCTCAGCCACTTCCAAAATTACTTGAGAGCACATTATAATTAGCAAAGGTATGTGACAGTTTTATACCCCTCTATGATGCGTGATTAAAGCCAGGCAGCCCAGCTCTGCCTCAAGTCCTGCACGCCGTCAAAACAGATGTGACAAGAACTGCAAGCTGCTCCCAGACAGACTGTGAGAAAGCAGAGGCAGATAACATTTTGGCCATCAAAGATGTAAGACCCGATACAAAGCTAATTAAACCTTGAAACCCCTCAGAGAGGTGAGCAAACTGAGGTTTTATGAAGCATCCTGTGCTCCAGCCTGAGAACAAGCATGAGAACAAGCTCCTGCCTTTCTCTCCGAGGTGAAACAGGGAACAAAACTTTACAGCCTCGATGTTAACAGTTCACAGCCTCAGCACGAGGATGCAGGGCACAAATGACTGGAGAGATGCTGCAGTAACACCACCAGGATGATCTGTGACACTGCCCATTTTCCCCACCCAAGAGAGATACCTCTTATCTGTCTGCAACAGACAAGTATGGAGTCCTGGGCCACTGTGAAAAGCCAAGTCTAAACTCCACACAAACTCTGCCTCTTACATTTGCATGCCTTTGTCTGCTGAGCACTTAAAAAAATCGATTAGAGGCTCAGCTCCTTACCACTAACTGAGGAAAAACAATACAGCAGGGAAGCTGTGCATCAGCCAAGACCTGTGCCTCTTGAACTGGGGTTAGAGGGGAAAAAGGTGTTGGAAAGCAACATGTAAAGAACATGGAGAATTTCAGGCTTTTGGATGAATATTCCGCAGTTGGTTTTAAGTGTGAAACTGTGTGGCAAGTTTGTTTCTGAGACGTATATCCAAGCCATCATGTTTATACTTATTTACCTACAGATCTTCATATTTAGACTACATCTTAATGCTTCTTCCTTCATGATATCCCTCTGCATATAGCACCTTTCTCTCTGTTTCCAGGCAGCCTCCCCCATTGCTTCAGAGCTCACCTCTCTAACATCCCAGCAGCTTCAGGCAGTTTTCCTGATATATTCCCAAAGCCATTCCCTCCACACTCCTCCTGTTGTGCCTTCTTCCCCATCTCCTCCGCAGAGATTTCTTTCCTCATTATCCCCATGCCCACAAGGTAAACCCCTTCTACAGGAGGTGCTGCAGAAATGGTGCAGCTGGTTTCTCCTTTGGGCACCTCATGCTTTCTCCAGCACACCTGTCTGGGTGAGATGCAAGTTTTCACACCCTCACTTCGTGGCTTCACACTCCCAGGGCACCTCTGGTGTGTGGAGGGACTCAGAGCTGCCTGTGGTACCTGCCTGGTGCTGCATGAGCACCCTGGCCAGGCTGCCAGAGCCATCCTTGGCTTACCAGCACTTCCCCCTGTGCCAGCACTGCCTCCTCGCAGATTTTGCACCTCAGAGACACCCAAAGCTGTACTCACACGAGCACAAGCCTGGGCCTACATGCAATGCTGAACAACTACTCACTGTTCAGCTGCCATGTATGTGTGACCTTCCCCAGACAGACAGAGAGACAGACAAACAACTTGCCAGTGCCCAACAACTTACCCAAGATTCATCCCCGAATTTTCTTAGTTAAAAGACTTGCAAATGGGGAGGCAATTACACAGTGCAATCACTAAGTGGACACTCTTAGATCTGGAGAGATTTGGAGAACCTCACAATGCAGAATTCATTAATTTTACAAATCTGCTGCTGCTGCTACAAGGGTGAGCTGGTTCAGGTGGGCAAAACACTTAAGCCACTACTTTCTGATGGCTCTGGTATGAAGAAATAAACTTGCTGCATGTTTACAAACAGTAATATTGCTCTGTGGCTATTGTGATGAAGAAGATAAACAGGAGAGCAGTCCCTTTACAATCAATCTTCTCATCACATCAGTTTCATTTGGAGGCAGTAAATGCAGGTGCAGCTGCCTGGTTCAGGTTCTGATACACACTGATCCTGAACGTCTATGCAGCAATCCAAGAGAACTTAAAATTAAGTGGCATATATATACACATTAATTATATAAATGTTGTTGAACACAGTCAATTAATTAGAAATAGAGCTTTCAATGCAAGCACCTATGGTTATACTGATGCACCAGCCTAAGCCTCTCCACAACAGGGGGATCTTAGGGAGCAGGATTGCTTCCAAGCAACTGCCAAGCTGTCTTTGTCCCCACAATTATGCTTTGCTATTAACATGATTCGCAAAAGAACAAATAAAACACACTGCAAGAAGCCTTCACTATCACTGGAAGCACATTTTGCTGTGTGAGTGGCAGTGCTCTAAAGAATGATGTTCTGCAGGTGGCTCCATTTGGGAGGCTGCTGTAGTGGACACTAACAAAGTGTCCACTGGATCTCAAAACTTCAAGAGAACATGTCAAATCACTTTCCAACATCCTGCAACTGAAGTGATTCCAATACTCCTTCTATTTCTAAAAAAATAATTGTAGTTGTCCCTATGTAAAGCAATGGGATCTTTCATGCAAGAGAGGTTCGTGCAGAGCAGCAAGCTTTATGCTGTGGAGTACATATAAATGTTGAAAACATATGTGATGATTTAATATCACTAATTTGACCAAACAGAGTGCAGAGCACAACAACAGATGTGAATGTTTACTGTGTGTAGCAGTGCTACAGCAGAGCATCACACACAGTTTTGCACGGCACCTGAACAAAGAAGTTTCCTTAACGGGTCTGCACAATTAAAAGCCTACAACTCAACCCAAGAGAACTGGAATTCCCTTCCACTCGGTGTAGCATCTGGCCTGATTGCTGGTGGCTGCTGATCACTGCCATGTCATCACTCCAAAGCCGTGAAACATCCCCGCCACCGTGTTAATTAGCTCCCCTTGCAAAGTGCTTAAGCCATAGAGAGAGGTTACTCACGTGATGTCTCTGCGCTGATAGCAACCTTGAAGAAGGCAAGCGATCAGGTCGCTGATAAACTCCACATCATCCCTGTGAAGAGCAGCTTCCAGTTCCTAATGAGCAGAAAGGAAAGAGAGGGGGAAAAAAAAAAAAATCCAACCATTAAAAGAATTCCTTAGAATTTCCTGCTAGCTCATCAAGACCAAAAGGACCCAAACAGCCTCACGTATGTGTACAACAGCAGAGCACACACGGGGTGAACCGACCTTCCTCATAATTAAAAATACTGCTTCTACTACCTCTTCATTGCAAGAGTTTATGGGAAGACCTTGAAAGGCTTTTACTGAATGTCACTCTCCAGCCAGAAGACTAATGCTTTTGTCTGGACGCAGAAAAATAGGGTTCAGTGAGGTTGAGATACACTACAGCCTAATAAGAAAGGTATGATTTCTCCCATGTTCACCTGATGGACAGGAATCAACAGTTTCATTCTCCCGCTTTACTTCCACTCACTAAGGCTGGTGAGCTCAATTTAAAAGATGTGCTCAGGCCCTAAAAGCCACTTACACCCAGAAATAGCAGTTTCAGCTGGATTGCCAGAAATGACTGAAAGCCAGCAAGCAAATGCCTCAAAGAAATGCAGGCATTTTGATTACTTAGTTCTCTATGGGTTACTTTTTTTTCCAATGCCAGTAAGAGAGAAAGAAAGGATGGAGGGATGTCAGAATTCATGACCCAAAATCTCAATCCTCAACAGAGAGTATCATGGCTTGTTTCAGCACAGTGGAGTCCACAAAGATGTGAGGCAGGAACTGATCCACAAAAAGGATAAACTCCTGAAATTCAGTTATAACTAATTTTGCACATATTGTGAGAAATATCTTTTTTTTCAGCAAGCAGTTTCAAGTTTTGTTTTCCAAATATTATTTGGTTAATTACAGTTTTATTTGTATGCCAGAAAATTATTCACAGTAAGAAAAATCCACTTTCTATACGACTTATCATCACTAGCATACAGCACTTAACAAGATTTAATATGGATAAACAATATAGGCATAAGAAGCTATTCTTTTTGGGTCTCAGAGTAAATAATGGATTGAATACAAATTCCTACTTGAATGTTACTCAACAGACTGTTACACAAATAGCTAAGCTAATGGCTACAGAATAAAGGTTAATGGCCAGAGAATAAAGGATAAACGTTTTGGCACTTACCCAATAAAGAAGAGAAAGTGCTTTTTTATTAGACCGCAGTAACTGCAGTAATAAAATTATTGATAACAGATTGCAGCTTAAACGCCGCTTGTAGTTTTTTATTGGAAATGTATTAATGGCATATTTTCATTATCAACACTGCTCTTATTTACCTCTTGTGCAACATCCAAAGTGCTTCAGGAGAGGAAGCCTGACACCTGCCCTGTGAAAAATGTACTAAACACATCTATTATATGTGGAAACTGGAGGTAAGGCAAGGGCAGCGTGCAGCCAAAGCCTGACGTAGCCTCCCTGCCACAGAGCTAGGGAAAGAACCAGGAATCTCTGTTCTCTGCCTCGAGATGAGCACCCTGTTTAATGACAAGTTAATACAAAAACTACAGTTGCTGCTGGCTATCCCTTGGAGAGAGTGAAATTATTGTTGTATAAATAGTAATCACGCTATATAAATAGTAATCACCGAGTGAATTCATTTAGAATCATGGAATGTCCCGAGAGTTGGAAGGGACCCACAAGGACTGAGTCCAGCTCCTGGCCCTGGCCCTAACTTATCACTTGATAAGTGGTTAGTATTTTAGAGGTGTTGACTTACTTTATTTGTAAAATATTTTAGTGGACATATGCCTTCCATAAATATCCCTGGGGGAGAGGGGAGGAGGGAGCACCTAAAGTATGTGATACGCTAAACCATCCCAGGTGTGCTACCACATTATCACAATAAACTTGCAGCTTGTGAAAAATGACATGTTAGAGCCCAGAAAGATGGGCAGGGGGGAAGTCAGCCTCCAGGATGCCCCCCCTGCATTCAGCCTCTCCCTCGTCCACATACACTTGTGCATTAAAGCTGTCAGTCAGCAGTCTGCCCCTGCTAGGATGTGACAGCCTTTTGTACCAAGGAATATTTAAACTGCTTCCCGTGAGCCTTTTCAGCCTGCTGTTTGACTAACACCCCTTCAGCAGCGGCCAGAACTGCCTCAGATAGCCCCTATCTGCTGCCATTGTTTTCCAGACCCCAGAGTGACCTTTACATTTTTGGAGTTGGTGGGTCACCCCAGGAACGGGGGCACATTCCTGGGGCACCAGGCAAGATGCCATCTCCTGGGCAGGGACTGAAACACCCAGCTGAGTTGTTTCCCCCCTTCTCCTGCTGCTTTCTCTCTCCCAGATGGGTGCTCCTTGTCCTTGTCTTCAGGGCAGCTGTAGCACCAGTTTGGGGAGCCGACCCAGACCCAGACTGATCTCACAGCCACTGCATAAAGGGGGCTCAGTGCAGAGTCCCAGTACCACGCTGGGTTAAGGGGCTCTGGAACACGCCAAGATTAATCAGCACACACAGAACATGAGGCTAATGAAGGTCCATCTCTGGCAGGTGTGAGGCTGTCCTGCAGAAAGACTCTTGCTCCGTGCTCCCCAATGCCATGGGTGCTTCCTGGAGCCCATCCTGATCCTCTGGTCCCTGCCAACAGGAACACTCCGTGCCAGAATTTTATGGTAAAGGCACAGTCCAAGTATCACCATGATAATTTGTCTTGGAAAAAAGATACAGACATTGTCCTGTAATGTTTCTGTCTACATTTCTACTATTGCTGCTTGTAACAGAAGGGTAGAGCAGTGAGAGGGACCTGATGAATGAACACACAGCTTGAACAATGAACCCAGGGTTGGGTCCATTGGCCATGTTTAACTGAATGTCATAATTTTCTATCCCAATGGATTCTCCAGCTTCCTGTCCCAAACCACCTAAATCCTAGACTCTTCCCACACACCCAGAGTGCTGTGGGAACGACAGACACACCAGGAGGATGTGATGCAAATCCTAAAGTCTCAGGAACACGAATAAAGAGTTAGTATTCCCCCAGGTTTTCACCTAAGGCTTCAGCCCACATTTTGCAGGAGAATTTTTCCAGCCCTCTCCTCCAACAAGAGACAGCTAGCAAAGCAGCACAGTGCTCAAGCAGCACATCTAAACAGAGGGAAGGTTGAAGTGATGCCAGGGACTCTTGGGGAAAAAAGAGGCCACTAAAACCCCCCTGGTCCTAAGGGCAAACCCTACCCCAGTCACCCATCCCCACACTCCTCCAGCCTGGCCAGGACGAGCAGCTCAGCTTCCTCCCCGCCACCATCCTCCCCACGCCTCCAATCCTTTTGTTTTTCCCCTTTTCTCTTTGAGCACTGAGCTGTGAGCACAGAAATCTGAACCTTGCCAAAACGCTTTGGGGACAGCACAGAAAGGAAACAGAAGAGGCAGCAAATCAGCAGAGGAAAAGGGGGGGACACACATCTCCTCCTCCTCCTCTAGCTGGAGAGAGCAACAGACAGGAGAAAAGCAGGATTCTCCCCCTCTCCAGCTGGCGTCACACCTCATTAGGGAAAAGCCTGTTTAACGTCTTTCCCTCCCCCCAGCCCGGTACTAAATCCCCCCTGAGTCAGGCAAGGACTGTTGGGAAGAGGCAGTGGCCAGAGCAAGGCTGGGAGCAAGGGTGACCACCTCTCCCAGGAGGAGCCCTGGCCCAAAGCAGGGTTGGTGGGGTGGGCAAGCAGCACTAACCCATCCCTCCCCACTCCCTGGGAAAGCAGGCTGGGACACAAGGGCACCCCACGCCTGCTGCCAGCCCCACACCCAGCACTGGGGCAGGTATGGCTAACCCCAGCAGCTGGGGGCCTCAAACAAGCGGCGCTTTGGATGCCCTTTTTTGCTATCTGCCCAGGTTTTTGAGAGGGAGGATGGTCAACTTTCCCGATAAATGTAAACAAATGAGTCCACAGCAGCGACACCACTGTCACCATGCCAGCACGGGGTGACTGCAGGGCTGCTGCACGCGCTGCTTCCCGAGCTGTGGAAAGCAGCCAGCCAGCCTCCAGCTCCTGCTCCAGCAAGCTGTCTGTGCACAGGGCAGCCTCACAAAGCTTGGGGCCTTCATTTTGGAAGATAGACTCCTCCAAACCTGCAAGAGCCCAGGGTGAGCAGGCTGAGTGCCGAGGTGCAGGACTACAGTTTAGAAGTTTCATCTAGGCTGGAGCTGAATCATCTATAACTGAATCTGATGGACATAACCAGTTTAAGCACAGCTAAGCTTTGTCCAAGTTAGCCATCAGTTTATAAACCCCAATCCCTTCAGCTCTATTTCCATACCGCTGCTGTTATCAGCTTTCCATTGCAGCGCTCCCAAGTGACTCAATGGGCTTTTGCAGAGGCTTTAGGAGATCACCAAAAGCTACCAGCAGGACGTGCTGAGCCAGCCCCAGCCCGTGCTCTGAAACTTCAATGCCATCACTGAGTCAAGCCAGGATGTTCTTTTCCCCTCACAGATAATTAATGACAACAGGCATCTGGGCAAAAGTTTGGCTAACTCATGCCAAAGAGTACTGGGATTGGGCAGGAAGATGGAAAGTCAACTGCAGGCCTGAAATGCTTCCAAGAAGCACCATTCATCCCTGCCGGTGTGAAGCCAGTGTGTGTACTTCACATCCCTGACTAGGAGCTCCTGCTGTCCTCCTGACCAATGAGTCTGCTGTCCCAGATGATGCTGAGACTTGGGAAGGGACCACGGCTCCTCCCAACACATCCCAGAGAGGAAAGTGTAGCAATCTCCTTTTGGCCACATCAGACACCCAGCCAATTCACAGCAGCAGCAGCAGCAGGCCATTGGAACAACCAGCAGAGTTCCCTGGATGTGCTCTCGGAGCTGGGGAGGCAGGATCCAGCTACAGCACGAGCCAGCTGCTCTGCCAACCCCCATGGCTCAATCTGTCGCTGTGCTCAGCCCCTAGGACCTTCTCAGAATGCCTGAGAGAACCAAGCCCCCACTCAGCACCCAGCACGCTGCCTGCAGCCCCGTGCCACGTTCTCCCTGCTTGGGATCCCTGCCACCATATGGAAATAGTTTCCACAACATGAAGCCTACTGAGAGTGCCATGTCCTGTATGACAAGCCAGGAGGGCACTGCAGGGCATCAGGGCTGTTCCTAGTGCCACGGTACTCTACAAGGAGAAACAGCAGTGGGTTTAGCTGGCATAAATTCAGAAAGAAGTAGGGGCCCCTGGTCCTGATGGAGTCTCCCAGACATGCCATCTTAATTTTAAGTGGCCAGCTGGAAACACTGTGTTATCCAAGTCTGCAGCTGGATGCACCTCTCCCAGTTTCCCCACAGTCCTGCAGGAGCTGTGATGCTGCCCTCTCTCTCTATGATCCTCCAGAGCTTTAAGGCTTCCTATGCTAAAAGGAGCCCAAATTTCTTCACTCTGCCTTTCCACAGCAAGGAAAATGGGTGCTAAACGCCCTCCCTGTGCTCCTGGCAGTGGGGATGAAGTCAGCAGCTGCCTCAAGGAAACTTCCATCATCTTCACCTCACCCTGGGGACCACAGCCTCAGAGGGAGCCAAGCTGGCCTTCTACAGCAGGTTTGGGGTGTAAGGGAAAGAGGTTAATGACACTTGTCACCAAAGTGGTCCCAGCTCCTCTCTGAGCCTCTGTTCTGGTGTATGCAAGGTCAAGGGATGAAGAGCAAATACCTGAGGGAGGAAAGAAGCTGTCCTGTCAGAGGGAGACAATCATTTGGGGAGGGGGACAAAGCAAGAGCAGCAAAGGTATTCCCTTTTCCTGTTTCTTCAGGTTCCCCCTTAATGTCAGTGCCTTCTGAGATGTCCACCTTCCTCAACTTTCAGAGAGCAGACTTTGAAGGCTGTTTCAAACACGCTGTAAATAGGAGCATAATGTTACTCCAGCGCTAGGCAGAGGTGTGAGATGACAGCTTTTTATGAGGGAGATTGGCTATAAACAGAAAACCAGGGAGAATTTGTCGTATTGCCTCCACATCATGGCTGTTTGCAAAGAACAAATCCCACGTGCTCCCCACAGGCGCCAGAAGCACAAGGGGTAACAACATCAGCCATCCTCTCCTCCAGCAGCTCCCTCCAGCTATGAGAGGGAAGGCAACAGACATGGAATTCTGCTCAGTTCAGCCTAAGTAGGTTTGCAAAAGCAAACTGTTTGCCATGCCCATGGACATTTTGGTGAGGCTAAAATTTGTCAGGCTTGGTTTATAGGCAAACTTACATTTTGTCTTCCTTTATCCCCTCTGTCAGGACTCTGTAAAACTCTGAGACCACCGTGCTCTCTATCTACCACCTATCCCACTCACCAGAACAGTTGGGAGTTCTCCATCCACATTAACCTGCTGCCTGATCTCTCCCTTGGGACAGGGACCCTCCCCTATTTGCACAGCACGAAGCTCCTTGCTCTCCGAGTGGAATTTTTCACTGCTGTGCAATACAAACAAAAACGAGCAGCTCACGCTGGGTGGCTAAACTGTACTGAAAAGAGATTTCAGACTGATCAATCCAGTCTCCCTCATGCCCCACAGCCATGTACCACTGCTAATAATGCTTTCTTCTCCTCCTAGCTCATCTTGCCTGCAGTGCAAACGATCTGTGACAAGAGCTAAGTTCGATCTGTGACAAGAACTACATACCATACGCATTGTCAGCACTTTAAAGATGTAAAACTGCTACTCATTCCGTTCCTTCCCCCTGGCAAAGTACCTTTTCAGATGGACAGGGCGCATCTGGAGCTCTGAAGTAACATGCGATTAGTTTCTGTTTAGTAGCTAGATATCAGTACTTTGTGCCTCTAGAGGAGTTACCATCTCAGAGCATCAAAGCATTTAAGGAACATTCACTAAGCCTTGTAGCATCAGTGAAGAAAGAGGAGGCACACACACGCAAACGAAGAGCAATTTCACAGACAGCCCAGCTAAGACAAGCCCCAGCACCCACACCATGGGCATGCTTCACTCACTGCTGGGGCTGAGGCTGTAAGGCTTGACACCTGATGCCACTGCAATCATCTTCCTTTTTCCGCAGTTTTACGAGCAGCCAAAGCCTTTGGAGATCGTGCTATTTGCCTCCAAAGGATAATTTCTCCCGTTCAAAATAATCCCCTCTTCCTTCAGCGCAGATAATCTACACCATTTACCATAAGCCAGTTACACTGGCCGAGGGGCAAGCACCGCACTGGGCACTGAGCTGGCTTTACAGGAAATTTCAGGCTCAGCAGAACCTCCAGCCTGTGGTTTGCAGACCTCTTGCAGACCCCGTGGAAGACTTCCAAGAGGCCTGTGAAGGGCAAATAAGAAAAGCAAGCCTATCACCAGTCTGCTTAAATTTCTAATCACGGGGTCTGTGCCTTTATGGGAAAAGTATTGGCACTAAAAAAAAAAAAACCAAACTAGAACACTGCCCTCCTCTCCACCACCCCAAAGTGGCTAACTACTATTGCCCAAGCCACAAGTTCACCTCCTCCAGCTGAAAATAACCTCCAACCACAACAGCATGAGAGGAAACACAGTCTGTTTGAATTGCATCCTGTTTGCCTCACCCTCAGAAAGGTATCATTTATTATTGCCTAGAAAGGCCCTCTCCCAATAGCTGTGCTTGTATGGAGTACCAGATGTACTCAGATCATTAAACTACTTGTAGACTGCGCTGGTTTAGGATTTTGTTTTGTTCTGGGAAGAAAGGGTGAGGAAAGTGGTGAGCAGGCACCTAGAGATTGGCACCATTCCGAAATGAACCCAAAATATTGTCTAGATTATATACCATTAAGATGGTAATATATATGGTATATATTTTATATATATATGGTATATATATATATATTATGGTATATACCATTAAGACTGCAGTCCCATGCCAGCAGTACCCTGCCGGTAAAACCCAACCAAAACAACCCCAAACTCACTCTTCTCCACATATGCTGGATTTAGCCTTCCCATTTATGGGCTAATTACTACCAGCAGTTAAAGATAAAAAATTTTAGCAAGTGTTTTTTACACAGCACGTTGGGTGAGCACAGTCCTGTTGGTGGGAAACAGCATCAGCTCTACCTGTTTTGATGTTGTTTCTGGAAACAACACCACCGGGTGAGCGATGGTCCCTCCCCAGACAATTCAGCTGCACGATAAATAAAGAACAGCTGATCCTGCCGTGTCACCATCTCCTGCGGTAAGAGGCTTCCTGGGTACCTAGTGGGAGTTCTGCTAAGCTTTTAAGCCCATTGGCAACGTGGGGAACAGTCTGTAGCTCCAAAGCCAAGAGGCTCGAAGTAATAATCCGATTTCAAAGCTCCTCCTCCTCTCCAGCCAAAGGCAGCAAGGGAGGATGAGATCAGACTGTAGATGCTCTTCATTTTAGGTCTGGCCATTGCACTCATCTGCTCAGCATGAGCACCGGGAAGGGGAAGGATGAGTGCCAAAATCTGGAATGGATTGCTTGGCTAAAGTTTCTGCAAAGATTTCAAAACTTACCAGGAAAAGATTTTTTTTAAAGGAAATTTTCACTGCTTTTGATACAGCTGGATTGGTCTATCTACGCAACATCCACTTTTCTAGTTCTGGCACTGGCCAAAACTCTTGGGGGATTTACTCCCTGCCATCAGGCACTCCTGAGGCACACTGAGGGGCACTCGAGCTGTGCTGCTGGTTTGTACCCTCCCCACAAAACTCTTGTAACAGCAGCAAGTGCTGCTCCTCTGGCATTTATGTTGCTCCCCCCCTCCAGGATGTTATTAGCTGCCAGGTGATATGCAAGCCATGAAACAACTTATCTCCATGAGCCTCGAGATAAACAGAAAGTCCAGATCATCCCTTAAGGAGTCAGGTGATTTCCTTGCATCCCTTCTGCCCCTCAAACAAAAACAACAACCTAGCTTTTGAATGGAGGAAGACAGGTCCCTGCTCACCACCGCCTGAAAAAGCAGGGTGAACCAGTAAAATGCATTAAGGTAGAAACAGGCTGTAAAGCCTTGCTTTTTTCCCTTTAATCTGACCTCCACAGCCAGCCATTCTACCTCCCCTTGGATGCTGTGCAGAGTGCAACCCACAGCATATCCACTGAAAACAATCCCTGGCTGGGGCTCAGCGGGGAGAACGGCCTGAAAACTCTTCCTTGCTCTGGGTGGGACAAAAGGAAAGCCACTGAGAGAGAGGGAGCCAGCACCCACACACAGGTACCTCACACGTTTCTGCCACTGCCAAGATGAAAGGTGGGCGAATTCCACCACAGTGCCATAGTGAAATCCAAGCACCTCTTTTTTTCTGCTAATTTAGCGAAGGACAATTTGAAAAAGTATCAAAGAGCTGCCTATGGCTATCGACCCTGATGGATCAGCCAGCCAGCTACTCAGATGTGTGAGCTGCCTGTTTGCAGGCTAAGTCTCAAGACCAAGTTTTAAAAAGGCACATCTATTCTGTGGCATACCAGTTGCTAGAACTAGAGCTAATAGGTCTTTTCCGTACTCTTAGATCAGTCTCTACTCTTGCTAGAGCATTATCTTGTTTATCTATCAGACTTTCTGAACTTATTCCAAGCTTATACAGTTCAGACATACTTCAATACAAAAATTAATGCTTTTTATACTTTTTTTTTTTAATTATTACAACAAACACAGATGCTACCACCTTAATGAGATGTATATGCACTAAGGGATAGGCTGGAAATAGGAAATGGTGCTCCAGCCAGTTGAATATTGTAATGCAAGTCACACATAGCTGGCTTCCTAAGGCACATCACTGCAGGATCCAATGTCAAAATAAATACAAGAAGTTATCTCTTCCGACTCACACTCTATCTTCAGCCCTGTCCAAGAAGATCTGTATTTCATTGGATATGTGGGAAAGACTCCCCTGCCATAGCTTTGAAAGCTTGGCTGAGGCTCAGAGCCTCTACCCCAGCGACTGCTACCTAATACACCTTCCCCATCTGGTGCTTGTTCGAATGTCCTGTGCAACATGTGGTGCTGCCCTAACGAAAACCCACACAGGACCCAACAGGGCTGCCTGGTGACCAAGGCAACTGCTCTTGGGGCTGGGAGCAGCCAGGAGCCCCATGGGAATCCCCATTCCCATTCCCTTCCCTGGAGCTGGGGAAAGGCAGAGGGGAGAAGGAGGTGTTTCAAGAAACAAAGCAAAAAGCTGTCAGTCCCAGGGTTTCGAGTCCGAGTAAAGCGCAGAAACTCAGGAGCTGCTTCTTGCACCACGCTGCAAGTAACTCAACATTCTCCCCATGGCTTGAGGTGGCCAGGAACCACCATCCACTTCCACTCCCATCTGGAAGGAGCTTGGCTCACACGTGTGTTTGCCAAGGGAAACAGCACAGAGCCCTTTGCGTGCTTAGGAGACACGCTCAGCGCGTTTCACTCCACATCTGGCAAGGCTGCTCCATAAAAAAGGTGATGGAGTGCTTGTGGCTCTCCTTCCAGAGCACGGGATGAAAATCTTCTTCAACACACACGCCATGCAGGAATTCTTCTCTGGCTTAATTTAAAGCTGTCTTTATAGCCAATAAATTTGCAGATTGCTGCAAACACTCGGCTGTTTACACAATAACAGTTATATCCGCCAGAAACTGCTAATAATTATTATTATGATGTTCATAATTGTTAATGCTAACTACGCTCTTAAAACACATATTATAAAAAGCATCGTAACTTGAGAGAAGGGCAGTAAACTATTGCCCAGACACAGAGGAAACCAGCTCTAATGCTATAACACTTATTCTACAGACACTAGCCGGAGTACATTTTTCTTCTAAATTTTCCCGACATCCAGAATATGAAAAAAAGAAAAAAAACCCCAGACTTGTTTCATTATAACTTAAAAACAAACAAAAAAACCGACCCAAAAGTCTGCTACATCTCATAAACTGTAATAGGCAGCTTTGTTTCTGCAATTCAGCGCAGAACTGATGACACTGGATTACCCAAAGATCCGCACAAAACGCTTTGGCTGGATGAAATAGCTGATCTGCCTGAAGTGGGGGGAAAAAAGCTCACGATAACAGATAATTATATAACCAGATTGTAAAAGTGTTATTAGTAGGGCATGGGATCAGGAAAGGCCTGGCTTTTATTCTCACTTCATGCATCCACAGTGATGAGAGCTAAATCTCTGTCCGTCTCTCCCTCCTCCCCCACCCAAATGTTAGATAATTTTTAGCCAATCCTGTAAAACACTTGCAATCTTTGAGTAAAAGCAAGGCTGAGGTTAATGTACTGCTGCTTCTCTAACATTCAGATGCTGTGTTCCACCTTGATAACAGAAGAAAACTGGAAAAAAATTTCTCCTCTGCTGCTCAGATAAGGTAGCTTGAGGACTCAGGGGTAAACTCTAAAGTTCACCATTTTAGTTTGAAAGGACATTTCCAGTCACTGGCTACTGGAATTCAGATCTTGAGATCCTGACTAAGTGATAAAGTGCAATAAAAAAAAGACAGCTTTGCCAGAAGGTCTCTCTTTCTCTCAAGGAAGGAATGGGAACATTAGACATTCTACACATTAACTGAGCATAGCAAAAACCCTGGCATGGACCTTGTTCTCAGTTATCCACAACAGGATGTCTCTGGAAATCTTTCCTCAGGAGCACAGTTTTGCTCCTCCTTTCTCAGGAACAACAGAGTCGAAGCCAAGCAGGAGAAAAATTAAACTGGTGGCAACGAACCTTGAAGGTCTGACAGTGACCTGCAGCACCAAGGTCTCTGGAACTGCTTTCATTTGCCAGAACATAAATTAGATTCCTCACTAGGTATGGCACCGGGGTTAATGGGAGCTTTACAAAGCCTTCTTTGAACATACAGATTATCCTTTTCAAAAAAGACTAATCTTGTGGTTTAAAGTACAGTACTGTGAGCCAGGAAACCTATTCCCAGCTCTGCCAGGCTTGGGTGACTGCAGCAACCCACTTGGCTATTCTCTGCTCTTTCTCAATATGCACAGCAGAGACAAATACCTACATCTCCAATGAGGCATAATATTCCTAAGACAACGAGAACCAGCTTAACTCTTCGCAGACCCCTCCAAGCAGATGATGTCCAGCTATCCCACACAGCAGGGTGGCTCAAACTTCTCAAACAGAAGGTCCCACAGACACCAGAAAAGGACACCTGCACTGAAACTTCACATGGGCAAGAATCCTGAGCCACAACGTTACCATCTACATTTTTTTTTTTTTTCAGCAGTGAAGGAAATGTCTCATCCTGTCTGGCATTACTATCCAAGGTGGATAGTACTAATCCTATCCAAGGAGGTGCTCAAAAGAAGCAAAACTGAGAAATTAGGAAAAATTCAAGTTTAGGAAAAGCCATGCTGTTGCTGCCTGGGCAACTCAACAAACAGCTTTCCTCTGCAGGATCTGATTTCATGGCAAGAACGTTAAAAACAACTTCAAAAGACAACAAAATAAATTCAATTAAAAGTATAATCAAGCATTTCAAGAGTGCAATACAAAAGAACACCAAAAGTGTGAGATGACAGTACATTCAATGCTGGGCACAAGGATCACTACTTTCCTTCCTAACAGATTCATCCTAGGCATCTCCACTGTGAAAACCAATACTGGCTCAGAGTCTCCTTTCCGAAGGCGCCTGCCACCCCTCCCAACCTGTCATAGTTACATACTCCTCACACTTTAGTGTCTCTATAGCAGTCCCCTTCAAACTTTTAAATAAAATGTGTACAGAACACTTGAGCATAAAACAACCCTGTGATTTCCAAAGCTTCTTAAAAGAGAGCATGGAGAGCCTTACTTGTGTTCTGCACTGCAATGTCTCAGACTCAGACCTTCCAAGACTGAGCACAGCTCTTTTCTGCACATTTTCTGAGCTCTTTTCTGCACACTGCTGCTCTTAGGTCAACGCATTCACATGCTGCTACTGTTTGGAAAAACCTACTTGCCCACGAGTTCAGGTGACTGCTGACCTGGTCACTCCCAACTCAGCCCCACTGTGTTGATGTCTGGCAACATTTCCTCTGACTCAGCCTTGCTAATAAAGCTTCAGTAAGAGGAACTCCAAAGACTGTTTCCCAAGTCATTCCCTTCTAGCACGCAGAAATCTCAGGAAGTCGTTTGAACTCAATAACCTCCACACTATTTCCACACCGTCAAAATAGAAGAGGAAAAGGCAAACAACAACAACAAAAAAAACCCAGCACATCCTACTCTGCAGCATACAAAATCTGCTCATTCCAGGGTTTCTTGCACAGAAGACAGTTAAACAACCACAACAAAGTAACGTCACTTCCTTTTCCTCCAAAATAAATTTTAGTGCTGAATAAGTCCACCTGTTCATACTGTGGGCAGCCTCAGTCAACACAGGAGCACATCCACAGCCAGCAGTCAAGGAATAGCATTCAGGACTGTCTTTGTATTGATTCCCAGCTGGGGTCCAAAGTTAGGAGTTTCCTTCCCCCCTCCTCCCCCGCTGTCCATTGATCCCAGAAGAAAGAAAGAAAAAAAAATCCAAAAATGTTCAGACTCACTTTTGTATAAACTGGGATATCTTAATTATTTTTCAAACAAAACCAAATGATGATATTTTCCTAAGAGCACTCGCCAAAGAGCTAGAGCAGTGTGATCCATTGCTATTCATTCCTTTGGACACAGATCCAATCTTTCAGCCACTCTGCTTATTGGCTACATGGAAGGTAGAGCAGCAAGGAGCACTAAAGGATTAATTCTTACAATAGTGGGAAGCAGGAGTCCCAGCTCTTGGGGGGGTGAGTGGGGGAGAAGGGAGAAAGATGAGTATGTAGGCTGCATCCTTTGGACTTCCTTGCTGTGATTTCATCTTCTGCCTAAAGTTACCTTAAAAGGGAGCTAGCATGGAAACAGTGCCCCAATGATTCAAACGTAAAAAGCATTAAGGGAATTTTGCTTTAAACCTGCAAAGACTACGAGAAGGGGTTATATGTGAGATAACTCATGGCAGAGCTCAGCAGGGAAGAGAATAGCTAATGCACAAACAGTTCATACTCTGTTTGTTGTGAGTCACACAGCAGCTGAACAGATTTATGATTCAGATGTTTTAGTGTTGGTTATCAGCGATTAGCTCAAACTCTTAGAAAAACAGAGAGAAAGAGAAAGATTAAGCTTTTGTCTGCTCCAGCCCTCATCCTTCCTTTGCCTGGCAGCGGGGGTTACTGATTGTTTCTGTCCCTTTTTTAACATCAGAATGGCTCTGAGCCACTGCAGAAGCAGATCACACTGCCCATATTGCCATCAACATCAGATCCAATAGTGATCACTGAAGTGCGACATCATTTGTTCAGGTATATATGCAAGTGTATTTGTGAAATCTGATTATACAGCAACTTTTAAGTGTGGGGGTTTTCCCAAACATGGAAATCATTTGGGACACAGAAAGGGTTGACGAAGAAGGACTGGTTCTGCTAATTTTATGTTCAAACTCTGTATAAGCCCAGTAGCACACACAGAAGAAAACTTCATGCATCCTTTCGGCATTTAACCTCACAACACCCATGTGGGCTTCTCGCAGACAAGCTAAGTGACTCACCCAAGATCACACAGAAAGCCAAATGCAGAGCACTAAAACTGACCACAACAACTCTCAGGCTAGACCTCTGGCCATTGCAGCATTAATCCGCTTCTAATTTAGTTTAATTGATCTTAATGCTCAGCTAACACATCTCTGCCAACCCACTATTACGTGGTGTGGAGCTGTACATTAGATAGAGAAATGTGGGTTTTTCTGTGAATCTTTACACGTAAATGTTAACGATGCAGCCTAAAGGACAGAGTTAGCCTCAGCATCTCCACAACCAGAGCACCTGAAATGCTGCTGGCCTTCCAAACCACAGCTGCAGCTCAACTCTGTGGCTGTGGAGGAGAGGGGAAGGAGGACACTGTTCTTTGATCACTGCATCCACAGGATGATGGATGTCCCTGTCACAGATCAAGGTCCAAAGTCCATATGGGAGCAACTGAACACAACACCCAACTTTTCAAAAGCTCAGCGCCCATAACACCTTTCTGGAAGAGGCTCTACACTCTTAGGGCCTCAGGAATCAGGGAATTTAAAGATTTAGAGAGGGAATCAGGGTAATTTAATCATCTGCAATGCTGATATAGCAACTGTGGGTTATATTGCTACACAAACAGAGTTCCCCCACAATGTCTTGGTCATGGTTAAAGCTCACAGCAATATTAGGACTTGCACCTGATGGCAGATTCCTCTCTCACAGGTCCAGCCAGCAGCACTAATCCAAGAGGACTCTGGACAAACGCTTACGTGCCGACCCAGTGCTCAGCATAAGCAACAAACATGATGCTGTTGGTGTGTCTCCAACCCCACACGTGCGTGTTCCCTGACCACAGAGCCTGTCTGTGTGCAATCCAACATGTCTGGGATGCAAACAGGCTGCGCATCTGCACATCAGCGGTGCGGCGGGTCCAGCCCAGAAAAGGAACATCAGCCTCATTAGGCAGAAGTTACACAGATCATGTGAGTGATTTCTATCCAAAAGTTCCCAGACAGGAATAGAGGAGGCCCCAGACTTCCCTGGACTGCTTCTTAAAATCAGAGCTGCTTTCCTTGAGATGCTGTGCACGGTGTGGGCAGATTAAGCTCTATTAGGCATGAGAGACTTTTGAACAGCACAAACAAGAACTAAACTTGGAATTAACTGGACTGGTGTAAAATTATATCTTAATGCCCACGGAAACCAGATTAGAAGACAGATGGTGAAGAGGAAAGAAGAAAAAGAGGAGTGGATTGGATATACATATGTGGATTTACATTCTGTGAGCTTGGCACACATCTTAGAGACATTTTTTATTTCCAGCATAATAGAAAGTTGCCTGACAGTGCTGGTAGACTAGATAAGGGGGGAAAAAAGAGCAGATGCTTTTGAAGGGCTTTGTAGTATGACTCTTTGACAGAAATTCAGAGATCAAGGTGGGTGGGAGCACTGGAGGAAAAAAGCCCTTTCAGATATGGTGGGAGCATAAAAAGGGAGAAAAAATAGGAAAAGAAAAATTCAGGTGAAGCAAGAGTAACTGTCAGGGTCCGGATCACAAGCAAAAGTGCAAGAAGCAGAGGTGCAGCCTGGGCAGCAGTGTGCAGAACCCCAAAAGTAGAAGCAATATAGTGGAAGCTGTCAAAAATGAAATAATAATAGTAGGCATGCTGAGGAAAGGAAAATAAAACATCAATATATCTCTGTATGAATGCAGAGTGAATCTACACCATGAGCACTACGCACAGTTCTGGACCCCAGGTTTGGGGAAAAAGAAGACACGGAAGAACTGAAAAGCTGGAAAAGGACAACAACAGTGATTAAATGCATGAAACAGCTTCTGCAGGAAAAACAATTATGCAAAACAATAAAAAGCCAGAAATGGCATGGAGAATGAACGAGTGCTTGTAGTCCCTTCTGAAAAAAGAATGGACGGACAGCAAATTAAATTATCAGGACAGAAACAATAAAAAGGAGACACTTCTTTGCACAAGCAGTAACTCTTCTGCCTCTTGGCCACGGAATATTATGGATGCTGTAAGAGTACATGGGTTCAGAGAAGAAAGGCAAGTTAACAGAAGGGGGGAAAAAAAAATCTATCAACAGCTGTTAAGTACAAAATGAAGTTTTTGAGCTGCAAATGAGCCAGAGACTGGTAGCACAGTCTAGGGAAGTATCATTGCTTGATTGCCCTGAACTGACACTCTTCCCTGAGTATCTGCTGTACAACAAGAGACAGGATGCTGGGCTAGGGGGACCTTTGATCTAACCCTGTACATCCATTTTTGTGTACAAGGTAGAAAAAGGGTTTCTATTCCACGCTGAATCAGGCTGGGGATACTAAAATTTGACCAGGAAAGAACGTGACTTAGATGCCAAATGCAGAAAATACTGGTTGCCTGGAGTTGAATGTTATAGAGGAAGGAAATTGTGAAGGCCCTAAAAAAAATAATAAAATCTTGTTACAGCATTAAAACGGAGGGCAGAGATTAAACTTTTGATGGCAAGTATGTGCATGAATACAGAAAACTGCATTTCAAGATGTAGAAGGGAATAGAGACTTGATTTCACACGACTTGAGATGTAAGAAGGGAGGCAAAAAAAGAGGGGATAAAAGAACAGTATTGAAGAAGACTCCCAACATGTAAAAACTCCACTCTCCTCCAGTGCCTCAAGCTATAAGCAGAGTCGAGAGAAAAGAGATGAAAAATGCAGTTTGACACGCTCCTTCAACTTCAACAGATGAATCTGAGATGAGGCAGTGGAGATGATCACGTAATCAAGGTAGTGGACAGCCACGTGGAGATCAGAGTTCATCCCCCAGCTGCGCCGCAGACTTCCTCCACGATGCTGGGCATCATTTCGCTTTGCTGCTCCATAAAACCGAGAAAATATTTTCTCAATGCACAGGAGAGCCATGAGGCTGAATTCTTTAAACATCCCAGATGCCCTGTGGGGCCTGAAGGAGCAGGACCACGTCTCAGGGGCTGCTGGGACCAGGTGGGATGAAACCACAGCGGCAGGGACAGGGGAGAGAATTCCACCACAGGAAATCAGCTCGGGGAAATTAAACCCAAGAAGGTGTGAAGGGAATGGGTTTCAAAGCCAGTCAAAATGTAAGGTGCAGGAAGCGTGCTTTAGGAGCTGGCAAGTTGGCAATGACTCTGAAGGACAATGCTGCAAGCTATAGGAAGGAATCAGCCAGAAATGGGATCATTTGGTACCAATGTACCAAGTACTGCAGCGGCTGTCTACATCCAAGATACACTCGAGTACTCAGAAATAAAGAAACAATGCTTAGCCTAACACTTTCAATGCTTTCTACTGATTTTTTTTACCCCCTGCTCTCAGGAATACGAACCTTTAATCATTTGAATGTTAACTTTATCACTAAAGCAGATATAAACAGGAGATATAAACTTGGATTACCACCAGCAGCACAAAGTCTACAAGAACAGCAGGACAGGCTGTTTGGATCCTCTGCTTTACTCTTAAATGCTTAAGATACACGAATACCTTTAATACTTACCTAATGGTAAATTTGAAATTAACCTGTAAGAGCTGAAGCTTTCCCCGACTTCTAATCGATCACTTAAATTATACTTAGAAACTCCCAAACCAAATATTTGCCAGGAGGTGTAAAACAACTCCCAGACTGAACTGGCAGAAAACACAGAAGAGCCCAGAATAGACCTTACTGATAGGATAAATTGAGCCTTGACATGTGTGGAGCCCATCTGCGAGCGACGAGGAGCACGCGGCTCCATTTCTGTTTATTCCTTTCACTCCGGATTAAATTTCAGGGGTAACTTTATAGCAACACTGCCAGGCTGCTGCCCAGCTCCTCCACCTGCATGACCCCCCTGTGCTTGCTCACAGCCCTGGGCACCACTGATGGACAGGCTACAGGGTTTTTAATCCTAAAACTGAGTTTTCTCCGCTGTGTCATTTTGCAGGTGGATCAGCCTCTCTCTGCCCACCTTACCTGCTGCTCAGCACCTCCCCAAAACCTGATCACAGACCTGAGTGCTCCGGAGAACCTAAAGATTGGAAACACACCACAACAGCTGGCAAACTGCAGTAAATCAGGTTTAGGTGCTAAGTATCTCATTTAACACAATGGAACACTAAGCTTCATCATCAAACCGATTTAAAAAAAGTTTCAGCGCATTTTTTAACTCAGTTTTTTTAACCAAAAGCACTTTAATACAGGTCAAAAGCAGGTTTAGGTGCTAAGCATCTCATTTAACACAATGGAACACTAAGCTTCATCATCAAACCGATTTAAAAAAAGTTTCGGCGCATTTTTTAACTCAGTTTTTTTTAACCAAAAGCACTTTAATACAGGTCAAAAGCAAACAATTCATTCCACAAACAGGAAGAAACTATCATGATTTTGTGACTTAAAACATTAAAACAAATTCAAGTAAATGAATATTAAAGCCATAAACTTCTCAGACATGTACAGAAGAAAATACTGACTTGAATGTAAAGACTTAATTTGGCTGTAAACCTCCAGACCACAGCAAGATCCAGAAATAATCCTACTTAAACTAACATAAAAGGGAAAAAATCATTAAAATCATACTCAAATGATGCTCTACTGCTTGCTTGTTTGAATTAAAAGGTTAAAACATCCAGTTTTAAATTTTAAAATGGTTAAGCTTCCCAGAAGTTTGAGGGTAAGGGGTTGTCAAGACACTTGGAAGAGCTTTTCAAAGAACATCTCCGGAGCGAGAGGCTGGGCTGGCTACACCAAACAGGCTGGGATAGGAGAGGGATAGGAGGGGGACAGGAGAGGGATAGGAGAGGTACAGGAGAGGGACAGGAGAGGGACAGGAGAGGGACAGGAGAGGGATAGGAGAGGTACAGGAGAGGGATAAGAGAAGGATAGGAGAGGGATAGGAGAGAGACAGGAGAGGTACAGGAGAGGGACAGGAGAGGGATAGGAGAGGGATAGGAGAGGTACAGGAGANGGATAGGAGAGGGATAGGAGAGAGACAGGAGAAGGATAGGAGAGGTACAGGAGAAGTACAGGAGAGGGATAGGAGAGAGACAAGAGAGGTACAGGAGAGGGATAGGAGAGGTACAGGAGAAGTACAGGAGAGGGATAAGAGAGGGACAGGAGAGGGACAAGAGAGGGCTAGGAAGGCATCAAGAGCAGAGCCCTGCAGGGGCCCTTGGCGGGCGCCGGTAACAAGCAGTTCAAGAGCAGGCGCTGTAAAAACCCAGGGCAGCCTGCCACTGATGCCTGGAGTCACATAAAATTAATTTAAATTGGAAACAAACTGGCCCAGGTAGTGCTCGCCCGAGTTTCAAACAATGTTGAGAGCTAAGGGGCGCATTACGCATTTTGCTGGCAGCTTGATCATTAAAATTAAATAGGAAGTGGCAAAGCTGCAGGGCAGGTGATGCCGTGGATTTGTGCATAAAAAGCAACAGTGAACTTGGGAATTACAGACACTTGTAAACCTTACTTTAGTACCTGGTAAAATGGCTCAACTGGGTAGTTATGAAAGTTAGATTAATGCCATACAGCAGGCCCAGATTAGCGTGGTATTTCCATAAGAAAAATGGGCACATCCGTATTTTCTATAAGGAGTGCCAAGACAGTGGTTCAAGAAAAATTGGTAGATATAATTAATTTGAATTTTCAAACAGCCTTTGGTAATATTAATCACCACAGTCTATTAGGGAAACCAGTCATGGGGTGAGGGGTAAACATCTGTCAATAGATTAAAGCTAATTTGGGAAAAACGAACAGTATGAATAAATGGCCAGTTTTCAAGAAGGTTAATGGGGGAAGTCCCAGGGGTGCATACTATGATCAACATTTAATATATTAAATGATCTGGAAAGGGGCACGTACAATGTGAAATAGGGGGAAAAAATTGTTGATGATGCTGCTCTGTAAATGAAATAAAACCAGCAAGAACTAATAGTATGAAGGATCCACCCAAGTTAGAGCAAGTAAATGTTACTGCACACAAGTGCAAGGTTATGCAAATCGGCAAGGAGAGTTTCAACTAATTGCAGACATGGATGGGTTTAACCTTAATTGTAACCATTTGGAGAAAGATCTAAGTGGCCTTGTGGACAGCACAGGGAAAACATCTGCTTAGTTTCCAGTCATCGTCAAAACCACAAACCAGATGTGGAGCTTTGTATTAGAGATAAATAATAATATGGAAAGCACAGTTTCTCCCTCGAACATTGCGTTCAGCCCGTTTGCCTTTGTAACAAAACAAAACCTCAACAACTTAGAAGCCCAGAAAGAACTGACATAAAATTTACAGTCCCAGGAAGATGCTCATCTAAGGACCCAGTTACAAAACACACACATTACAAAACTCGAGACTCATTGAACCCTAGTTAGCAAGACTTTGGATGGCCTACAGTCCATTAAAAAGTCTGGTGAATAGCAACTTTAATGATTTTCAAATTTCTGGGCTACGTTCAAGGGGTGGTAAGTAAGAGGTGAAACAATCCAAGCATATGATAACATAAAACAGGCAAAGAAAGCCATCTGGATGCACTTATTCTCCATTCCCACCCTCTTTTTCTCCCAATAGGACAGGAGCAAGGAGTTGTCCAACTAAATGAAAGACAATAGATTTAGAAGTGATGAAAGAAAATATTGCTGCACCCACACTTACAAAAGGAACCCACAGAACTCTTCTCTGCAAGGTATTTATTGAAGCAATAATACTAATAAGATTAAAAACCACAAAACATCAACAGTGTCAGCAATTGGAGTGGAGAGAATTCCGCAGTTTTCCCACTTGTCTTTGCAGGATTTTACTCTTTCTTCCAAGGTATCTACTATTAGACATCCCTACTATTAGGCATGACTTGGGACTAGAAATGAGAACAAGATGGGCCAGCAGCTTCATCCAGAACCTGCTCAGAGGGTTCACTCTGAGGAGGTGGATGGTTTGTACATGAAAGAAGCCCAAAATGAAAGAGGAAGGAAACCGGGAAGACGTGATTTTAACTTCATTGTGTGCATTGCATTCAAGGAAAAGATGCCTTAAGTCACCACAAGAACAGCAGAAAAAAAAATGCTGAGAAACAGAGCTTTTCATCTTTAAAACAGTCTCCTGTGAGAAGTGAAAGGAGACAATACCAACTCTGCAGTTACTATCACCAACTCTTCCATCCAAACCAAAGAAGAGACTTTTTTTTGCAGGTCTTCCCAACAC
The DNA here is from genome assembly GCA_013396875.1 of Vireo altiloquus. Taxonomy (NCBI): domain Eukaryota; kingdom Metazoa; phylum Chordata; class Aves; order Passeriformes; family Vireonidae; genus Vireo; species Vireo altiloquus. The sequence goes on along the minus strand of VZRF01011148.1, from coordinate 326,498 downwards.
CTTCCTATTCATTCAGATTAGAGTGAGGACTGAAAAGCAGAAGAGCTGCTGCTGAATTTCAAACAGATAAAACCTGGAGTGGACATTGTTGCCATGTTAAAGGGAAGGAGGGCTGCACTCCTGCCCTGGGAGGTCACATAACATGGCCCCACTTCAGGCAAAGAGAAGGGTGGGTGTGAGATTACCAACTCGACAACCATCCACCAGTGGCATAAAAAAACAGTATTTAATGAGATGCCAACCTTTTCTCCCTGTAGGTGAGGGAAAACATCTCCATCAAAAAACAGCCTCTGAGCACAGCTGGCTGGCTTCCAGAGCACTGACATGCACAGCAAAACCATTGTGTATGTGCCATCTAATTCCTTCTTAGGCTTTCCAATAAATCCCGAGTCACTTGTTCAGTACCTCGCCTCTATCTGCCAAAAGAATACACATCTGAATTGTCTCTATTCTCCCACCTTTTCAAATATTCCCAATATATCAGTCACTGACTTGGACCCAATACTGATTCACGATACTAACCATCCCCTGCTCTCCAATCCACTTTACTGGGGATAAAATTCAGAGGCACAAAAGGCATACAAAATTCTGTTCCTAACCCAGGACTCTTCGGAGGTTATTCTCTGCCAGATGCAATGTATTTGTCTAGTTTAAGTGTTTCAAGAGCAGAACTTCCTATTCCTGCTTAGGAACACTTCTTTGTGTTTCGAATAGTTTTTGTTCTCCTTTCTCCTATTATTTCAATCATCCAATTTCCTTGTCTCCCTTGGTGTCTCGGTCCTATAGACGCAGGTAAGTATCCAATATGTTCATTCAGGCCTTTCAATATTTCTTTACAATAGGAACATTCTCATGCTGTTTTTTGGTTGATACTCTGTGACTTCCCACAATTTTATAAATCCTTTTTGTACCAAGATATTCAGAAACAAAGTTGCACAAAAGGGCAGGGGCTACATTTAAGAAAAAAAAATCACACTTTTACAACCTCTCTTGCCACAGTGGTGTGCTTTACAAACAACACAAACCTGACCCATTGGATTCACAATGTTTTTAAAATTATGATAAATACTGGGTGCAATTTGGTTCTCTGAACTGGGAATATACTTGGATCATGTTCTCAAAGTATCTTCAAGAACTGAAGGTTCAAGCAAATATGAAATACTGGTTTTGGCGAAAAGTCACAAGACATGGCACAGTTGTCCTCACGTCCAGAACATTCCCTCCAACTAGCTCTGGTTTATATTATTTATGTCCACATCTGATAACACACACTTTCCAACTTGAATTTCCTTATCCATAGTTTTCATCCCTCTCTAGGCTCTTGTTCTTTTGAGCGGTTCTCCTTTAGCGTTTTTTTACATCAATGAATTAATACACTGCCTGCTTCTTTCTCTGGGTCATCAGTGAATTAGAGACAGAAACTGTGTCTGATCCCTGTGGCACCCTGATAAACATCCTCTCACAGCACAGGTTATCCTCTCCCCTGCCCAGGGGAGGGAGGGAGAACTTCAGGGGGTTTGATTGTTGCTTTTATGGTTCTCAGTATAAACTAAGATGCACAATTAAGATAAATCAGGTGTTTTCCAATAACTAAGTTATAATCATGTGTTATCTACGTTGAATGACACCACTTAATACAATGTCATATTAGCAGCGCTTCACTTAAATTTCTCCAGCAAAGCAGGAAGAATAAAATTAAAGAAAAGGCTAAAAGTCAAGTTAACTTCCATCTGAAGAATTACTCTATGAATTTACATGCTGTTAATCAGCATGAAGTCTCATTTCAAGTCAATTTTCAAAGGGCCCGTGTTTTGGGCATACCAGAGAAAGCAGTTGGCTGATGAGGGCAGCTTATTGGAAGACAGGACTCACACAGACAAATTTTCTGGAAGCACATGAAGTGTCTGGAGCTCATCCACGAACACCACACCGTGAGCTCTGCAGACCACGTCATGTGCCAGCAGGGCAGTGGTGGAGCAGCCTGGTTTCATTTCCTTCCCCTCTGCCCCCCTCCCTCGCTTGCAAGCCCTCCGTGCCACCAGAAGACCTGGTCTTGATTCTGCTTTCTGCTGGCAAAAAAAAAGACACAGGAAAGGGACGCCGAAGGATCACTCACATCTCTACATGCTGTTAGCACTTCCTCAGCAAAACTGGGATGCCTCACATCTTGGCTGAAGCACGACAGATTAATAGATCTGCCAGATTGGGTCGGACCAAAGGTCCGTGGAGCCCAATATCCTGCCCCAGACAGGGACTAGCAGCGAGTACTTGGCGGGTGCCTAAGAATGGTGCGAGCATACCATAAGGCTTCCCCCCTACCAGCTTCCAGCAAGCTGTGGCTTAAGACTTCCTGTGCCAGAGATTGTATCTTTGTGCTTAATTGCCCTCGATGAACTTCGCTTCCATGAATTTGTTTAATTGCTTTTTGAACCTATCTCGACTTCTGGCATCCACAACATCCTGTGGCAATGAATTCCAGTTTAATTATGTCTTGCATGAAAAAATACTTCCCTTTTGTGAAGGAAATTACTTCCTTAAAAAAAAGAAAACACCAAAAAAAAAACCCTCCCCCAAAACCATCAACCAACAACTATCACTATGCAAGTCTACAAGTTCTGGTAGTTTTGTAAGGGCTTTAGAAGAAACCACTGCATTCACTTGTCCCTTCTGGTCTTCTGCAAAGGTTCCTCACCAGACTGCTGGGGAAAAAGGTGGAGTTCTACACCATGGTGGTGGATGATGGTCTAAACAAGTTGGCAACTTGCCCCAAGCTGAAAACAAATGTCTGCCTACGCTCCTGACTGTTGTATACACTTGCAAAAATCCAATGTTTCAAGACAGGGTTTGTTCCCTGCTAGACTGTGAGAAAGGGTCTTGCATTCTAAAAAGTATCCTGGGTTACACTTGCATAACTTTAGGTGCTACAGGCCAATGAGAGTGATCATAAAGATCATTCTTTGCCTTGCTTGTATAATTATTTTTTGTGGGTTTAGTGGCTATATGTTCTCACCATTTCAGGTCCACAAGAAATAAACCGAAACAGAAAAAGACTGCAGAGATAATATTCAATGAAACCTCTTCCTACTCTCCCCTCCTTTCTCGGCAATCCAAACTGAACAGCTCAAAGAGTCTTTCCACACCTTGGGTTTTCCTGACACAGGGCAACTTTGGCAGACTGTACTTGCTGCTTTTCAGAAGTGAAGTGCAAGGGAGTTAGCAGGGCTGATGGCGATCTCGGTAACAAACCCAAGCACAGGTGGCCTTTGCCTTGCCAAGAGGAAAGTGAGCATGGCCATCCACAGTTCCTCCCCACTGCCAGGTAAAGCATTAACAGGGTTCACTAATTCCCTATCTCCTGTCCTCCTAATCTGCAGCCGTGTTTGAACCAGGCCACTCTGCCTTATAAATAGGGTTGCTTAACTGAGCTGAACACTGCTTCACCTAACCCAAAACGAACGCCAGTGGCTACCCTGCAGTAACATCCTGCAGCTGCTGGATGCTGCCAGGGGCTGCACACACCAGCGCTTCCAGGTGCTCCTCTCACAGCCTTCACACCACAACTGCTAAAAAATTGTTTTCCAGCAAACCGTGGGGTATTTGGTAATTTCCTGGAGACACGAGAGGAGGTCCTACAGGGTTTTGAAGACTCAGGCAATTTAGCCTTTAGTGCCCAGAGGAGTCAGCAGCCTAAAGGAACACAAAGCTTCCACTTGTGGAAGACAGGCAAGCCACCTCACCCTGTGCCAAAGCACTTGCTAAGCTCATCACAGACCTTAGGGCAGGAGCATAGAGGAGAAGGGGAAGGGCAATTCCTGGGGAGATCAAATTCTCCTGTGAAGACAGGAAGCTGACAGCTGGCAAGCACTGCCCTCCACATGTTTCAGAACACTCCTCCTCACGTTTTACCTATTTTTGTTACCATTTATTGCTGACGTGCCCCAAGAGCGAGGCTTGGGGCCAACTTCTCTGGATGGGCGACAGCTACCAAAACAATAACAAAGCTCAGCATTTAGCATTCTCCTGAAGCCCTTCCTCTTCATCAGCCGAACACAGAAGTGCACTCAAACCCCATTTTATTTATTTATACACATTGCTGCACTCTCTATTCCTGGCAACTGGTGCTCATGACATAGTGGCCTGGGACACGTTGGAACAGGGCTCTGGGTCACCTTGTAAGTGGTGGCAGCAGCTGCCTCCTGGATCAGGCGTCTATTAACCAGCAGCTCGGGAAGGCTCTAAATTAAGTCCTCTGCTCCAGTCCCACTGAGGGGGAGGGAGAAAAACACACCACCACCAAATCCTTATTTTGTTCCAGCAGGACTCACTGAAGTTTCCCCAGTGTTCCCTACTGTACCTGCCAGGATAAGCCACCCAAGGCCTGGTTTCTGTCGGCAGCCACCCGGATCGTGCAGGACCGCTCGATATTCCAGCTGCCATGGCTTTTCACAAACTGCACAGCCTGGTTTTGGTGGGTGGTGGTGGTGGTGGCATGACACTTCTTCTCACAGCATGGACCCAGCCCTCGGACCATCTCAAGATGCCTGCACAGTCCCTACAAATCCCACTTTGTAGGGCACTCAGGGTTCTCAGGCCCAGTATCAGTCATTTAGAAGGGGAGACTGTATAAATAGCTGGTGTGCACAAACTGGAGGGGCAGCAGCAGAGAAGGAGAGAGGGAGGGAACAGAGGGAGGGGGAATCTGAAGTGTTGGGCCCCAGCTGTGAACTCCTCTTGTTTTTGTTTTAGGGTAATTAATGTTCCCTTGAATAGAGCCAGGGCATGGGCTCCTGTTTCTGCAGCTTTCAATGCTATCAGCAGCCCGGACTGGACTAGGAGTGGTGGGGGGAGCTTCGTGTTTGCTGCCATCTCCAGCAAATGAGGTAATGCGAGCATGGGGGCTGGAGGCAGGGCACAGCCGGGGGGACTCACCCGAGCCCCCCAAGCCCCGACGGCCTGCTGCCCAGAAACCTCTCCAGAGAGCCACTCACCCCTTCCCACTCTGCCATACTCATTAGTTTTGCTGCCAAGGCAGGGGATCCTCACACTCCCATGCCAGCGCCCCTCGGCCCGCTCCCCTCTCCCACCCCGAGCTCCCCTCATGCCTGAATTAGATACATTCCCCCTGCACTCCCAGACGTCTCCATCCCCTCGTCCCCTGACAGAGCAATCATTTATCAAGTTGTTTCACGCGTTGTCGGGGAGGGGGGCCCCGGGGGACGGGGGTTTGTTTCGTCCCTTTGTTGGAGCTCCACAGGACCGTCCAGCTTAGTCTCCAGCCAACTGCTGAGAGTTGCCAGAGTCCGGGAGCAAATGTTAAAGGGGCTGCCTTTCATCTGCGGGCTGATCCTGCTGCCTTTTCATTTTATTCTTCCAGCTTCAGGGATGTTACTTGCTTACACGCCCCCACACCCACCCCGCTATCATTCTGCATGCATGTTTTTGAGGGAGCAGCTCATTTTTCCATGCGCTTGTCTCCTCTCCTTCCCTCAGCAGCTTCTCCTGTCACCAGTACACTTAGTTTCTGGGAGTATTTTTTACCTTACCGGCTTTTTTCTCATCCTTATATGTAAGATATCATAAACCAGATTCGGTCAGGGGCAAGTCCTGCTCGTGCAGCCCAACCCTTTCTTGCACATACTTTGGTGTATTGCAAGCTTTTATTCCCCATGTGCCTGGGAGATGTCTAACTACCTAGAGCACACCACCATCAAAACAGAGTAGTTAAAAGGAAAAAAAGAAGGGACCGTTTGGCAAAAGAACTAAGTAACGCTAAAGAAAAAAAAGAAACGTTCCGAGCACTCTCGTGCTTTAAGCAGTCTCATGTTCCCCACATGCAGGGCTGGAAGACAGAGGATCTGCTCTGTGTTGCAGGCTGCCCATGCTCAGGCAGCAGCATGCTTGTGGCACGTCACCTCACCCCTCTGCACCACACCGTGCAGAGACCAGGACACTGCCTGGCTCCCAGGGATCCTGCCTGTCTCTCACTAACCAGCCACAGACACTCTCGGGACTCCTGGGTGAAGGAAACACGGAAACACAGAGTGCATTTAACTAGGGATGTCTACCTGCACCCTAAAGTTCTCAGTTACCAGCCTGGGAACAGCTGAATAGCAGAGGAGAGCCCAAGGAGATGTGAATCCAAACATGCCACTTCCTTCTTTTACCAAAGCCCATACAAAGTGCTTGCAAATCTTATGGCTGCGTTTATTTTTGGACAACTATAGCTGGTTACAGTTTGTTTTCTAGCAAGCTGCCAAGACTGTCCTCTGTGCTTACGTGTGAGCATTTCCCAGCTATAACTTGTTGTAGTCCTTAGTTTAAAGGATGGACAGGGCTTAAGGGCAAAAACAAAGTAAAAAAAAATCCCACTTGCTTAGCAGCTAAGTAACCATCGTAAATTCCACACATTTCACAGCACAGAGGGCAGAAGCTGCCTGAGATCTGATGTATTCCTCTCACCACCTTGCCTCCATAACTCTTCCTTGTGGAGGAGAGCTGGATTCATTTGCTTCCCAAGTCAATCAACAGAGTTCATGAGTCAGCCAAGGGAATGCTGAAAAGCAAGAGGGTACGCTCCTGCCCCCAGGAACTGATTACGCTGCCTCTTAATTGTTCCCAGATTCTATTATCCCCGAAGAGACTGGAGCAGCAGCAGCACCAGCCAGCTTGTTGACAACATCCACTCCATACAGCCGACCTCATCAGACATACAGAAATTTGCATTTTTGCAATCCCTGATCTGTTGAGACTACAATGGTTAGGTTATTAAAAAGAAAAAGTTTGGTCTTACAGATGTGTATCAGAAGAATCATCTGTCTTCTGAGTCAGAGCTGCACATCCTACAATTTTCAGTCTGCTAGTAATCACACAGTCAGAAAGCCATCTGATACCAGGACACTTCAAACCTGCATATTGCTGATCCAGGCAATTCCCTCCATTCCCAGTTCCTTCAATTCCAGTAGCCTCAGTACTCATTTTATCCCCTGCTCCCTCCCGTCCTCACCCAAGTGAGGACAACCAAAGCTTTATTCCACTCTTCACTCATTGTTAAGTGGTGTATTTCAGGTTTTACATTGCTGCCTCACTTATTACTACTTCTTTCACGTATTCTGTGCAGGCTGCTGGCTCCCTGCAACACTTTGGGTGACAGCGTGTGAAGGGGGAAATGCTACATTCAGGACTATAAAACCAACCTGAGGTCTGTCCCATTATTCAAACCCTTTACAATAGTAATAAAATGAGTAATCACATCTCCATTACGCTTCATTCAGTACACGAGAGTGTGAGACTAGGAAGTAAAGACAGCTGTTCAATATTGATTTTTATCCTTCTTATTCTTTATGTATCCCTATGCCTAATTTGCTACATTGCTTCCGAGCCTGGCCACCAAATAAACTATTAATCGCTTCACAGACCTTTTTCTGTGGTGGCCTCCACAGAGCATCTCAATCCAATAAGCATTAACTCTTCTCTCAATCTATTTTCAAGTTAATGATTTTTAATCTGATTTGACAAATGAGAAATTGGTGGGGAAAAAATTGACCAACACTAGCAAAGCTCATCTCTTTATTTAAGCATCAAACGGCTGCACCTCTATATGAGATTGTTCCCCCCACCCCCAAAAAGAATCCCACGAGCCCCATCCCTGGCATTTTTATGGCAGCATTCAAAACACAACAGAGACTTAATTGTTATTTTTCCCAGCACTGGGAGAAGGTGGGTAGGTAGGAATACACCCCAGAGGAAGGGAAATCAAGGAGGAATATGGTGCCTTACCCAAGACCACCCAGAGACCCTGTGACAGGGGCTGGCTCTTCCCTGCAGCACTGTTACCAATTCCAGCTTCAGCACCAAACATTCAAACTTGGCAATACAGTTAAGATGCTTCAGGCTGAACCAGAAATGCCAGAGCAGTACTGACATAAATTCAACTCTGCCATTTTGAATACATCTCCCCTGTTTTGGCTCTCTGTACTGCCCAATACCCACGGCTGCTCCTCAGCTGGCTAATTCAGCAAATGAAAAACATGTCCTTATCTGCATCATCTGGATGACCAGCTGCTGGGAATGGAGACACATGGAAGGAGCCAGGGCCCAAGCTGGAGCTCTGGAGCACAAATGGTGGGTGAAGGAGCCTTTGCCCTTTGTGCTTCAGCCGAGGCAGTAACTCATGCCAGTCTCCCTTGGCTTCACCAAAGCCCTTTCCCAGCTCCCACAATAGTTTGTGAAGCATTTTGTTTCCACAGCTGAGGAGAGGCACATCTCCTAAGCTTCTCTAGGGGAGAGCACTGCCACCCAGCCAGGTAAATTAAATTTTTTGTGAGAAATGAGGTGTAAGCCACTCGCCCAGAGTCACAAGTCTGCAAAAAATGAGTGCTGAGACTGAAAATGCAACTTAACATCAGTATGTTTCAGCTGGAAAAACCCATCCTTATTCCTCTATTCCTACTCGTATTCCACTCATTTTAGGGCTTTATTGTAAGCCAGACAACCAAAATAATTTCAGCTGAACAAGAAAAAAAAAAACAAAATCCCTCCAAAATTTAGCTTCTGAAACCTGGATCATTCCTTCTCTTCCCTGCACAAGCACAGCCCCACAAAGCTGAACTGGTGGATGAAAAGGAGCTGTCATCTCTTAGGGCAGAGGAGGGGAGAGCTGTGGACCTCACATCTGCCTTGCCTCTGGCTAGACAGATACACACAACACCCTCATGTGACCAACAGACGTCCTTTCTTTTCCTGTGGCAGCCTCCATCTCCCATACCCTGCCCACTTCCGAGCTTCTTCAGAAAACAAGGTGAGAACCACACAGCCAGCAGCTTCCTTCAGTGCACAGCCTTGGCTTGTGCTCTCAGCACCACCTACCCTACAGAGCCAGCCCATGGAAAAAAAGCACACAGCCCTGTAATTAAAACCAATCATCAACTACAGGTACGAGGCACTGAATTAAAGGTTGCAGTGTTTCCTGTCAAGTAACTGAATTTGTAATCATTTAGCATCGGTTTCAACACAAAAAAACCAAACCCAAACCGTACAACAAACCCCTCACTATCGTGTCACAGTGGTGATGGGAAGCAGGCACATTCTCTGCCATCACCACCACTTGAGCTCAAGTACGAATTACATTGGCAGGCAAGCAGACAGTATTGGTGTTTGAAGCCAGCACTGCAGGACAGAAATGCTGAGAAGTGTGCAGGCACATCCCCATTTTCTGGGCAGCCTTACCCAAAGGTAAGGTAATGGGCAGAGGTTAAAAGCAGGTTTTTCCTCCCAGAGCAAATATTTAGCTCTTCAACCACTTACATGGTGAGCAGCTGGATTTTCATGGCATTGCTACTGCTCACAACTGCCCTGTTAGGAAGTTTGGGATTCTGCTTCCAGCTGGTGACATTTTCTACATTTACAACAGCACTGAAGGTGAAGCATTATGAACAGTAATCAGGCACGCCAATATTTTCATTATTAAAATAAAAGAGTCAAAAAGTGAGGTTTAAGTTTGATGTCAGAGCTGGTACACTCAGTTCCCCATCGTCATCCATGGAGAAAAGAGGGGAACACCTTCAGAGTGATTCATGTCACTCTAAAATAGACTCCTCTCATCTCTCAAAGTTCAATTTCTTTCCACTGACAGTGATAAATGCCTGCATGATCAGTCTGACATGACAGTCCCCTTTGAACACTAAATTATTCTTGCCCCTTTGCTCATGCCCACCGCTTATTCAAACTCCATACCACAGTATGGCTGGCACAACTATTTGCCAGGCCACTCTATAAGCCAGCTCGTGAAACTAATCCAGGCAAAAAATAACTGGAGGGAATGGGAGTTGAGGTGTTTTAGGTTTTTTTATCCACTGTGCAGATCAGCTGCCTGACCTGTTTCAGCATGGCCCCAGAAGGAGTTGCACTGGAACACCTGTGAAGGTGCTGATAGGGATATAGAGGCCAGATAATCACAGATTTCAGGCATGTAGGAGTGGATGAAAACAAGCTGCATATTAAAAGACCAAAGGCCAGAACTCTTGGCTATCTGCTCTCAACAATAAAACAAATAAAAATCTTCCTGTCTGGCCTAAGGCATTTCTCTCAAGGCAACAGCTGCTATTTTGTGCAGTGCTTACCCACAGGTCCCATTTGGAGTGCCTGCATAATGACTCCTGAAGTAAGGTATTCCTGCACCAGCAACAACCATCCCTCAAAGGCAAACTATTCCCTACAGAATGAAAAAAAGAACCTGCAGATTCCAACCCTGTCTTACTGTCAGTCACAGTTCAAATGGAGTTTTAAAAAAACTAGCAAAAGGTGTATCCCTGCTTCAGAACTAAATGCTCCCCTTTTGCCCAAGCTGCATTTCAGCAGTTTTAGACCAGGCATTGCTAAATAGTCTCTTAAAACAACTCTTTTCACAATTCTGCTCTCTTTTGGGAGAATGGGAAAAGGGAAAGGAATCGAGAAAAGCAGAGAACAGAAAAAAACAGAGAAATTATGCATTCTTCAGACCATGGTTAATCTGACCTACTGTTGATGACAGCCTGAATCCAACAAAGAGGTTGGATAAGAGACTTCCAGAGGTCCACTCTGACTATACATTTTTGTGAATCTACATTGGGTTTTCCTAATCTGTCTTTTCTGAAATCAAATCTTGACTGACTTTCCTCTCACAGGTCATTTACACCTTCAAGGTCTCAGCCTCCATTTAGCATCACCTCTCTGCTTCAGCTGCCTTCTCTCACTCAGTTTCCCAGTGTTTCCTGTTAAGTAACTGATTCTGTAATAACTTAGCATCAGTTTCAACCCAGGTGCACAGCATGAACACTCAGGAAAAGCAGCAAGCAAAGCCATGACACCAGGGAAGGACGCCAGGGTGGCAATACTCCACCCATCATGACCAAAGGAATGTCATGAACAGGCACTTGGGGCTGGATTCATGTGTCTCTATGTATGCCAAGAGGTCCACACGAAGTTATGATAAATGTTCAACATACCTTGGACCTTTGGATGGAAGAAGGAAGCCTCTACGTACCCTGTCTCCAAACTTCTGCAGGTGCTACTCCCTTATCCCACCTCTCACTGCACTTGGGAAAAAAGTAGAAAAATAAATCAGGGAAATCAGGGTGGTTCCTTCCTTCCCAGCTACAGGAGAAAGGGCAGCTGTGGAGAGCATTTCTCCTCTGGCTGCAGAGGAGCCAGCCACTCTTCTGCTGCCACAGGTCACATCTTGTCCCTCCTACAGGAGGAGGAATGGAGATCCCACTTGTCCTCTCTCTGGGTAGAAATCCTGGACTACAGACAAGAGTTTCTATTTGGGTGTTAGCCCTACAAGAGGACTCTGCCCTAAATAACATCATGTGCCTCTAAAACAGGAAACATCACCCAAATACATGAGTTCCTCTGCCTCCGAGGAACCCCAGAAGCATCTCCACACCATTCAGCATCTCCCATCCATCCCCTGCCAAGCCACTGCGCTAGGCTGGGGCTCACAAGCCATGTGATAACTTTTGTGCAGTACTGGCTCCTCAACATCCAGGCACATCCTCTCTGCTCAAGTGTGTAGAGAGAGCCCTGCTAATTTTTGTGAGTGGCTGCGGCAAAATAAGCACTCAAAAAAAAGAGAAGATGGGGGGCTTGCAGAGCCCCTGCCATTTGCTTGGCTCAGACACAACTTCAAGGACTGCTGTAATTGTCTAGAAATCAAACAAGTGGCTGATAGCACCAATTAACACCTTCGAGCATAACAATACCTTCATCTCATCTCTCCCCATTCTCTCAACAGCTTAACATATTGGCACCCCGAACGACTCCTCTCCCAGACAGCAGACAAACAGTGATGTGGAGGGGAGTGAGGAATGAAGGTGTGTGCAGTGTCCTAGCACAAGTGAGGCAGCACAAGGTACTGGCAGTTATAAAATATATTAGAACAAAATAAATCAGAACTTGACTTGAGACACCTGAGAAGGTGGAAAAAATCTAGAGAAATATTGTTTTACACAGACTCAAACTACTTTTAGTTAATAGCTACAAGCTGGGAAGATTTTTTTTTTAGAGTCTTCCAACACGGAATACAGTGGCCTCTTTGCACAGAAGGGGAAAAGACATATGAGAAATTTAATCAAACCGGAGGAACATTTCAAAAAAATCTTCACATTTTTCTCAGAATGAAGATGCAATAAACACAAATAAGTCCTTATGCTTAAGCTACCTCCTCTTTAAGCTTCTTGTGTGAAGGTAAGTTTGCAAGCTCAACCACATGCGAGGGTCTTGCACTGCAGGAGCACCTAGACCTGTTCCCATGCACTGCATATTCAGCATATGGATTGGGTACTGCGTGGAGCAGCAGCCAGCTCTGGTGAACAATCACACAACAGCCCAAAGAGGAAATTTTGGTTTCAGAAGAGATGATACCTTCTGCAATTACAATATAAATCTGGAGTGACTTGAACCCACTGGACTTGCCCTGAATATGCACCGGTGTGGCTGAATCCAGCATTATGCCTGACAGGGAGAGGAAAGGGGTATGGACCTCTTTTTTATTTAATACACTATTTTACCTGAGATTCTCAGGATTAAAGCAAAGCCAAGCTTGTGGAGAGGCAACACCTCTTAGACCAGCAGCTACAGCCAGAAAAAGTGAACAGCCTCTGCACTGAGAGCTCTTCAGCGCTTGTTTTTTCTTATTCCCCCAGAACTTTTGCTACCGTGTAAAATAATAAAACAATTATCCTTGCCTGAAGAGAAGGCTAATTACCCTTCCCGGTGACACTGCCCATGCACCTTGAGACACGCTGGAGGGGTAGCTGCAGCTTGGGTGCATTCCCAACAGGGAGAAGCCTCGGGCTTTGCTCCTCACCAGAGCTGGGAAGGCAGGACGGCTGCTGGGAAGGGAGCAGTAATCCCAAACCGGCTAAACCAGGCTGCCTTCCACCACTGCCCAAGGGCTTTCGCCTCCAACATTGAAATGCTAATCTGACTTGGTAAACCCATAAACAAAAACAAAGAGGAGGACGCAAGAGGTAAAAAGCCTCTCTGAACTCCATCCCCAAACCCAATCGACAGCATTCAGGCTCTGTCTGACAGAGCACGATTTTGCCCACAGGAGTGAGTCCCACAAGCTCTGATATCAAAATCGCTGGCAGGCAGCATCTTTATGGTCAGATGCATTCAAATGGCCACTTCCACCACGCACTGGAATATCCTTTGTTTCAGAAATCTCTGAAAACAGCTTTCTACTGCATCGACAGGCCAGACACAGATCTGCTAGCTTTACTTACTGCCCTTTTACAACAGGACACCATTCAATATTAATACTAAAGCCTAGCTGGCTTCTGTACCTGGGCTCCAGCTTGACCTTGCATGCACTGTCCCACTTTCCCTGCCTCCCCCAAACCCACACTTTTAAGACCTATGCCTGCCCAGTGGCTGATAAAATGGGGACAAGCACCTTCCCAGAGGCCCTGGCTGGGAGTCAGAGGTGGGAATCACAGATCTGGGTCTGACCCAGGAAGGCAGAGGGGAGTACAGGAAGGACAGCAAAGCTCGGCTTGTGGGGAGAGCAGATCCAAGTGCCTGGAAGTGGAGATGCTAAATCTCAGAGTTCAGTAGGGACACAAGGACATCCCAAGGCTCGCTGGTTGTTCTCCCTGCTCCTCCTTCAGCAGCAAACCCTGCCAGCATACCCACATCTGTAGAGAGTCAGCACAGGGGGTCATGTCTCACCAGAGAATGCTGCCTGCCAGAAGGAACACTGAAACCACCTAATTACCCTGAGAGCTGCCCTTTTGTTTCCCACCCTCCCTGGTTTCTTCTGTCTCCTGACCTGTTTTCGAAAGCATTTTGGGCTGCCTGTCATGTGGAAGCCAGATTTTGAAGACAAAGCAGTGGCTCAAGATATTTATCCCTCTGCTGGCTCCAAGGACACTGCTGCTACAACCAATCTTCAGGGAAAAAGAGGATGGAGTCAGCAACATGGACCACTGGGAAGGGGAAAGCTGTTCTGCATGCCGCAGCAATTCCTTACTGGGGTAGCTGAAGCCAGCCGTGGTTAACTTAGGCCAGAAGGTCCAAGGGCTCTTCTCTGCCAAGTTTAGCTCTGGATGACAGTGAAATGTGCTTAATTTGACAGTTTCATTTTAACATGTATGGGCAAAGTCTAGAAGGAAACAGTGGCAGCAGCAAGAGAAGAGAGTTGGATTATAATAAGGCAGCTTTCCTGTTGCCTCAACCCAGTGCTTAGCACTAAAAATGGACACAAAAAAATTATAGATGCTATACTCCTCACCCTAGCAATGAAATGATCAAACACAGAGTGTCTTCAACATGGTAACAATTCTCTCACACATTATAAAAATCAGCTTTTCACTACAAATTTCAAACGGCCACACCTCTAGCATTACAGAAGATGAAAGCTTGGGCATAGCACTGGGGCTGGACAACACAAGGAAACTTTCTGTTTATTATTCTTTTCACTTTTTTTTTCCATCTATAGTAAGTTACGACACCAATATGACTTCTGTGTCCTCCTCAAACTATTGGAAATACATCCTTGTGAGCATGTGCAAAATGCAGCTCCTGGAGCGGACACTGCAGCAGTAGAGAGAAATAGGTGGCCAACAATAAGTCTAATGGGTGGAATCCTGCCAAATGCAAGGAAAGAACTTGGCTTGTGGCCTTTGTGCCAGTTGGGACAGGGAAGAATAATGCTTCAAAAGTACAGGAGAACATCTCCTGGTCTCTGTTTGACTGTTTCTCCTCAAGAACTGTCAAGTTCATCTTTCCTTCTCTCTGCTTTTCACCAGGTGATTCCAAGCCATGGGCTGGGTTACCATGCATGCCTCGGCACCAACTCCGTGAGCCCAGCGCACTCTTTGGGCTGTTTGGAGACAGGATTTGTTGGTAGCCCATTGCCAGACACACTGATCACATACCAGGGGTGCCAAACACCAACTGAAGTGAAAGAGTATGAGAGTGCATCATCTTCTCCTCCTCAGGCTCCTGATAAGACCCCTCTGGCAGTCCAGCACTGGCTACTTCACGACCACCATCCCCTTCTGCTCACAGTCCCCACATTGGGGAAGCTGCCCTCTCCATTTCACACAAGTGCATCCCAGGCATGCAGGGCAATGAAGGGTTAATTTAATTAGTCCTGTGTGTGCTCAAAGAATTACAGGCAACTTCATTTAATTATTAAGTAGCCAATCAGGTAATCTCTGTATCTGATTAGCACACTAATGAAATAATGTCTTCCAGTTCAAAGCTGTCATTCCAATCAGGAGACAGCCCTTCAGCTAGAAGGAAAAGCTGGCCAGGTTTCCATGGGCTCAAGGCTTTGGATTTTGAAGAGGAGAGCAGGGAGCAGAAACATTCCCACCTTCCCTCTCCTTGTCTCTGTCTCTGCACAGAGCAGCGAGGCTTGCCCTTCCAGATGGGCAGGCACACGAGTTCCAGAGAGGCTCCCTGATGCTCCAGGCAAGCGTCCTGCATCACCATCACCACCACCTCACATCCCTTCTCTCCTGCTCCCAGATGCACAGGAGGACTCCAGTCTACAGAGCCTGGCTGTTAAGAGCATTGCCTGGGCACTGCCAGCTGAGAGATCTGCTAAATATGTGGGGCATGGCTCTGCTGTAGTCCGCATGGGAGAAGAGTCACACAGCAAAGCCATTATAGCACTAAGAGGAAGCCAGAAACCTTCCTCCCTCCCCCATGCCATGCTCTGCTCCTGTGTCATATGCAGTTATTTCCAGCCTGGGGAAAAGTGCAAGGCGGCAGCTGTCACACGAGGCAAGGACTTGCCCCTTTTAAACAGGGATTTCAGGACTAAATGACCCATTACAATTAACACAGCTGCAAGAACTGGGACACTTCCACACAGCCCAAGAGGGGCTTTGGGAGTGGGGGAGGAAAGGAGGAGACAAGCAGAGGGTTAGGATCATACTTCCAAGACCTGGCGTGGAGTCTCCCATCCCTCCACCTTTTAAGCATTAGCTCAGCTGTCCTCTTCCAACTGCTACTGTTCAGCCGAAGCACAGCGGGGTGGGATGTGCAGCCCAGCCCAAACCTCCTCCTTTGGCCCCTTCCTCACAAACTGCTCCTGCTCAGACCCAGCTCAAACTCCCTTTCCCGAACAGCAGCACCAGTTACTCCACTACAGCACGGCTGCTTCGTGCGTAGCTGCACACATCCTAACTTTTAATTAGCTAGCCCAGCTTTATCAGAGGAGCTGCAGCAGGATGTGGTTCAGCACGGCCAAACCATCCCAGCTTCTATCCAAGGAGCCTGACAGATGTTGCTGCCCAAGCTCCAGCCTGTGCTGCTGCCTCTGTACTTGCACGTGTCCTTGCTGCCAGTTTAAACACTAACTCATGTCCAGATGCCACAGCTGCCAGCATGTCTTTGCCTTTCTGAGCTCTAGATCATCTTCCCGATGATGTTTCCACTCTGCCAGTGCCTCTCGCAGGTGAAGGGTGAAGCCCTCCAGGATGCTCACACCAAACAGCAATAGTTTTGCTTAAGTCACCCCTCCAAAAACAAATACTGAGAGAATCACAAGAGGAAACAGAAAAATTGTGAGCAGCAACCAGCCAGCCAGCCGGCTTTCTATGAGAATGTGCAAAGGTTTTTTGTTGACCCTTTTTATCCTGAGTATACGCCATGGACAAGAAATGGCACTGCTGGGAGGGAAGAGGCACATCTCCCTCTCTTCTCTCGGCTGACTACAGCCATTCCAACTGAAGGAAACTGGTTAGATCAAGAAAGTCAGGCTTGGACAGCACAATGAAGCATCCACTAATAATCAATCCCTTCACAGCAGTCTTCCTGCCAACTGGCTAAGGACTAGGCAATGATTATAAACTGTAGTTGCTACTCCAAGGAAAAACAACACAACATCATATGGCGGCCCTTAAATTCTGAAACCAGTCCTGCTTACAAAAAAAGACAAGTCTTTCTAACTGCCTGTCCTGAAAAAAACCCAGCCCTGAAATCCAAAGCTGGGCTCATTCCAGCTTGTGCTTCACTAGTCACAAAAAAACCCCAACCAACCAAAAGGCAATAAACTTTCCATCATTAAAGTTAGCAGAAGATTCTAAAAGTGCTGGGAGGGTGAGTTTAACGCCTCCCAAGCTATTATGGTCACCCCTCTCTTGCTGGCATCCCACTCACTACCTGAGGAGGTGTGCAGGGGAGAACCTGGCAGGGCAGGGCTGCCCCAGCACTCATTAACCAGCACAGATGCAATTCGAGCCCGACTTAAGCACAAGCCACTGAAGCGGCCACCTGGGGACCTGCATTCCTTGACAGCTCTGCCGCCTCACACATTCCAGTCCCCTCATCCCCCGTGTCAGGGAGGCACAGCATGACCTGATCTCCACCTCTGATAGCACCAAGCCCTGTCCCATCCCCTCTTGCCACCCTTGCCACAGTCAGGCCAGATGTGTTGCCTCTCCCCAAGAGAAAAGCACAGAGCAAGGACACAGATACCCATCCAGGCGTGTGCAGGGACACCCTCTCAATGCCACAGCTATTTGCAGATCAGCCATCATCCAAAACTTCCCAAAATGACAAAGTCCGGGCATTTGGTAGGTCAGATGTTTACTACAGAGAGCAGTTTGTTCCACCAAGGGACTCGCAACACCCTCCCAAATTACACATTGCCCTTTAGGGGATGCCACAGCAGCTGGAATCGGCTCGCTCCTCACATTCCTTAATAAGCACTTCCATTGGAGAGCAGGGTGGATGCAGGGCATCAGCTGCAGTTAGTCATAACTGAGAGCTGGGCTCCCTTTCCTCATGCTCCCTGCACTATCTGCAGGCTAAGAATATCCAGCACCACCCACCCTGCTGGGGCAGGGGGAGTCAAGTGGTCCGAGCTCCCAGGCATTACAGGTCTCCCTGCTAGAGGAGACTTTCACTCTGCCTCCCCCAAGCAGCAGCCTTCAGTGGGGCCCCTCGATAGCTGGTTGAGATCCTACAGATCATGGAAAGATAATCCATTGCACTACTAATGCACTACTGCAGCTGTCCATGGAGAAAATCCCCTTTCAACCAAAAAAAAAAAACCCCTCAAGCCCTTTGATCCTCTCCAACTCACAATTATCTTAAGGGCAAAAAAGTCTTCAGTGCCTCGGCACCTTGTATCAGGCTGGAAGAAAGGAAATCGAGACTGCTATTCCCTGTTTATTCTACATGGCTGCCCTGTCCGACAAGGCAAGCTGCTCCAGCCTCTTCAGCACAGGCAAACAAATCCTGACGGATGGATATCTGCATTGCTGGGTGACCAGAGCCACATGGAAACCTTCTTCTGGGGAAAAATTCCTGTTTGTTTTGCTTTTTTTTAAAAAAAAAGCCTGAATTTCTAAGAGTTTTGCACTATTCTGGTTTTGTGCAAGACTCTCAGCTACAGTGAAGCTCAACTGGTTTCAGCTGCACATTCAGCACAGACCACGGAATGAACAATTTACAAGCTCACCATCTAACTCCGATTTAAAACTTTTCTAACTTGAACGTTCACTTGAAAAAGAAAAAAAGAAATGCGGCCAGGCTTGATGTAGCCCAAAACCCTTTCATGGAGGGTCTTACTGATAAGGTTTCTTCCCCAGGTGCCCTCATTGCTGCATGACCTCTTGTTACCTGTGCAGGCTCACTCCACCTGCCACCCCAGGCTGCAGCACGATAAGCATTTCTTTCAGCAGCAGTGTCAGCTATAAAAAGCCCTTCCCCTCCCCGCTGCCTGTTTCCATCCCTGTGCCACTGCCTCAGTTGTGCTGGTACAACCCTTTTGTGGGGCTGTGGAGGGAGCTGGCTGGGGGAGCTGCTTCTGGTGAGGCATAGCTCGCTTTAAAGAAAGTGTTGTGGTTTTTAATCTGGGAAAGCAGTTTTACTGCCAGCCCTGACAGTGGCAGGAGCCACTATGGGAAGGCAGCTTGAGAATTGATGTCCTCAGGTTCCATCAGACACTGCTCCATGAGTCCACACTAAAAATGCAGGGAAGAACAGCCACGTGATGCCCAACCCTCCAGTGAAGAACACAAAAATATGAAAGAAAAAAAAAAGTCCCTTCTCTAATGCTCTGAATTCCTTTTCATTTCAGAGGTACTACACTTTGTAGAATGGTTTTTAGAAAATTCACCCCAAAAAATCCCAACTCCTGGTACACATTTCTCCATCCATCAACCACTAATAAGTTTTGAATTCGGGACTGACTCAACCTAAAGCAACAGGAGTGCTGGAGCCTCGGAAGCACTTTCCTAGAGGGAGTGCTCAGCATACTTGGCCTCTCCAATCATCCCAAACATGTTTACATGCCAATGCTCCCATGTGGCCTGGGAAATGCGCGGGACACGACATTATCTTTGCAAGAGGAGGGTGCAGCAAAGAGGAGAAGCAAAGGGAAGCACCAAGAAATGTCACAGGCAGGGACATGTAGGGCTGCCATTTTCCATGCTCAGATTGGGAACCCTTCTGAAACCAGGACTCACTTTTACTTGCAAGGACAATGTGGTTTGCCTTTGAAAATGCATTTCGCTTCCACAGAGAGCCGTTAATGCTACATACTCAGGGGACATGAAGAGACCTACATGGCGGGCCAGTAAGGGTTAGAACTAAGTGAGGTCACAAAATACCACAAGAAAGTATGGAAGGGGTCTTTTTCCTTCCTTATTTTTCAGCATTTGAGCCTTCCCAGCACACCAGAAGAGGGAGCCTTTGACTCCTCTCCCATGCTCATCATTTGTTTTATATTAGCAACAATGACAAGCTCTATTAAGAGTCAAGCTCTTTAAGTGAACTCTCACCCTTTGCCTCCTAAAACAAACGAAAAAAACCAAGCAAGAAAAAAAAAACCTCCAGCCACAACCCTCTTTGCCTTGTATTATGGATACATAAATATTTTTGCTGCCACACAACTCCCTACATACAGGGCTCACCAGAAAGGAGAATACTGTATCTGCCTTCCAACCCTTTGGCCATACAAAGCTCCAGCCCCTTTACAGCAGGCTTAGCTGGAGAGAAAGAGAATTAATGGCTTTACCAAAGAGGAGGAAAAAGACCCTCTAGAGCTCCTTTTACATCACCAGCCCCAGCAACCAGAACTAAACTACGGCTAGAGTTTCAAGAGCCACAGTGGATTGACCCGGCAGCTTGCAACCACCAAAAGCAGGAGGTCCTGCTCCCACCACAGGGCTACAAAAACCCTGCCAGGGCCCAGCGAGCAGCTGGGACGGTGCCAGGAAAGGGGCAAACCACAGAGGCAGAAGCGTGGCTGAAGCGAGGGCTTGAAAGGGAGAGAGATCTTCTTTCTGGCAGCTGAGATCTCCCTGGCAGCCCCCAAAGCAGAGCTGTGCCTTTCACTGCCCCCTCAGCAGAGCATGTGCCCTCCTTCCCACCGGGCTGAATGTGTCAGCTTGACCACACTGATGTAAAAACCAACAAAGACACCTCCCCCTCTGTTACCTCCTGAACCAAGGTAAGTTGCTATAGGGAAGAACCGAACCAGAGTTAAGTGCACCCAAGGGTGAAGAGCCTGCACTGTTTGAATGGGACCACTCCAAAAACTACACTAAACTGGTGGCCTACCCTGGGGTAGGGGTCCCCAAGGACCATTACGCCCTTCATGCTTCAAATAATTTGGTGTTAACTTTACACACTGCCTTCCCCAGCCAGCCCTCAGCAGTCCTACCCCGGATAATACCAGCAGCTTTGCTTTTTCAGCGGAAAGCTGGCTGTTTTAGTTAAGCATTTATAGTATGTAAAGAGTTTGTCAAGAAGTTGAGCCAACCCTGAAAGGAGTTGCCACATTGGGCTGCAAGACCACCTCTGAGCAAAGCAAAGACCTTGACTGCCATCAGCGCTTAGTGTCGAGTTATTCCCCCGTCCCTTGTAAAGGCGGTCTGTAAAGCCCCCCCAAAAAGCACAAAAATTAGTGTTCTGGCAGTAAGCAAACTGCACTCTCACCACTTTTCCCCATCAGCTGTTTTCTGTTCCTCACACAAAAGGCTGCAAACCCCTCCTAATTGCAGGAGCCTTCCACCTAACAGACCCTGCTCTCGAGGCCCTCCTCCCCAGGAACTGGGGGAGAACTGGGGCACAATAGGAAGGAGACCGGCTAAAGGGAATAGATCTGTTAAATTAACGCATTTTCTGTCAACCAAATCAGCTGCCCCTAGTGCTATTGTTGGTGAAACAATGGAGACCCCAGGAATGGGCACCCATTAAAAGGAACAAGCCTGCTGAAAGGATACACTCTGAGGCACAGCCTTGTGTGTTTAACAGGATTCTCTACTGTAAGGAAGGAGGAATCACTAGGCTGCATTGTTCCCACCACCACAGCAGATGCTGTTGCTTCTGGTAACGAGGAGGGGGAGAAAAAATTAAAAAAAAAAAAAATTCATACATACCTACAATACGGTTTACATGATAAACTTTTAATTCGGGAATTTTACCTCCTTGGCTGTTGTCATTTCTATCCGTAGCCCTTTTCTTGAGGAGATTTTTGCCTGAAAGAAGTCTATGAAAGCATCCATTGCCATTACAAAAGTTAATTCTTCACCCTTCATGCAGGCACTTAACAGATGCCAGGGGCAGAATGGCACAGCTCTGCCGGCATTATGGGCTGGGAGAGAAAGACTGCAGTTAAGCAGGTCTACATATAAAGCTGCAACACTTTAAAGGTGTTACTTTTAGCTGGTTTGGTTAGAGGAAATTCCACAAGGAAAAACTTTTGAGGCCTAATTTAGATGCGCTATGCAGAAGTTTGAATCGGCTGATTGAATTGGCACGGGTTTGTTTGTGGTATTTGGGTCCTCTTAAACAAAGCAAACTGCAAAGTCATATTTAAGCTCCTACACAAAATATTTTTTTTTTTTTCTAGTGGGGAAAGACTTGCACCTGATTATCTTAAATCGGTCTTAAAATAAACTCAGCTTAAACTGTTAAACTTGTGGATACACAAACACTTCAGCTAACACCAGGCATGATTTTCAGTGTCAGCTGTGCCAGCAGAAGAATTGCCTATACTAACACCACATAAAATCTGTAATATCAGCCTCCACACGCTCCATCAAATCTCTGAAATTCTTGTCGTGTTCCTCCTTCTCTTCTGCCTTCGACTGCTACAGTCATTCCCCAACTCCCCTGTCACCTAACTCAGATCCATTCAAAATGTTGCTGTCAAAATAACCTTCCTTACCCATTGTTCAGACACCCTTTGGCTTCGTGCAGTCCCTACTTGTTCCTTTTCATAGGCTTAAGATAACGTTTTAACTCACATATCAGCCTCCTGAACTACCTATTCCTTTTTTTTTTTCCCTCGTTGTTTTTTGTATCACTACACTACTCTTACACTAGAGTATCATTATATAAAATGTAAACACTCGTGCAAAAGTTTAAGATCCACAGTTGGGAAAGATGTGACTTGCATGTGAAATGGAAACTGATACAATGCTTTCCAATTTGCAGACCACTTGGAACAACAGCCCTGAGAAGTATCTCTCTGCCTCCCCCCCCTCCATTAATCTCAATGAACTCTAGAGCCCAACACTGACACGCAGAGTGTTAATGATTCTATTATGAACAGAATAACTAAGACAGCAAAAGCGAAGGCCAGCAAAGTAAGAGCTGGTGCTGGAACAGGCATGGGGAGAGGGATGGGGCACTGCAGCAACTGAACCAAACAGTGGACGGGACAGGTAGAAAGAACAATAAAACCGGTATTAACCCCGGATTTTGTTTTGGTTTTCAAACAACAAACACCCAGCTCACACCTCCTTACTCTGATGAAGCTGGTGCTGCCCAGGGGAAGCAAAGCCATCACAGAGTGACTGTGGTATACAACCCAAATTCACACAGTGCTCCACAAATGGGTCTCTCCACACAACAGGACCAACATCTGCTTTTCAGTCTATTTGAATTCCACAGTCTTTTCCAACCCTCTCTACTCTCCGTACAGCACCTCTCCCTGCCCTGCCAGTTGCTCCACCTTTCCTCAGACAATGTGTTTTTTCTAAGGCAAGGTGCTTCACATGAGAGGGAAGTTTTAGCGAGCAGATCTTTTATTCGCTGTTGCTTCACTCCCTGCCCACTCCCTTCCACTTTAATGTTGCCTACTGCGAACAGGCAAATGGCAAGAGGGATGGACATCCTAGTGACTGAACTATTCTACTGAAAAGGCCTTTAAATTCAGAACTACCCTCAATAACACAGCCGACCTACATGAATTCACCAACATTTTCATCAGCTCGCGGCACCTTCTTGCTGCATTGATCTTACTTAGATTTTAAATTCTTCTGCTCGGAAACTACCGGGCCATATCAACTATCACAGAGCAGGATGAGGCACCAGTAGACGTTGTATATGCTACTGTAATACAAATAATAATGCAGCACCAGACCCTAATAGCTATAGAAGGGTGAAGGCTGTACCTGGATACCATACCCTACTGCCTGTGTAATTAACCCCACGCAAGCCACCAACAGAACAGGAAGGTTGTGCCACTTTGGTGTCATGGATCACAAGAGACACACCCCAAAGGGCAGAGCAATTCTCCACAGAGAATTTTCAGCGGGACTTAGATAGGACAGTGGCCATCCTGTCCTCAGTAGGAAAAATTCTTTTCAAAGTATTAAAAATTTAACACACTGTTTAACACGTTAATATTTTTTTTCTTTTAAAGCTGTATCTGGTTTGCACAGATAGAAGAAACCCTGTTCTCTGCTCTCTCCTTCTCCAGCTCTCCCTCTCTTCCACACTCTTCCTCCTCCTGGGGGACCCAGGGGAGCAGTAGCAGCCACTGGTTTCTAACAGCCACATAATATTCCTGACAGAAAGAGCCTGTTCAAGAACCGGCACGGAGATACCACACTAGAGAAGGAAAAAGGTAGGCAAGAGCAGCAGTGCCCTGCCTGTGGGTGGGAGGAATGTACCTAAAGCCAGAGCCACAGCCTGAAGTGCCAGGAAGGGGCAAGAGGCGAGGAAAAGCATCTTAAAGCCGTAGTGAAGTTAACAGCAGAGGCAATTTGCCCAAAGGCGCTTTTAAAAACCACAGGAAAAGATTTATGTTTTCCCTGTGTAATGTGGCTTTTCCCCCTTTTCCAAATAAACTAAGTTAACAACAATGTTTTGACTATTTTCAAGCACGTTCTGGAAAGTCAGCTCCCCTCGACCTACCTAGGCAGAAGTTTCTAAATGTTTGAGTCCACAGCTCCTGGGAGCACATGCCAAAGAGCTGGGTGGCCACGCCACACTGGCTCCTGTCCAGCGTTTTCAAGTTGCGCTGAAATACGGTTGAAAACGTTAAATATTCTCCCAATATTTTCGATACAAACAATCCCTACAGCTGCCAGGAGGACATTTCGGTTGCAGAGGGGAAGGGCACACGGCCAGGAGATACTTTGACACAAGAGGTGTCCCACATTACAGTCCAGCCTCGAAGAGGGAAATAAATCACTCCCTATCATCACTCGCACTAACTTGACTGAGGAAAGCATCCTTTCTGTCCATCAAGGCAACGACTACCAAAAAAAATGATGTGCCCCACACAGCCACACCTTCTCCTGCTGCAGTGCTGTTAGAGCAGGTAAGGACAAACTCACTGATGCAGATTAGTTTGATGCAGGGAGGTTGGATCAGATGACCCAGTGTGGTCCCTTGCAGCCTTACCCGCTCTGCGATTCTGTTATTTTACAAACCACCAAGAAATACACCACGACAACTGAGCCAACACAACTAAAAGACCACTTTGAAAGCAGCACGAAAGTTTTGTACAGCAGATGGCTGACAAGGCAGCCATTTAAAAGGGGAGGAATAGAAAAAAAAAAACAACCAACCCACCCCAGAAGGCAGAAGTGCTCTCTGCCATCCTCAGATCCATGTAAAACACGGCATGAAGCTGAACACGTCCCGAAGCACCCGCTTCTGTCCCACTGAACTTTTGACCTGCTGGCAATAGCTGAACCCCTCCTGAGTCCATTGCCGGGTGATGCTGCAGCAGAGATTTAGAAAGAGGAACCTCGTCAGGCGCCTGCATCTGCCAGAGCCAGCATGAGGGCCAGCTGTGCCCACCCCCTCCCCAAACAATGCCCAGGGTCCGGCCTGATGGATGTGCTTCTTTCTTTTTGGACATCCCTTCCCCTGCAGTCTCTGGCTGCGCACAGGTCCAGCAAAAAGAAAATTAAAACATTTGCTTCCCAGGTTTCTGCCATCCAGCTGCTGATGGTAGCCCTGCATCTGGAAGCCTGGAAGCTTCACTTTCTTTCGGGCCAATAAGTAGAGGGTAAAGGGTTTGTATTTATAAAGTGAGGAGGTAAAAAAAAATAAAAGAAGAGCTCAATTCTGCCTCTGTATACTCCTAAAGGCCCCAAACTTCTCAAATACCCTCAGCAAATCTGCTCAGCACGGGAGGGATGGGTCCAGATGGCCTCTCATTACAGAGCCTTCCAGCTAGCTACAGACAGACCCACCAGAAAAAAAAAAATATCGGGAGGGAAGGGGTGGGGAAGAAAAACAAGAAAAAGCTAGAGCTTTGTAAAAATGTTCAACAGAACACCACAAATTGGAAGATCAGGTTTTGTCTGGTTTGAAGACTGCAGAGACAGTAGCAGTGAAACCTTAACCTCACTCGCCTGCTGATACTGGAGGGAGAGTGAGAGCAGGGGATATTTGTTTCTAGCAGAATTAAGTCTTGTTTAAAAAACTTTCGCCTTTTGTAACGATGTTAGAAGAGTTTAGCATCAAACTCCCCACTGGAGAGACACTGGTATCAGAAAAACAGCAAAAGAAAAGCGCCAGAATTTAAGGTCAGAGGAGCTCACTCCTCCTAGGAAGAAGAGAATATCCAAGACAATCCAGCTGCATCCAGCATAAGACCATCCCTTAGAGATACTGGGCAGAGCTGGACAAACATTAGCTGTGAAGGAGTTTGAGCATTAACATCCTCCAGCTGAAACCCTTTGAGCCCAAGATCTCCATTTGTCCTTCCACATACACAGATTGACTCAAAACACCCATTTTACTCTGCATCCAAAGGGACTGAGGCAATCACCCCTGGGTTACTCATGAGGGGCAGTGACTTTTGAGGGAACGGGCACTCCTCAATCCACTGCTGTTCAGCCACAAGCACACCTCTCCACAATAATCAAAGCTAAAGCAAGAAAATATCATTCATCCCTGAGCACAGACTCACTTTTTGATGGCTGACTAGGGTTTTATTTCCCCCTAAAATGTGCTTAAATCCTAGTATCTCCATGAATCCCTAGAAGAGGGATTCACCTCCATTTTATTCAGACACCCCTGAAACTCAAGCATGTCTCAGAAGTAGCAGTGAGACAGCCAGAAGGGGCACTGGCATTATTAGTTCCAAAACCATGGAAAAAAATCTTCTTTATGCAGCTAAATAAAGCATGAATTTAAAAATCACAGAGAACAGTACACCTAGAAAAAAAAGTGTAAGTTCCATCACTGGCCATTGCTTTCAAACCGTGAACTATTTGAGCAAGCTCTTTGTGCAAAGATCTGTTCCCAGACATCCCCGAAACCAACCATGAGACTGGAACAACTACACCGGCCAAGAGGTAACAAGATGGTGAGCTTCAAGGAACGGCAACTTTTGAAACTGCTCGTGCTGGGCTGCTCACGCTGTGCCGGGGACGGAGATTTACTCCACGTGCCTGAAGAAGGAGAGTTCTGACAGCCGCATCCGTCCTCTCACAGCATCCCGATTTTAACCGCAATTTCCACCGACCCTCGGACAAACGCCATGCTTTAAAAACCCAGAAGCCTGCCAAGGGCTGCAGGCCGTCCACGTGCACGGAGTTTCTCTGGCGATGTTTTCGGTGTGCCGCTCCTGCTCTGCAACACCCCCGGCACCAACGCGCCCGCACTCCTCCTCCTCCCGGGCATCCCCCCCAAAAAAGCAAGTTAATTTGTTCCGAGTGATGATGTTAACTCCCCCAGCCTAAGCGTGCTCCGGGAACCAAAGGGGAGCCCACATTTACTTCATTTGTGAAGCAAGCCAGATGCTAATTGCCTCCAAAGGTGAAAGGCTAGTGCCTTGGCCCTTTTATCATTGTAAATTCAGGTTCCTTCAAGACTTTGCGCTGCTGGGCCCGGAGAGCCTCCCCCTTTAATGGTTTGGCATCAATAGGAGGGGGAGGGGAGTTCCCTTTCGCAAGAAGTTGCATCATTGAGAGATCTTATCCCCTTTCAAGATTTCGTGCCGCATAAGGGATTCCCCCTCTTCAGAAATTCACATCCTGCTCGAGGAGTTTTGCTCTTTAGGGCTTCGCGCATCCCATTGAACTTTTAAGCATCTTTGGAATTCGCATTCACGGGGCAATTACTGTCTTTAAAAAACACACGCCACCACGTTATTCACCCGGTTTATTGCCAACGCGCTGGCAAGAATAGCTTTTCACAGCAAGCACAAAAGATTTCCTACCAGGACACACTTTGTTTGTAACATTTGTAGCCAGCGCACAAAATATTTACGGGACATTAGCGGCGCACACGAAAATAAGAATTAAAACCAAGTAAATTAAAAAATAAAACCCAAAACCCAAACAACCCAGACAAGAAAGTTACATGAGAAAATGAGTAAGAAGGGACGAAAGCGGAGAGCGTTCCCTCCGTGGGGGACAGGGGCGGTGGTGAAGGCACCGTCGATCCCCCGGCGGCTCCGCTGAGCCGCACAATGAGCGGCGCGGTGCCCCGCGGAGCCCTCCGGCCTCGCCGGGATGCGGGAGAAAGGCTCGGCAGGACCCTCCATGCCCCCCACCCCGCCACGGCACCGGCCAGGTGGAGACCCCCACCCGCAACAAAAGGAGGCAGCCCGGGCACAGCTGAGCGGGCTGGGGAAAGCCCCCAACAACAGCCGCCGGTACCCCCGGGGGAGGTGGGGGGTTACCGGGCCCGGCCCGCCTCTCGCCGCCACCATTTTGGGCACGGGGGACCCACGGCGGGCTCCGTGCCGCGACCGTCCCCCCGCCACCTTTGTGTGCGGACACCGGCCCGGCGGAACAATGCGGCCCGGCCCCGCTCCGCCCGCGGCCGCCCCCGCCGTGCGCCCCGCCGGCCCTGCAGCCGGGGG
>VZRF01011148.1:242973-297620 GCA_013396875.1 Vireo altiloquus | reverse complement strand
CCGCCTGGCCACGCCCACTAGGGGCGGGGCTGAAGGGGTGGGCGGGGCCGGCGGGTGCGGGGCTGCTGCACGCGGAGGCTGCGCTGGTCCCGGTCCCGGTTCTGGTCCCGGTTCTGGTCCCGGTCCCGATCACTCGGCTGGTACCTGGGAGCGCCGAGCAGCTGCCGGGGATAGCTCCTGGTGCAGCCAGCCCCTGGGAATCCCGCGGGGTTTCTGCTCTCACTTCGTGCTGCTGACTGAGGGAGCCCGAGCGGCGCTTCTTGTTCTCCGCATGCGGCTGCCACGAGGAGCCAGACACCCTCCTGTGCCCTCACCCACACTCCCAGTCCCTTCATTTATCCTGAGATGAAGGGCAGCACCGCCCTGTTTTGAATTGCGTTACGGGAAAACATTCGGCAGCCAACAGGTATTAATTACCTGCTTGTGGAACTGCCGTAGTGGGACCGAGTTTCAGCGAAACACCAAGCAGCTGTGACTTTGTGTGCTGTCACTGAAGCACCTGACAAGCTCTCTGTGGCCGCCACAGTCCGGCTTCGAAACAGTTACAAAGGATCACCGTGCCCAGCTGCCTCAGCTCAGGGTCCTACCTCCACTGGAACCACTGTAAAACTGGAGTTCAACCACAGTCACGGCAGAGCAGCGATATGCAGAAATTAGGCTGTGGCTGAGGGCAATTCCTTCAGAGCTTGGCTAATCCCATGGCCTGGACTTAACTAGTGTGGATGTGAGCAAGCAGTGAAATGCCTGAGTTGGAGTGGGAGAGGGATACCCCCTTTCAGGAGCAGCCTGAAGATCCAAGGGGAAAACACATCGCGGATATCCCGGTCTGTCTCTGACCTGGAGGCATCAGAGAGGGAAAGGCTGCTGGCATCAGTCAGCATCATCGTATTGCTGCTGAGCTAACACCTGGTGACATAAAGCAGCCTGATTTCGAAGTCCCCAACAAGCACGTACTTTTGAGGTCTCCAGGGTTTCCTCTCCCTTTTTCCCTTCAAAATAAGCATATCCACAGAAAATAAGGTGAAGGCATAAGCTCTGTGCTGTGTCTCAGGCCACTGCCTAACAGCCTGACCAGGGAAAACTGGCCAAGGATGGGAACAGCTTGTTTAGGAAAGAAACAAATCAAGGAGCAACAGTGTGGCTCAGCAAGAATGAACAAGCTCTAATTTCATTGCCCTTTATCCTATCGCGGGATCAAGGGATACCCAGTGAAATTGGAAGGAAGCGAATATAAAATGGTGCAAGGAAATATTTGTACCATGTGTAATTAACACATGGCATTTGTTACCGTGGGGTTTCATTGAGGCCAGGAGATTAGCAGGATTCAGAAAAGGATTAGACATTTATATGGACACCAAGAACATTCATGGTCACATTAGACAGGATATAAATAAATTTTAGAAGGGATATAAACTGTCAGGCTTCAAGGCACAACATAACCACTAACTGATGGTGAGGGATTAGGGAAAAACTTCCCTTGTGGGTGGGTTATTCTATAATTGTCCACTATGGGGTTTCTTGCACCTTTCTTTGAAGTATCAGAGGGTAGCAACTGTTGAAGTGAGAAGACTGGATTAGGAGGGCTACCAGGCTCATCTGGTGTGGCAACTGCTGTGCTCCTTGGGGGTCTGTGAGGGTCACTTGAGAACTGGAGTGGCAAAGAGGATGACAAAACAGGTACCATCAAGCCTCTCTTTCTATAGACACAGACCTTGCTTTCCTTCACTGTAAATTTCACTCAGAAAATAGATTTCCTATGCCTTCCCCACCAAGGTTTTTGCCAAAATGTACGCTATTTTTTAAGTGGTTTATTAGCTATCTTTCCAAGTTCAGCCTTTGCATCTGTTTTCCCTAAAAGCTTTTGAGTTAGCTCATTTATTGTTTGAAGGAGACCAATATGTTATACTGAAACCCTGACTGTGTTTCCAGGCACAATGACTGCAAGGCTTGATCTTGAGCAAGGCAGTATCTGATCTCTTGTGTATTGTGTCTGCCTGCACTGGATCGAGCCAGCTCCAGCTACACTGCAGTAACTGTGAGAGGAGAGGGCAGGCCAGCTCAGAGCACTTTGTCAACATGCAGGATCGCTGCAAAATACCAACAGCTCTGTGCAAAAAATCTCGAGACGACAAATCCTCAGGCACAGCTTCCTCTGGGCCAGTTGCAGAATTCTACAGCATTACCTAATGCCCAAATTCTTCCACGGAGGTAACTTTTGGTCCCCTGGCCCTGTAAGGGGAGTTTATGTTGCATTTCTGTCTTGCTCCATGCTGGCATTCCTCCCTGAATTCCTGTAATGTCCAGCCGTGGCTTATCTTGCTGCTGCATCTTTGCTTGTTCTTGACACTAGGTCAAACAGCTTTGTAGTATCGCCACTCTCTACTCGGCTAAGAACTTTGTCAACTTTAATGAAGGCTCCTAATCTCTCTTTTTGTCAGAAGAGCCACGGTACCAATTTTGCCTAATGTTATTTTGAATTAATTTGGCTCCCTCTATCGTCCCCATTATTTCTGTTGGACTGTGTTTTCTCTTACATTGTTCTTTTTATTCCAGGATGCTGGGGGCTGCCCACAATCACTTAAGGTTGTCTCCCTTTCCTACATTCTTACACTGTTCTTAAATTACTTCTTCAAATTTATTATTCAAGCACAAAAATCTCTGCTCTCCTACTGCTGTTCAACAGTGGGCAGAGATTTGGTGAATACACTATGGCATTTCCTCTTCTTTGATCCATATGCTTCTACTCTTCCAAGCCACCTTAGGTTATGAGTTTCCTGTCCATAGCTAACCAAAGCCTGCTCTGGCCAATGTCCTTTCCAAGAATGCTATATTCTTCCTCTGGATCATATTTTTTATTCTAGGCTGTTGGTAAGACTTCCCCTACCACTGATTTTTTAGCTCGATATGCAATCCTGGCTGCTCACTACCTTCTGTACTTACACTCCTCCCCTGTCTTCCGTGCTTTTTCTCCTCCTTTCTTCCCAAACTGGCTGAGGGTTGAGTCCTTGTACCATGTAGAGCCACACTGTGGCTGATGGACCAAATCAAACCCTCTTGTTTTCAATGTTCCAGGTCATCTCTGGATTTCTGAGCTTGCTTTCAGGAGAAAATAAAACCAAACAAATTCAAAGGGCCAAAACAAATTTTAAAAAGGTTGTAGATTTGCAGGGACTGCATGTCCCCATTCCTGTATGACAAATCATCGCATCTAGAAACAAAAAGAAGGGAGGAGTGTTTTCAACTTTCTCCAGAAACACCTGTCATCTGTGCTTGATCTAAAGCTTAAATCCAATATCAGGTTAATGACAGGTAGATTTCTTGTAGCTTGCTTCTGAAAGCTAATGGATTACTGACAGGCACAGGTCAGTTCCTTGCCAGCTGAAGAAGTGATATTATCATTAACAAAGACTTATTTTAAAAGAACTCTTAACTTCCTTGCATTTCCACCACCTGGCTTTAAGCTAAAGCCCGGCAGACTACGTTTCTATAAACTAGGTTCAGGAGGAACTGAAGTCTTCCCTTGTAAGGACTCAAAAGCACTTGCAGAAGGACCAAGCCAACCTCAGATTCTGTTCTTACTGGCAGCATATTCTCAGAAGAATGTGGCTTTGGGAAGTTCAAATTTTCCTAATTCGGGGAAAATGATTTAACAATAGATAAAGCTGAACATTTCTGTTTCTTTAAAACAAAATTTTTGCATTTCTTCTTTCTGAAGAACTTCATCTCCCCTTTCTAGCCTGTCTGAATTTTACTGCTTCCTTCTTTGTGTTGGCCTCCCTCAACGATCTAGCACAAGCAAATCTCACTGCCTTTGCTTCTTTTTGCTGAGTTATGAAGTAGAAGACAGATGCAATTTCGCCTTCTACTTTCACCCCAAGCTACTTCTACCTCCTAGGATTCTTCATATTTTGATCCATCCTCAAGTTGCTTGTTCCCTTTTCAATGCCTCCTGAAGAGATTTTGTGGTTTACATGGCACAGTTGAAAAGCCTTCCTGGACAGAGCAGAGGCTGCAGTACTTAGCACTGGGAGGCCTGGCTTTGATCCCTGGATCTGCTTTTCCTACTCAGACAACAAATCAAGGAAACTGAGGCACGTACAGTGAAAATGAAGGTGCAGATTCTTCTGGGTGGTGGTGGAGCTGGAGTCATGGAGGCAGCCAGAGGGATCACAGAAGAGGTGAAGCAGATGAGAAATTTTGCTTCTTTCAACTAAACCAAGGAGAGTCAATAGAATAAAGCTGCATTGCATTTTGATAATTACTTCTTTTGAGGCGCCAGTTATGATTTCATAAGAAGTAGGGAAAGCAGTGGCACACAAGGGGCTGACATAAGATGCACGAAAGCCAACAGGAATGGTTGAAAGGGAGCAAAACAGATTTGAAATAGAGGACAGCATTGCAGTCAGGAGACTGTGTAGGATGAGAGAGACACAAGGGAAGCAGGGGATGAGAGAAACTGGTAAATACTCTGAGGGGGGAAGTAAATACATCTCCTTCCTAATTAGCAGGGAGTAAGGAAAAGTCTGTAGTCACAAACACTTGTGGAGTGGAAGGAGCCAGAATGCTGTGAGGGAGAGAGAGAGAAAAAGGGTGGGGAAATGTCTGAGAGAGATGGCAAAGTCAGGGAGAGAGAAGCTGAATGAATGAAGAAAAGCACAGTGAAGGCAAGGTCTGCTGGTGAGTGGGATGCTGCAGGGCTGAATAAGAAGGTGAGATGAGAAAGGTAGAAAATGTTGAGATCCAAACAGCCTAACAATGTGAAGTTTTAAGTTATCGAAGGAAAAGATGAGGGGGTCAATAAAAAGGAGAGCTAGTTGTTAAGGCAGAGAATGGAAAAGAGGTGGGTGGGCACAGACAACAGCTGTGAAACGGAGGCATGAGAGAGAACAGGGTCTGACTGGACAGAGCTGGAAAGCGTGGGAGACAGGAATTGGAAACAAAAGTAGAGCAAGAGAAAACTGGCATTCCCACTTTTTTTGGCACTGCGATGCAGTGAACCAGCTTGCACAGAAGTCAGATGGTATCAATACAGCTACACTTAAACTTCAGCTAACATAGACTGGGCTGCAGATTTAGCCAGGACACAAACACTTCTCTTTGGCTTTGAGTCACCAGAAGGTTTTCCATGATTCCTGCATCCTGAGCAGGGTGGGTTCATCTGCTGAAGAACCTGTTGCTCGACCAGATTGCACTCTCCAGGCACAGACCTGGCTGTTACATCGTGGACACTGCAATTTTGAAAGAGCTGTGCAGTATTTGTTTTGTCTCCTGGACGTACACATTCAATTTGTCCAACTTGCAAAGCTAATGTGAAATCAGACACTCTGAGAACCTGACCTAGCACCTGAAAAACGGATGGATGCTCTTTGTAGCATCCCAGGTATTTACTCCACAGCTGAACGAACCCCTGGAAAGAAGGAGTAATTTCACATTACTGAAGTGTAGCCACACTTTCCACGAAGCACAGCAGCAGTCACACACATCACCATTGGTTTAGGCAGAAAATTAGCAACATCGGGCCTCTTTAGCTTGCATCGACTCTCTTCCTTGAAAAGCATCTCCCTCCTGGGAATTTGGCTATCACTGATGTGGCACAGCACCCTCCATCACGGCTCCTCTCCTGTGTGCTTTACTGAACTGCATATCAAACCAACAGATCTAAGCCTTAGGTCTCAACAGATTTTCTGCTCCTAATCCATTGGGGCTGAAAACCACAGGTTGTAACTTGATGTTTTGTCCCCTCGAGAGCAATCAACAGGCGGAGGATAATTTGTGGCAATGGATTTAAAGGCAGGGAATCTGGATCTGTGCAAGCCTTCCCCAAAGAGTAGCAGAGAGGGGCCCACTGCACGGGGGTTTGTTTGTGGTCATCCAGGCTCACAGCTGCTGCTGGGTACATCTGGCAGAGAGATGAGTCAGACACGGGCTGGCCACAAAACAAGATGGGGAGCCAGTGATCTGCCCTGGAAACCTCACTGGGAAACGTAATGGAGGCACACACAAACCCCTTATGCTTTTATGCCTCCCCAGGTCTGTTGTCTCTGCTCCTGCTGTCCACAGCTACTCCACAGGCAGGCAGCAGTATTTCGGCATAAACAAAGAGATATTTAATTGTTTCCAGACCAGCAGTTAGCAGTGGTGCTGATATGTGTGCGGGGTGCTCCAGGACTGGTTCCTACAGACTGCCTCCAAACGCCGGGGAGAGGCTCATTGGGATTCAGCTCGTTCGGCTCAGGTGCAGCGTGCTGTGGAGGTAAAGCACTCACAGACAGAGAGAACAGCCCCAGACAAAATGTAGAGGATGCTGCACAGCAGGGCAGGGCTCCATGCATAGAGGAGTCCTCATCAGGCACTCCAGGAGAGATAAACTATGTTCCTAGAGGGGAATAAAAATACCATTTTGCTTACAAGCCATGGCAGTTCAGCTCTCTGTTCAGCACCTTCTTAGACGGGGATTAGTGGTGTCTGAGCAGAGTTGGCAGAGTGGCTGAAAGTTTCTTTGTCGTAACCAGTGTTCCGTGATGTGGACCTAGAGATGGGAGATGAGGTAAAGCTGGATTTCTTGCCTGAAACTGCTGATCTCGTGCGCTGTGAGAAGTGCTGAGCACCTACTGCACAGAGCAAGATGGTTCCTGTTCAGTGCTGGTGCCAGAGTTGTGCTCCCCACGGAGCTTTCTGGGCCAGATTCAGTTGTTGGTGTAAACCACTAAGCCCATACAGATTAAAAATGGTCTGGCTGCGTGCATACCAAATCACGCAGCTGTGGTGGGGCTTGGAAAGGCAAAGCTCGTGGTGGTTTCAGCCAACACAGGCCTTTCCAAAGCTTCATTTGACACCCACCTGCTAGTTGCTTTTCCTGCTATGCTGCTTCTGTGGTGAGTGCAGCTCTCCAGTGCCGACTTGTTGTGACTTCACTGGCATCCATTTCCAACATCACCAATACCTCTGCTTATTGCTGCTGCATTTGGCCAGAGAGAGATATTCAAATCCCATTCCTTCCACAGCAGTCAGCAGAAATTAAAAGTGATTGATCTCTAAATTTTGCTAAGAATGGGATACCGGGTTGTGCTGATGCATGGGTCTAGAAGTAAGGCAGAGTCTCACAGAGGGCTGAGCAGCCATCCAAACATCAGCAGGACTGAGGCATGGTTCTAGCTCTTTCACTGAATTGCCCTGTGTCTGTGAGTAAATCAATTCATGTATATTTTCCTCATCTATAAAATGGGAACGGTCATGTTTAGATACCTCGGGGAAGTTGCGAGGCTTGATTAGTTAATGCTAGTGCCTTGTCAGTTCTCATTACCATGGTATCTCTGTGTTTATTGCTTTGAAATTGTAAAATGCTACTTACATGCTAAACATTTTTATTCTAGATGAGGTGGAGTGACTTAATCCAGCTTCTCTGTAAATACCAAGGGCAGGGAGTTGGCATTCCCAGTACTGGCTCTAGAGTGAGGTCTGTCCTACTTGTAGAAAAATCTCCCTGACATATAACAAAAGTGATTTACTTCCAGGCTCCTAATGTAGTTGCTCTTGAAACAGTTAAGATGCACTTTTACTGGTTTACTGAACTCACTATGTGTATTTAAACTCACCTGACATAAACATAATTTAAACTGGTTTAGACACAATGTTGGTTCCAGCGTAAGAGAAACAGAACAAGGTCCAAGAAAGACTTTCAAAACCTGTCAAGTCACCCAGAGGAAAATGACTGAAGGCAGCTCGAAATGGGGGATGGCTGGCAGATTCATGGAGTGAAGGGATTTTAGGTGCCCAGCCTCAAAAAAAAAAGAGCTAGTGCCTAATCCAGTGAGTCATCTCCAGACCTTTCCCAGAACAGTCCTGCTTGTAGCTAAGGAATTTTGAGATACTCAGCCTTTTCTGTCAGGGGTTAAGAGAGAGCCTGGCTGTCCACAGGAGCAGTCTTGAACTTAAGGGGCCATTAGAAAAAACCTGAGATGCTGAAAGTGGGATGGGGGGGCTGCCTGCACCCCTTCTCGTGCCAGCCTCTCCAGCAGCTGTGTCACAGAGGTGGGGTGGCCTGGGTAGCCAAGGGCTGACAGTAGCCTGGAAGAGGCAGGCTGCTCCTCCCACTGCGTTTCCAGAGGGGCTGGGAAATGGCTTTTTACGCTTTGCATGTTGCAGGGATGAGTTTCATTCTTCCAGGGCACCAGAAGCACAGCCCTGTGCCTCAGCCTGGTACTCGGCTCAGAAATGTGCCTCCCCAGGGCTGCACGCAGCCACACAGTGACAGTGGCTGCTCACCTCTCTTTGTCACTAGCCCAGTTTAAACGTGCAGTGCAGAAGTAGAAAGAAAAGACCTGCTGGTGCTGTTAGTGACACTGACATCCATGGACTCCTCCAGCTGGTTCACTTTTACCAGCTCTCACCAAACACCTGAGGCTCAGCTCCAGAGGTTCCCATGCTAGCAGGATATCAACACGAGCTCCTTACAGTTAGGCAGGAAGGATGCCGTAGGCTCCTGAGCAGAGATCTGATAAACAGATCACAGTCCTGGCCAGAAGAACCTCTAGGTTCCTGTTCCCAGCTCCCTGAACGGCTCTGCCAATGTACTTCTGCTTTTTCCCAGAGTTCAAGATGAGGATCCTGCTGCAACAACACGACCTGTGGTGGAACGGCTGCGCCTGTGGAAGCACTGACTTGTTTTAAACCTGTGACCTGATGAACATACAAGTAAATAGGCAATGGAGAAAGGCCTGTATTGGCAGGGAGAAGGGCCAGCTGATTTATTCCTTCTTCTGCACTTAATAGCTTTCGAGGTTTGGCTTTCCCACACCCAGCTTTCCTGGTTCACCTTCCTGTCTAAGCCTCATTTTCCTGCTGGGAAGAGAGGAATGTATGCCAGCAGCTCTGTCTGTCTGCCCCAGCCCCCAAGACACTCTCTGCCCTGCTAGATCACGGCATCAGACAAACCCAACAACTCGAAGTTAATCACCTAATCAACGATCCGATTTGCAAAGCCCTCAGCACCCAACCACCCTGCCAGTTATCTGAGTGACCATCTTTCCCTTGCCTCTTCCCAGGGCCACTCCCAGCAATGCAGGCAAAGTGGGGTAACTTTGCTGGCAGCTGGATGACCCCACTCTATGCTCTGGGTGAGGGCAGAATCTGCCCCCAAGCCTCAAAATGGGGCAGGAAGGCTTTGATTTATACATCCAGACAAAGCCCCATAGGGAACAGCCGTATGGAAATAAAACCTATTATGCTTTACAATTAGAGAGGGAAAAAAGCTTAGGGTTAAAATATGAAGTGGCCAAGCTATTAACCTTCTCATTTAAAATGAATGGTCACTAAATTACAGGGCACATCTCCTCCCGCCTCCTCCAAAGAATGGGCCTTATGAGGAATGGCTGAGGGAGCTGAGGGTGTTGAGCCTGTAGAAAGGAAACTCAGTGGGGACCTTATAACTCTCTACAGCTACCAGAAAGGAAGTTGTAGCAAGGTGAGCATTGGTCTCTTTTTCCAGGTAACAATACAACAAGGGGAAATGGCCTCAAGTTGTACCTCAAGAGGAGGTAACTCAACCTTTAGGTTTGATATTAGGAAAAATTTCTTCACTAAAAGGGTTGTCAAGCACTGGAACAGGCTGCCCAGGGAAGTGCTTGTGTCACCAGCGCTGGAGATATTACAAAGTCATGCAGATGTGGCACTAGGGACATGGCTTGGCAGTGCTGGGTAATGGTTGGGCTTGATGATGATGAAGGTCTTTTCCAACCTAAATGATACTGGTCCGTTACACGAACAAGCAATAAAGCATAATTAATCCCGCTCTGAAAATATGATCAGACACTGGCAGTGAGCCACAGCTGAGCCTGAGGGGGCTAAGAAACTTAAATCAGAGAGCCAGCACATCAGGCAAATAGCAAATCCTCCCACCACCTCCTGTCACCACAAACACCCAGCAAGGGCTGTTCCTACCTGTGACACAAAGTGCAACCTCACCTGGACTCCACGGGGGGAAAGCTCGGTTTCCATGGGGCAAATATGTGTTTGGGGAAGGAAGGGGATGGAGTTCCCAGAGATACTACATTTTAAGAGGCAATCCAGTCAGTCCTGGTGGTTGAAAATGCCCTTGGTAGTGTTTGGGCATGCATGCTCTGGGCACAGTGTGAGATGTGGTAGAGAAATGCTCTCTCACCCACCTCGGAGGGGAGATTTGTGGGGTACAGTTCTCTTTCTGATGCAGTCTCTAAACAGCCATCACAACTCTACCCTCATCCTTCCAAAGCAAGTGCTTTGTTCAACTGATTTTTCTTTCCCATAAGAGAGGGTTACCATGAAGTAGCATCATAGAAATCAAGTTGAAAGCAAATCCAAGCCAGAATTCCTTTAACAAAACATTCAGATACCATTAAAACAGCAATATTAAATATAAACTAAACTGACAACCAAAATTCCCCTGCAGCCTTTCCAGCTCCAACTTTGAAGACCATGCTGGGGAAGATTAACAAACAGAAAGAAAAGTAAAGATGACTTGAAATAAAAGAGAAACCAGCCAAACTAATTCCTTTGATCCAGTTGAGGGGGAAAAAAAAATACAGGAGGGTAGGATCTAGCAAAAATAGTATCCTTTCTTTTTTTTGGTGCTGGTAGTATCAGTGATCATTCTCCCTCGAGATCCCAGTTCTGACAGGGGTGTCTTTCATGCCAGGCTCCACCACTGGGCTTCTCTGCTGCAAATCTCCTCCCACCGGTGGGGTGGGGGACACAGAGGAAGGCAGAACTTCTCTGCAGCCCCAAGATTCAGTCAGAGTCAACAAGTACTTCAGGCACTCCTCATCCTTGTCCAGGTGGCTGCAGCTGCTGTGCCCCAAGCTGTTTGTTTGTGACAGAGAGAGGAGGACAGGGGCAGATTTTCTTTTCAGGACGTGCCACTGCTCAGTGTTCTTCACCATCTCCTGTCTCCAGGCAGAGCAGTAACTCCTATCCTTCTCTTGTCCTTTCCTAGCCAGGTGCCTTCTTATGATTTAGCACCAATTTCCTGAAAATAATAATGAACTGAACAAGGAACCACACACTTATTTCTATTCTAAAACTTACCCCACCTGCCCATTTTGGGTGAATCCAGCCTGTAAGAGCCTTAAAGGCTACAAACAGCCTGAGACTGACTGATTTGTCCCACATGTATGTGTTTTATCCATCATTTAGAGCTCTACACTGGGGCTTGATGCACAACCACAGCTGAAAAAAACAGCTGAGCTAAGAAAAAACCTTGATCTAGAAGGACAGAAATAGTTGTGTGATAGCACAGGGAATAGTTTTGGTGTTCACTTGTCCCTTATGCCATAACTTTACCAAAAAAACACATCTCATTTTTTAAATTAAGCTGGCAGCTGGACTTGCTCAGCTGCCCGAAGTTATGGCTGTGAAACAGCAGATCAGCATCGAGCCAAACTCTGTCACTGCAGTCATACCCACTGTGCCAGAGCCTCCCTCTCTCCCCACAGAGATACACCCTAGGAGACAGCACCAGCAAGGCACTCGCAGCACGAGAACAGCTAAAACTGCAGTGCTGTAACAAATATCTGCCCCTCCCAAAGTGCCTCTCCAAATCTGAGCTGGTAGCACCTCCCCGGGAGATTGGGCTCTGCAGAGGAGCAGTGTCAGCACATCCACACTCCCTGCTGCCAGGAGGGGCTGGCACAGGGGACAAATCCACCTCTCACCCCTTTATTCCAGAGCCATGTGGGGGTTAATGCTCCCTTTCCCAGTCGCAGAGTGACCCAGGTGGGGCTAATGAGTGCTTGCCTTGCTTAGCTAATTAGAGGCGCTGAGAGCAGCAGGCTGCAGTTCTGGGCTGGGGCACTTGCAGAGGGAATATAGAGTGTGTGGGTTTTATTTCCAGCTTTTGTTTTTTTTTCTTATGGTCAAGTTAAAACCTCTGGCAGGATAGCACAGCACAGATGGGAAAGAACAGAGGGATGAGGCTCCATAGCACCCTTCTCACCAGCTCTCTTCTAATCTAACATTATTCTGTGGTGTGAAGAGGAGGTGGGGGTAAAAAGATAAGGAGGCCTGGACCATTTGTTCCCATTCAAAGACAGATATTCCATGTGTGATCTAAACCCTCCAAAGGCCAGCCTAAGCTTCCCCATTTCCACAACTCACCCCTCTTAAGCTGCCCACGATCTCAGTGGGGTCCCGTGCAGTCTCTACCCAGAGGCACATGAAGCTCACGGGTGTCATAAGTGAACTCATAAGTGTCCCATGCTGTGGGACACTTATGGACCCCAAAGCGCTCTGCAGGGGCTTCACCCTCCCTCCTGGCCTGCCATGCATCCTCCTTGCAAGTGGGGCTGCCCGAGGATGCTGAAGGAGAGCCTTCCCCCTCACATATGTTGGGAGAAACCCAATTTATGGCTGCTGGGCTGGGCAGTCCTGCCCTGGCCCCTCCCATTTGCACATCCCAGAGGTTTTACCATTGGGGCACAAGACTATGGACAGACACAGACTGACAACAGCCAGATAGACTGACAACATGCACTGAGAGCCAGTGCTGCCTGCTGTTCCCACCCAGTGACAGCAGACTGGGAGTGGGAGGTGGCACTGGTGGGGTTTCTGTGGCATGGATGGTGCCCACCAGAGCTGAAACCCTGTGCTTGGGAAGCCTTGGGGTGCAGGAGCCCAGGTTAGGGGGTGATTGTCAGGGAGGTAAGGCTAAGGCTGCTCCTGGCCATCCCATGTGTGGCAGTGGGCTGGCCAGCACATGACAGCTCGAAAGGATCTGGATTTTATTACAACATCACCTCTATCATAACACACCCAGAGAAGGCCTTCAGCTGCTGATGAGCCTGCCCTGTGCTCACAGGCTTGACCTCAAAAAGTTGTGGTCTGAGCTCTCTTTTCCTTACCTGCCCAGTCCCTTTACATACAAATTTCAGCTGCTGCTGAAAGGTGCTTATTTTTCACCTCGCTCTCACAAGCTGCATTTCCCTTGCCTCTTTCCAGCTGTTATTTAGTTCCCTTCATGTTGTTTTCCCCTGGCTTTTTTCTTTGTTTCTTTCATAGGAAGCAGCACATCATTATGGCTGGTCTTTCTCTAGAGCTCTCCTATCCGAGGTCATTTCTTAGCTTGCGAGATCCAGCGAGGTGGCTGTTTGTGTGGCTGTGAGACCCGAGAAAAAGCAGCTAATCAATTCAGAAAATCATCTGGGTGGTAACCCCACTGTCAGCTTATTTTCTTCCCTTCCACTTAGACATCAAACTGGCTGAAGAGGACTCTGGGGAACGAGGCAGGCACTGAGAGCTGCTCCTCTGCAGACACATCTGTGTCTTTCATCAGCAGGGCTCAGGGAATACCACTAACCGGAGAGGGGAAAAACCTCTTTGGAGCTGAGAGCCTCGCGGTTTCCATCCTCTTGCTCTGAAGAGACCCTGCCCAGTGGGGAAGCAATCGTTTGAAAAGTGGCTAATGCACTAACGCTGTTTGGCAGAAACTGTCACGAAACAGGCAGAACTGGGGGAGGACAGGCACAAAACACACAGCAAAGAAGGCAGCGTGAAGCTATTGCCAGTGAGCAGCCCCTGGTTGCCAAAACAGCCTGCAGTGGCTAAGTGGAGCAGCAATTGCAGTAGCACATGCAAATGGCCTTCTGGTGAATGAACTTACTAATTGTTGCACTTTGCCTTCACTCAGTCTTCCTCTGCTTTGTGTCTTTGGGGACTGTATCAGAACAGGGAGCACTCAAAGCAATAAAGCCTTTACCATGGCCAGTTTTAGTCATTAGAAACAGAGATGCACAGCATCTCGTACTCTGGGACTCTGTGGTGTCATTCAGACAGGATAAGTCGTATCAGAAAGGCATTCTCTATCAGGCCAGCTGGCTCTCTGAACGGGGAGTGTGCATGTCCATGCATGTGTCACGGAGTCACAGAATGGTTTCTGTTGGGAGGGGCCTTTAAAGGTTATTTAGCTCCAGCTGCCCTGCAATGAGAAGGGAGATCTTCAGCTACATCATATTGCTCAGAGCCCAATCCAATCCAACCCTGAATGTTTCCAGGGATTGGGAATCCACAATTTCTACGTGCAGCCTGTTCCAGTGTTTCACCACCTTCACCATAAATTTTTTTTCCCTTATTATCTAGTCTAAATTGAGCCCCTCTTAGTTTAAAACTAGTGCCACTTTTCCTATTGCAACATACCCTACTAAAAATGTGTCCCATCTTTATCTTTCTTGTAAAAACCTCTTTCAGTACTAAAAGGCCCCAATAACTTCTCCCAAGGGCATTCTCCAGGCTGAATAATTCCACTTCAGTCTTTCCTCAGAGGAGAGGAGTTCTGTCCCTCTGAAAATCTCCCCCTCAGGGTGTGGGACTAGTTCTGAGTCTCACTGCCATCAGTATCCCCACTCTGGGAACTGGCCAAAGCTTCCAGCCCCAGGCACTCCAACCACAGCACCCCAAACCTTTTTCCATCCCATGAGGGATCAGGGAAGGTGTTGGGGGCAGAAAGGGGCACGGGGAGCCTTACATTCCATCCCGAGAGACTCAAATCAGGGGGTCAGAGCCAGCACCCCCAGAGTCCTTAGCAGCCACCTGCCGTAAGGACCAATCCTCCATTGTGTGTCAACAAGGATTTTGTCCCCACATCCTAAGAAAAGTGGGGAGGGAAGAACGGGATTTTGTACTCCTTTGGACTGAAATTATTGAAATCGCGTAGGTTGCTGTTCTGTTTTGCTCATGTGCAAGATGTCATTAAGCAAATGTCTTTTCCATAAAGCAAGGAACACATAGCCAGGCTTTCCCTATTTTCCATGCACAGTACAGTTCTACATTTATTTAGCAAGAATACTGAACCCTCTGCAGAGGTTTGCTGTAAGTTCAGAATGGGAGAAGAGCCTGTATTTGAGGTTTCCTTCCTTCTGCAAGGTTAAGTCACATCCTTAGGTCTCCTTTTAGAGAGCTAACAAACTCTGTTAGAAGAAAGAGAAAAATCTTTAATGGATAAGCCTTGCACTCAAAAGAACACACACCACTGACCCAGGCCACAGTTCAATTCTTTGGCTCATTTTCTGCAGTGACACAGACAAGACAACCTTTTTTTCCTGTTAGAAGCAAACTCTGATGCTCTTCACAGCCAGACAACTTTGTCAAAGGATCTCAGAGATAAATGAAAGGCTTTAATGTTTGTGAGGAGAGAATTAGTGCAAACGGATTCCTTGAAACTACTGTTTTAAAAAATCCCACCTCAAATAAAGGGAGAAAGCAGGAAATTCAACTACCTTTAAAGACAATGCCTTCCTACAGTGCAAGTTCTGTATAAAATGAAGATGCATATTTGCTTCCTTTGGTGTCTCCAGCACTTAAAATAAAATAAAGCTTTTATCCTGTTATATTTTAAACCATTACTGACAGCATAAAAACAGTTCTTGCCTTATTTCCACTATTCTACCAACATGAAATGTTCTACCCATGGATTCGGCCAGCAGTCTGGAAAATGTCAAGGTTAGGAAAGGCAGAGCTTCATCTGCTTTTCACAGATCCCAGTAATAAATTGTTCATTTTAAAGTATTGTTCTAGCTTGAAAAGCGAGTCTGTAGTGCTGGCATCATAGGGTTCAACATGTGTCTCTCAGTTGCTCTGGACCACGTTTGCCCAGTTTAATAAACAAGGAGGTTTTTTATGTTTTGCAACCCTGAAAACTAAGCAAGAGGCCTGAGGCTTTAGTGGAGTTTTCCTCTTCATATGCACTTATCAACATGGCAGATTTTGCTCCCTAACACTTTAGATCAGTCTCCTACACTGGTGTTGCTGTTGCAAGAAGACTGGACAAACCCAAAGTGCAGGAAAGGGAAGAGCATCGAGAACTTATTTTTGACACTAGACAGAGTACTTAGAATTCTGAACACAAATGGGAAGCAGAACCCCACAGTAAGAAGAAAAGCAGAGCTGAGTCCCCAGACAGAGTTGAGTCGAAGTCTTTTTTCCCTTCTTTGTGGCTGCAGCTTGATAAAACTCCATGAAAGAATGAGCAGCTCAGAAATATTCACGGGGAACTCATCTCTGTGTTTCATTGTGTGAAAAGCAGAGATACTCAATTACGTTAGAAATCATATGAGGGCAATTGAAGGC
The DNA here is from genome assembly GCA_013396875.1 of Vireo altiloquus. Classification (NCBI taxonomy): domain Eukaryota; kingdom Metazoa; phylum Chordata; class Aves; order Passeriformes; family Vireonidae; genus Vireo; species Vireo altiloquus. The sequence goes on along the minus strand of VZRF01011148.1, from coordinate 281,528 downwards.
AATCCCTTTTCACACTGTGCACATTTACCTATGGAATGTGCTTCTGCCATGTGTGATGGAGCCCAGGGGTCTCAGCAGGATTCAGAAGAGAGTTCAGCAGGTCTCAAACATTTTTATAGGCAATATTAAAAGCTATAATTAAAGTAACAAATGCTGCTAGTGATGTAAGCCCTGTTTGCCAAAGCTGAATTCAACTTTTGCCAGTGGAGTTTGGGAAGTGTTTAATCTGTAGGGATGTTCTCCTGTTCCTACCTACTGAAGATTTTTGTGTCCCTGCCCATGATGCTGATTCCTGGCAAAAACAAAGATCTAGAGGAGAGTAAGAGTTTGTCTGACTAACACAAATAATTTTTTTCTATTTCTATTTAAACTGCTGAACATTGAACATGCCCACTATAATCCTGACCAGCCCTGAGAGCAATCCAAGGTTAGAGGGGTGGCTCCAGGGTGGTGTCCATAGAGTCCCGACTTCAGTAAGGACTTGTGTTGAGCACTCATGAAAAGCTGCAAAATATCCTTTGCCTTAAACAAATGTCTTGGGGCAGCAAGTTCCACAGCTTAACTGCTTAGGTGGGAAGCAGACAAGCAAACTTTCTTCATATTAATTTCTTCCAGAGGTTGATTTCACTGGCTATGCTGAAGCAGTGGCATTTCCAAAGAGAAAGCTCCTAAATGTTTTCTCTCTGCAGGTGTTTTTACCTGTTTGAACACCACGTTCTGACTGCAGTCGCTGAAGGGCTGCCCTGGGCCCAGCGACACACTTCCCCTGGGCTGTAATGGAAACCAAGGACTTAACCAGCACACAAAAAAGGCTCAGCCTGGTGTCTGCTGGATTGTATGAGAGCAGCTGGAGTTAACCCACCACATCCACGCTCTCAGGGGTGTCCACACAAGCAGTGGCAAGTGCTGCAAACACAGCGAAAGAGTGAAGGGGGAGAGGAGCAGCCCTTGGCCACAGCAGGGGAAGCACCAGGGTCTCAGCCTAAGCAAGCCCAACAGCACGTGTGAGCCTGCCTCAGCCAGGTGTATTCTGTTTCCTTCCGAGGTTTCCACTCGTTTCCTGGCCACTGCACACAGCTCGAGTGGCCCTGCAGCTGCTGTGGGCCCAGCGACACACTTCCCCATGGCTGTAATGGAAACCAAGGACTTAACCAGCACACAAAAAAGGCTCAGCCTGGTGTCTGCTGGATTGTATGAGAGCAGCTGGAGTTAACCCACCACATCCACGCTCTCAGGGGTGTCCACACAAGCAGTGGCAAGTGCTGCAAACACAGCGAAAGAGTGAAGGGGGAGAGGAGCAGCCCTTGGCCACAGCAGGGGAAGCACCAGGGTCTCAGCCTAAGCAAGCCCAACAGCACGTGTGAGCCTGCCTCAGCCAGGTGTATTCTGTTTCCTTCCGAGGTTTCCACTCGTTTCCTGGCCACTGCACACAGCTCGAGTGGCCCTGCAGCTGCTGTGGGCCCAGCGACACACTTCCCCATGGCTGTAATGGAAACCAAGGACTTAACCAGCACACAAAAAAGGCTCAGCCTGGTGTCTGCTGGATTGTATGAGAGCAGCTGGAGCTAACCCACCACATCCACGCTCTCAGGGGTGTCCACACAAGCAGTGGCAAGTGCTGCAAACACAGCGGAAGAGTGAAGGGGGAGAGGAGCAGCCCTTGGCCACAGCAGGAGAAGCACCAGGGTCTCAGCCTAAGCAAGCCCAACAGCACGTGTGAGCCTGCCTCAGCCAGGTGTATTCTGTTTCCTTCCAAGATTTCCACTCCTTTCCTGGCCTCTGCACACAGCTCGAGTGGCCCCGTGGCTGCCGTGGTGATGCCAGAATGATTTTTTGCTTTTTCTTTCATACTCCTCTTACATACTCTTTTATATAGTTTTATGTATTCTTAGTGCTTTTAACCTATGTGTAACTTTCCAAGTCTGATAACTCAGCTGAGACCCACTGTACTGTTAAACCAAGAAACCAAACAATCTAAAAACCCCTAAGTCCTCTCCAAAACATATTTTTGTAAACTAAGATAAGCCTATCCAAAGAGAAAGTTCCGCAGAAGAGAAAGTTCACTTGAGCCTCTCATTAAAAATCTTCAATAATTATACTAATTTTGCAAAGCCTGTAATTGTTTGTATTTCAGTGTGACAGTGCGTACCTACATTTTCAAAACATTTCACCTGGACAAAGTGCTGTACCCAAAAATCCTGAAACAAATACCGAAATAAAAACCCCTTTTCCCCCATAAACTGTGTTTCAGTTTTAATTTTAAGACCAAGGAAAGGCAACAGTGGGGCTGGAGCCTGGCGGAAGGAGGGTGCAGTGCTGGAGGTGAAGTGCTGAGCATCCCTGGGTGTGCAGGATGTGGAGGGGGATGCAGGATGTGGAGGGGATGCAGGATGTGGAGGGGGATGCACTGGAGGTGGGGAGCAGGTGGCACAGTGCTGAGCTGCTCAGCTGCCGTGCGGCTGGAGAGAGACGGACGCAGCTGGGCGAGGGAAGGAAGGAGCTTGAGGCCTGGCAGTCTTTCTGCTTTACAGGTCTGTGGGCGGCAAGGGAACGGCAGAAAGCCATCCAGCTGGGACTCAGGCCCCGTGTGGCTTTGGTCCCACGAGGGGCAGCGCCACGAAGTGCCCTGGAAGGGGTGAGATGTGCCCGCAGAGGGTCCATGACGGCCTCACCCCGGGGCCTGCACTGCTCTGTGCTGCGGTGAGTACCCCGCTGTGTGCCAGCAGGGACCTTGGCAGCGCTCTCTGGGGCATAGATTTATATCTGCTCATGCAAATAACCTGGAAGTGTCCCCCGGAGTGGGACAGCTGGTCCCCGGCAGCGCTTTTGGGAGCATTCTTTATGTGCCCATGTAAGTACTCTGGCAATCTCTTTTGGGGCTCGCCAGCAGGGGCCCTGGCAGAGGCCAGGAGGCAGCGTCTCGGTGGCTGAAGCCATGCCAGCTGAAGCTTTCCGACAGCAAAGCTTTCTTCTGCCCCAAACAAAGAACCAACGTGGCCCGCGTTATTGATTTGTTTCGTGACTTGCTGCTTCTAGCGTGGCAGGAAAAGACCAAGAGGAGTTTTAATTTGTCCAAATGGTTTTAGACAAGGTTAATACAACTCATCGATAAATGGCGCTTTTCATTAAGTTTTAATTACAATGTCGTTTCAACAGACTGGACGTGCATAATCGTGGTGTTTGGTTTTTTTTCATTTAAGGCACCTCCTCTGCAAAGTTGGTGGTGTTTGTTTTTTTCATTTAAGGTGTACTTCCCTGAGCTCAGTGATTCATTTCCATTGCGCACCTCGGAGCTACCAGACTGCTGGAGAGCCTGACTGCCTCAGCTGATGCCTCAAATAGCTACCTAGAAACAGAGACCAGACAGGAATAAAGGAATAAAGGAGGGATTTATTTGAAAGGCCTTCAGAGGTCACACTCTGGGCTCCAGAGGCTCCTGCCTCAGTGCATCCCAAAATGGACAAGGACAGCTCCCGAGTTCTTCCCACTTTGATATCAGCATCAATTGCCCAAGCAGAAGCCAGGCAAGGATGGAATTTGCCCAAGCTTGCCCCCCTTTCTCTCCCCAAGATGAAGGTTTGCAGTTGTTGGGCCCAGGAGGGTCTGGGTGTCCTTGGAGAGCGAGCTGGAGAGGCTTTGTTATGTCAGTGTGAGCATGAGAGAATAGCACTGAACGAGCTCCAGGGAACTGCAGAGTTACACTGGGCACTGCAGGACTGGGAAAATATAAAAGTTAAAACCTAAGGCATCACAGTGAATTCCCTTTGGCCCCCATCCTGCTCTGGGAGTTACAGCTTTACCTCAGCACGGCAATGGATGATGCTGGGACAGCAGCAAGACGAGGTTGCCACTGTCTGAAAATGCCAGCAATTTCAGAGACATTAAGATGCCCACAGACTATATGCAGTTGTTGGATCTTCTTTCCTCACACTAATGGAGGTGGGCCCTTTCAACAAGCTGCAGCCTGGCTGTGCCTCAATGCCTGTGGCACAGCCCTTCGTATCTTTCTGTCTCAGTTTGAGACAAATTTAGAGAAAAATATTTTTTTGAAAGAAAGTAGGTTGCAGTTACTTTTTTTTAATTAGGTTCTGGAAAAGAAATATTTTTTTTGAGGAAAGTGAAGTAGAAAACAAAACTATTTATTTAACAAATACAAAATAAAAGAATAATAATGTTAAATAATGAAATTTCTCATTGTGGAGAGGAATGTGGAAGAATTTAGAGTCTTTCTCTGGGTGTGGTCTTTCTCTTTTTTCTCTGTAGTTGGGTTGGCATGGAGGGACTCTCCTCCAGGTTGCTGGAAGGTTTCTTCGTGAGGTTTTGATGTTCTGGTGTTCTGAACAAATCTAGAAGAGAAGAAGAAGGGACCAAAGTCCCAGGAAAACTCTGACTCTCTCCTTTTGAAGAAACAGAGCTGAGAGTTGGCTGAAAAAGTATGGATGGGTGTTTCTTTTCCTCTCTGCAATAACAGCAGTTAATACTCCCCACAGCAGAAGAACAACAGAGAGGAGTAGTGATTTTGAAGCACAGAACTGCTTGAAAAAGTTTTTCTGATTGGTTTCTTTTTCTCTCTCCCTTCTTGAGCTCAGTTTAAAGGAATAGAAAGGCATAAGATTCATTTTCTGGGCATAGAGTAGGCGATATGGGCTATATCATAAAGTCACTCTAAGATACTTTAAAAAAAGAAAAAGAAAAGTCTAATTTCTGGTACTGGTGTAGGGCCTTGCTGGAGAGAAGCTGGCTGCAGAATTTAGGCTAAAATCTCTGAACCTAGCCCCCTGAAACAACATCATCATCATCATCATCATCATCATCATCATCATCATCATCATCATCATCATCATCATCATCTTGCTCTAGAAAGTCTTAGTGGCTAGCTGGTGACTGCTAGCCACCTCTTCTCCCCAGGGACTGGTGAGCACAGCACGAATGCTGAGTGTTTCACCTTTCCTGTTGTCTCCCAGAGGTGAGTTTTGAACACCTGAGAGAGATGCAGACAGGATCTGGCTCAGGTCAACTCACAGCAGGCTGAATAAAAAAATACCAGAACCACTGGTCAGTTAGAAGCTTGTTCTGGCTGATAGTTCTCCCTGTCCAGAGTGAAAACATGAATACTATTTTAGCTTAAGAAGGTCTGTGCACACACATATTACCCCTGAGACAGTGCTCCCTCCTGTGCGGGTTTCTGTCCCCAGCTCTGTTTCAAAACTTTGTTAAAACAGTTATTTTTAAGCAGTTTACAATTTCACTATTTGCTCTCTTTCTTAACAGCAACTTTCCACATCCTTTCCATGTGATCATTACAGGAGAACGTCAGTGCTGCAGAAGTTGTCTGGTAAAGACCTTTTGCTTTAAAATGCCCACTGCTGTCACCCTCAGTGTTTGAGGAGCTGTGGTGCTTCAGTCTGGAGATTGGAAGCAGATTATATTCATCCCTTGCTTCTCTACCAGCCTTCAGAAAGCTCACACAGCACAGTAGCTGCTGTCAGTGATGCCAGCATGATTTTTTGCTTTTTCTTTTATACCACTCTTACATACTCTGTTTTATTTTCATGTATTCTCAGTGCTTTTACCCTACATACTTGTAACTTTCCAAGCCTGATAACTCAGCTGAGACCCTCTGTACCATTAAACCAAGAAACCAAACATCCTGGAAGCCCCAGACACCAAAGTCCTCTCCAAAACATATTTTTGTAAACTAAGATAGACCCATCAAAAGAGAAAGTTCCTCAGAACAGAAAGTTCACTCGAGCCTCTCGTTAAAGAATCTTTGATAAATATGTTAATTTTGCAAAGCCTATAACTGTGTGTATTTCAGCATGACAGTGTACATGCATTTTCAGAACATTTCACCTAGAAGAAGTACTATACCCAAAGATCCTAAAATAAATACCAAATTAAAAACCCCTTTTCCCCATAAACTGTGTTTTAGTTTTAATTTTAAGACCAAGGAAAGGCAATATCAGGGCTCTGAGAGCATCCCCTGGAGGTTTGACTCGCTGGGTTCAGGGCTGACTTAGGTAATCACACAAGTGTCTGGTGTCAAAGAGAGCTCTTCAAGAAAGCTCTGCTAAAAAGCTTTTCCCTTGCTCCCCACCTGGGCTACCTTGCAGCGCTGCCTGTGCCATGTACCCTGTTTGTGTGGACCTTGGCCCGTGGACTTCAGTCCCGGGGCTGACCTTGGATCTGTCTCGTCACCACGGACGTGCCTGGCGGTCACTGGGCTGTCGCTGAACCTGATTGCCATCCCCAGACCCGCTCTGCTGCCCTTGCTTGGGCACTGTGGGACTGCACCTCTGCCAGCGTGGCCACTGCCCCGTGCCTGCCTTCTGCCACCCTCAGCTCCAGGCTCACCTTCCCCCGTGGAGCCTTGCAGCTGACACGCTGATTGATGCCTACATCCCTGATATTGTCTGGGATTTTGCCCGGGTTGTCACTAACAGAGTGAAACCACGGCAAGAAATAGTCAGTCTTTGTCTGCAGAGGACATATTGATCAGGCAGGATAGAAAGGAAGAAGCTCTCTCATATTATAAGGCAAAGCAGCAGTGGGCAGCAGCATTCCTGCACGGATGTGCCACATACCAAAACCTTAATGTGTGCTGGAGCAGTGAGGGAGGTTCCACAAACTGAAGGAGGCCAAAGGAAAGGGGAATCTCAGGCAGATGGTGACAATGGCTCTGGATGGGGCTGTGCTGGGCGTGGATTGGGAGCCCAGGGTGAGCTGGAGGAGGTGGGCCCAGCAGCCCTGCTGGCTCCCAGAGCTGGGTCTCGCAGCAGCACACTCACACAGCCACTCTCAGAGCTCACAGTGAGGTTCAAGAGACAAGGCTTGCTCACCAACACCAAAAGAAGGTGGACTTGAGCTATTTGTTCCTGGGGTGGCCTGAAAAGTTGTCGTGTTCTTATGGCTACCAAAAGGCCTAGGCTGTTTGAGTCAAAGTGTCTGTGCCTCACTTTGTGAGTCCAGTGATCACACTGCAGCTTGTTGCTGCAGGTCTGGTAAAAGTGGCACTGACTGTGTGCTCCATGCCCTTGTCACCATGTCAGGGTGGGTGCCCTGAGGACTTGTCTGCTTGCTGTGGTGATGCAGGCAGTGCTGCAGTGCTTTAGGGAGAAGAGCATCTCTTGGGGAGGTGCAGCGGTTTAGCTGAAGGTCACATTGTACCTACGACTATCTGCAGGGTAAGGCTGGGAGGTGCCAGGGGACAAGAGTGTTATGGGCTGGGCTGAAATGCCTCTGAGGAACACGGTGAACAAGCCTAGGCATGCCAGAAATGCCCTGAGCTTTGTCTGTAATGATCACCAGTGGCTGGGCTCTGCTGCTCAGCGTGTACCCCGGGCAGGTGAGTGGTGCTGGGATGAGCACCCTTCACCTTGCTTTCAACTCTGTTGCTCAGGTGTTGCTACAGCTGAGAGCAACACAAATCCCTGCAGAGCACAACCCTGCCTAAGGAGCTTGGGGAAATGAGGTTTTGCTGGCAGGGCTGCTAGTGCTTACTGGCTTGGAGCCAGCGCCTGCATTTGCAGCATGGTATCTGGAGTTACCTCTGAAGGGAACTGTGCAGAAGCCTTGTTTTGACATCCCAAGGCTTTAATAAAGTTTGGAGGCTTGCCTAGGCAGGAGGAAGCTTGGCTACAAGACAGGCACTTTTGGCCAGTCATGTTTTAACCCAAATGCTCCTCACTACTAATTTTTTAGTATAAACCCATTCTAAATGCTGACTTTTTTTTGTCTCATGCACAGGAGAAAAAGAAACCGCAGAGTGGGGTGACTTCTGAGAGCTGAAGGTGGGGTGCATCTGCTGATGTGCTCCCTAGCCTTTGCTATCCTCTCTTCCAAAGCATTTCTGGAGCCTTAGAGTATTAGATGGAGCCACAGCTCTGGGATGCAGTGTAGAATGTCTCTTCTGGTGGCATTTCCATGAGAGGCTGAGGGCAGAGAGAGAGGGAAACATGGTGCAGTGTCACTGCAAGGCCTTGTGCTTCTTACTGACTGGGCTTGAGGTCTGTGTGATGGTGGAGCTGTGTGGTGGATGTAGGCACAGAGAAACAGAGAGGCAGTGAGATGAGGAGATGGTTGACATGGAAACACGGGATGTCCTGGCAGAGGTCATGGGGATGCTCACAGCTGCAGAGTGACCAGGGATGAACTCGGATCCTCTGTGCCAAGGTGTGATGGACCTCAGGGGCAGAGGTGAAAGGATTAGGACAGGGATGTGGTTGACTTTAGGCTCTGGTTGGGGAAGTCAGGTGGGTGCAGTAGGAGGCTGGGAGTGGGGAGGATGTTTATATGGAATATAGCTCCTAGGAACAGGAATTTTGCCTGTTTTTATGCTAGGGCAAATCCCTCCAAAACCAAACTAACCCCTGTGAGTCACCACAGCCTGGTGATGGATAGACACCACAGGTCGGGCAGGAAACCTGATGTGACTATTGCAAAAAGCAAGAAAACACTTCCCATGGCAGCACTGCACTTCTACCCTCCCTAAAGTCATCCCCCAGGGAGAGAGAGAGTCAAGTACACTCACTAATCCAGGATGTTTTTGTTGCCTAGTTTGCTCTCATTTTTGCCCCTGTGGGTAGGAGAGGAAGAGAATACAAGAATATAAATAATAAACTTGAGGCTCTGGGAATCTTTGCACAGAAGGCTTGGTGACAGCTTGGGACGTGCCCTGGATGGCCCTGAGCCCCTTTCCCAAACACCCAAGGCTCTCAGCTTGTGCCCTGGGAGCCCTTGGCAGCCTGATGTTTGCCCCCAAAGCAATGGCGTGTCAATACACACTGGCTCGCTTGGTTTTGTACTTCCCCTTCCCAGACCTCCAGGGTGGGGTGATGGCAACAGGGAATTGGGGTGGAGGATTGGAAGGAAATGATGCAGTTTCATGTATTTATTTGCATGCTCAGCTCAGCAGCAGCACAGTGACAGCCTGGTGTGTGTGCTGGCTGCATGTTGGAACCCTAGAAACTGAGAATTTTAAATTCTCTGTGCTGGAAGGCACTGTTCCACAAGAAAACCCTACATTTGATCTGAGGCCTCAAGATACGCTCCCAAAATTGAGTGATAACGTTAAAATCACACGTGTGTAGTTTGAATAGAAAGCGTGATGTCAAAGAGTGAAAAATTTAGGATTTAAGGTTTTGAATATAGTAATACACATTTGCAAAGATGGAGATTTTAGGGCAGTATCTAGATAGTAGCTAGATAATTCTTTTTCACTTTCTTCTTGCTTCTTCTTCATGAGTTTAGACNACGAGAAAAAACCACATCTCCTGTATTTCATCCCAGCTACAAAGCATAAAAGTAAAAAGCTAAAAAAAAAAGCCATCATCCCAACAGCTGCTGAGCCCCCCTTTTTTGAGGGCAAACGCTGAGGGAGTTGTTTGGCTCCTGGAGCTCTGAGCCCTGCTATTGTGAGCAAGATTTGAGCTTCTGCAGGTGTGCTGGGAATAGCCCAAAGCACCTTGTCTCGGTTGCTGGTCAGAGGAATTCATGGCTATTCTATTTGGGAGCCAGGCAATGATTACAAATCAATGACTCCACTCCCAGAGTGATTCATCATTAACCTGGAAATTTAGCTCTTTCCCTGGCTCTCTCCATCAGCAGCTCCCGTTCCTGTAGCATCTCAAGTGTCTTATTCATTTTAAATGGTTGGATAGCCATGGATGAAGCTGAGGAGGAGTGGAAGGACAGATGCACCGGGACATGGTTGGGCAGCTAAGGGGAGGGAGGGTTTTTGAGGGGGGATGGAGCACCCTGAGGGTGAGCAGAGCTTGGCAGAGACTGGGGAGCAATGCTGCCAGCAAGACCCAGGGCACACCAGCCTTTTCTCTGCTGCAGGGCCCCCACTGAGGTCCCTGTTGGGCTGGGAAATGGTCCATAATTTTGCCTGGCTGGGCACAAAGTGGGGTGGAAAGAAATAAAAATACCAACCTGGGCCCAGCCAGACCAAAGCAGAGGTTATTTAGCGGTCCAGTGGGGAGCTTTTAATGATCCCAAACATCCCAGGACAGTCCATTCTTAATAATAATTTATAGCACTTAGCACTTTCACATGTTGTTAGCATTCTGCAGGCATTAGCAGAGACTGGGACTGGCACTGTGGCCTCACTCAGGCCCAGCAGAGAGGCAGGGACTCTCCCCAGCCTGCCTTCACTCACCTGCCCACCTCTGGCTGTTTTCCTGCCCCTTGTCCCACCTCATGGTTTCCCTCTCCAAACTAGACTACGTCTCTTATGCAGACTTGCTTTCCAGCTGCTGGCTCAGGGAGGCCACGGCTGTTTCACCAGCAAATACAGCAAATAATCCTCACAGCTAGGCAGGGAGTTGGTTGCATTTCACAAATGAGGCAGCTGGCACAGAAAGAATAGCTAACTGGTGAACTAGGAACACATTTCCCAGCTCCAGTCTTCTCTTCCCAGCCCTACAGTGATATTTCCAGAGAGCAGCTTAGATTACAACACTTTCAGGGAGGCTAGGAAGCTAAAAGGCACCACTGCGCTCTCAGAAATGCCCCTTGGTTTGGATCTGGCTTACACAAAAAAATGGGTGGCCCCACACAGAAAACACAGCCAGATCTGCACCACCCCCAGGCCTTGCCTCTGCTGGGTTTATAACTTTTGCTGTCACCTCCACGCACTGCCAGGCTTTAACCTGGGGGCTGGCAGCTGCAGTGGCACGCAGCAAGCTGACCCTCCACAGCAGAAGGACAGGCTCTGCAGGACACTGAGCTGAAAGATGAAGTGAGAAACACACATCTGCAAGCCTGTTGCTGCTGCTGCTGCCTCTGTGGTCCTTCTCCCTTCCTGTACTCCCACTCTGCCCACGCTCCCCTTTGCATGGCTGCTGCTGCTGCGAGGCACGGGATGGTGGGAGCCTACACTGCTGTGGCCACAGCAGGGAGGATGAGGAGGGAGAGGTGGGGAAAATGTGCTGGAAATGGTAGCTGTCACCTTCAAGAAGCTTGAGAGGTTTGAAGGAAAGCGTCTCGCAGGTGGAACTGAAACTTGAAGCAGGGGGAACTCACTGTGAGCGAGCCCCAAGTGCTGGCCACCAGCTATTTAAAGCTTCAGATGCATCTGATGTGCAGCTGGGCATAGAGAACGGGCACGCCTGAAGCTTCCACAGACACACCCAGGACAGAGGCTTTGGAACACTCAGCAGGGGCTTGGAACCACCCCAGAAACTGAGGAAAAGCTGGGCTGTTTGGTGAAGGAGCAGGGTATGCCTGGTGCCCCTATCAGCCCTGGCTAAACACGTGGGACCAGAGCCAGGGAGCTGAAGATTATTCCAGGGGCCAGTCAAGACTGGACAGGAACTGCAACTGTGGTCTTGTGGACAGACACAGAACTATTGCAAAACCTCCAAACAGGCTACTTGGTTCTCAGGAAGAATTCAAACAAGCAGAGAGATGTGCTGGTGTGGAAATGACAGCTGTAACATTCCTTGTTAGTCCTTTAGACAGGGCAAGTCTTCCTATACCATGCCTCAGCTCCCAGGGAGGTCTGGAGCATCCAGAGCCTGGCTTTAGTTGTCCTCTTCTCCCTCTTTCCACCTTTCATGTCCAGACAGACCCCACCTAAAAGCAGCTGTGGTCTTATTTCACCGGAATTTTTTTATTTTCAGAGCACGTACCACATTTTAATAGAGAGCAGAGCATCTCAAACACTTTCTTATTTCCTAGCCCAACCCTTGAAGCACCTGTACAAAACTCTCCTGGCAGAGTCTGCAATTGTTTGTGTAGGAAAGGCCCATCCAAGAAGTGTTTGAGCATTGGGCTTTGGTTTTGTTTTTCAAATGTGATTTGACATGATGAACCACTCCAAATCTCTGAGGTCCTCTGGCAGGCATTTCCAAGACCCCTGCCTGGCTGTAAGCTATTTGAGATCCCTCCCACAGCATTTTAACCTCCCTTAGTGGTCCACAGTGGGAACCTGTCTCTAGCACCCAATTGCTCACTACAGAGCCAGTTTTCCAACTGCCTGGGCTGAATTTGGTTTTATGGAACTAATGCTAGGCTTTACTGCTACAAGAAAATTAGAGCAATTCCCTTCCTTTGCTTATATTGCTCCCTTGAAGGTGTTTGGAGGCAGAACTCTTGTCCCTCCTGAACCATCCCTCCAACTCCATGTGCTTCCCTCCTCATACCTCCCACCCTCGAGTTGCTTTCATCAATCAGTAGTCTCTGCTGAGCATATTTGGGTCATCTTTCCACTCCTCTGATCTCCGTTTGGGAGCAGGCTCATCTAGAGACTCAAGGAATCCTCATCCTGTTGAGGGGCAGGCAAGGGGGCACAGCCACCCTCTGGACAGGGCTTGAAGAGTATTGGGGATCCCTGATGGATCCCTGCATGGATGCTGGGACTGATCTTAGTGACAGCAGAGAGTGAAGGGACCAGGAGAGGAGGAAAAGCTGGCAGGTGTCCAGCTGGGACAGTTGGGGAGGGTGGGCAGCCTGAACACCCTGCTTTCAGTCTGTTGTATAGTGCCAGCTAAGGAAATTTAACATATTATTGACCAGACTCTCCTGTCCCTGCCTCAAAACCAATCTTTGTGACTGCTGTGGGTTGTTCTCAATAGCTCTTAACTTATGAGATCTTTCTTGTTTTATTATTATTTAAAATTATTAAATTTTATGACTAAATCAAACCAAGTGGACTTTGTTCTCCCCTGGAAGCTCCTCATACCTCCTCTGTTTTAATGTTTTAATGTTTTACTAATGTAAAACTCAGTCCGTTGAACTGTGTGAAACAAAACGCTGAAATTACCGTGTTTGTTGTGATTTTTATTTATTTTTTTTTTTAATAATTTCATCCCCTCTGCACCTGACTGACTTCCCAGGCTCGACCTTTAGCCCTGCGTGTCTCAAGCTGGATCGATGTCTGCCCGATTCCCGAAGCTGGCAGGGACCAGGGCAAGACCATTTAAAGGCACTTGTACAGATCGCTGTTTCCTCAGCTCGGCAAGAGCGCTGTGAGCTGTGTATCAGATGAGCTATCCAAGCTCGGGTGTATTCCTGGGACAGGGTTTAAGGGCTGCCCTGGAGCAGGAACGCGTGCCCAAGCGCTGCTCCAGGGTACTTAAAAGCTCCATGCGTGTGCCAGGGAACTCGGGGCGGCTGCACAGAGGAGCCCCGGAGCCCTCGCTGGCGGGCAGGGATGGGTTAAAGAGTCTGCAGGAGCTGGGGGGAGTTCTCCCGAGGGACCCCGCTTTTTTTGGCAGCCCGGTTCCCAGCTCGGCTCCCTCCAGCGCCCCGTGCCCCGCTTTCTCATAACCTCCCCTAGCCTCCTCCTCCTCCTTATATATTCATGAAGCAGTCCAGCTGGGGAGAAATAAAAGCCGGGCGAGCCGGGGCGGCAGCACAGGAAGAGGAACTCGGAGTGCTTGGCTCTGCACGACCGGGACGGAGCCCGCTCGGTGTCCGTGTCCGTACCGGGACGGTGCTGGCTCGGCAGCGACAGAGCCTCTCCCCCCGGCAGCAGCTGCGTGAGCTCTGGGTGCCAGCAGGAGGAGAGTTAACAGTAAGTGAGACAGGCTCACCACGGATAAGATAACGCTTTCTTTAGGATGTTTTCTGAGCTCAGAGCCAGGCCTGTTATGGGGCTGCATCCACCCCCCTGCTCTGTCGGCTCCCCCAGCACGCCTTCGTCCCCTGGGACCCACTAAAGGGGCTGAGGATGTGAGTCCTCCTGGGCCCACAACAGGTGGAGGAGAGGCTGGAAGCAAAGACACATGCACAGGCAGGGCCGTTCTGTGTAATTCACATAGGGTTATTTCAAAATGTTGAGCCGTTCTCCAGCCTGCTTTGCTCTGGAGAGATTGGCATGGAGGGTCACCAATGCCTGCTGCTGCAGGATTATATTGCAGTTGTGCTTTTTGGGGGGCAGGGAGAGCTCTCAGAGTTCACACGTGCCTGTCCTCTGCGATCTCTTACTTACTCCCATGGTCTCACTTCCATCCTCTTTTCTTCTGGGATTGCAAGGAAAGGACACACCTCTGTTCCTGCAGAGGAAGCCTTGGGGTTTTCTGCCCGTGACCTAACCCTTCTGATATCTGGAATATACTAAAGGGGTGCAACAGGATCTTCTCTCAACTGGAGGGCATCGGGCTCTGATTAGCTCAAGCCAAACCTGTTACTTGGGCATTACCAGCACAGCCAGCGCCTTGGCACCAGCATCCCTTATTCAATGGGGGCTCTATCCCAGCTTGCAAGCAGAGTCCTGATGCCACCAATCCCCCATTCCAGGGCTGGACCTTTGCCTTGATGTGCTGATCTGATCCAAGGAGCAATATCCCTTTGCCCTACCCAGCCTTGCTGTGTGTAATCAGTGGCCATAGGGAGTGTGCCAATACACAGCCCTAAATTCAGGGGATGCTGGCACCAGGTGCTGCTGCCAGCACTGAGCAGTTATCCCATTAACCCACTGCTTCTGCAGGATGGGCCAACAGCTTCATATCCCATTGCCGAGGTGCCACCTTGTGACCTCTGCTAATGCTTCAGTCTTTTCTCCCTGTCAAGGTGCAGCTCTAAGATGAAACCTCCATCTGGGCAAGGCATAAGGCTGGCATGCCTTCTCTTGAGTCTGGCTTCCCTCTGCCTTCCCAGCCCTCTCTGGAAGGACCGGGACTCCCTGATGCAGGAGGAGAAAGCCCATCAGACAGGTGGCAACTTGGTGCTGAGTAGGCAGGAGCAGCAGCTCAGCACTAAGCTCGTAGAGCTCAAGAAGAAGGAAGTGGAAGCAGCCATAACTATGGGACAGTTTCCTCCAAGCATGCACTTCTTCCGGGCAAAAAGCCTCATTGATCAGAGCATGGTGTTCAGCATCTTAAAGCGCATGCCAAAAGGTAGGCTTGGCTCAAGGAGTCTCATCTTACTCCTCCTTTCTCACCTTTTGCTTTCCGAGCTGGGACAAAACACAAGATGTGGGAGGCAGGCTTATGAGAGCTGTAAATTGTGCTCATTGGGTTCCAGGAAAAGTTCCCTGACTCTGATCTCATGGACGGGGTAGGGGGAGAGAGGAAGAGGGGGATGGATTGGATGAATACACATTTCCAGCAATTGTGGCTTTTGGTTTAACTTACAATATGGATCCTTTAAGTCTTTCAAGAGCGGAGAAGGGGCAGAGGAAGCAAAGACAGCAAGAAATAACAGACATCCCCATTGACTCAGCATGTTCCAGCCAGGGCCTCTCTTTTTCCCACATACCCATTCCACAAACAGGCTACCAACCTCATCTTATTCTCTATCTTCACCAAAAGTGTTGTGTCCCCCCAAAAATGTTTCCACAGGTGGTTCTTTGGCAGACCTGGAAGTCCACTGGAAAATCTGGGGGCACTAGAGAAGGGAGGAAGGGGCTGCCTCTAACACTGGAAGTTTCTTTGCTTGTTGTGTACAACTCAAAGCCTGTGTACTTCCAGCTCTTAAAGTGAGCTTATAAAAGGGAGAGAGAGCAACTTTTTACATGGGCGGGTAGTGACAGGACCAGGGGGAACAGCACTGGCCTAAAAGAGGAGAGATTTAGATTAGAGTTTAGGAAGAAAGTCTTTGCTGAGAGGGTAGTGAGGCACCGAAACAGGTTGCCCAGAGAAGTTGTGGATGCCCCATCCCTGGAAGTGTTCAGGGCCAGACTGGATGGGGCCCTGAGCAATCTTCCCAACTTCTCCCTCCCAGTCTCTGCTGTGAGATGCAGATCCCTGTCTTGCAGAGATAATAAAACTATCAGTATGCCAGAAATGTCATTATCCTTTCATGGCTGAACTGAACAGTTAGGAATTTAAAAGTATTCCCCTCTTCACCTCCAGTGTCTTCGATACCAAGTGGGAGTCAGAACAAGTAATTATCACTCTTCAATCCAGGCAATGCTAAAATGGGTTCTTGGAGTCTTTGCAAGGGCTATAAGCTTTCAGGGCCAAGATCACATCCTTGTAGCTGTTTGAGTAGGACTTGATCAGAGCCCCAGGGAGTTGTTTCAAGCACTATTGTAATTCCTGTTGCTGCTCACATCAGGAAGAAGGTGACATTGGCTGCCAGAGGAGGGTCAGACAGCAGCAGCATGCCCAGTCTGGTGCACCAGCGCCACAGTTCCTCTGTGGATGTTCCCCCTCTTTACAGCCAGATCCGGAGATCACAGACATTAGAGTTTATGTTAGATTAGTCCGTTATAAATTACAGTCTTGAACCTAATATAATGTCAAATATATACCAGTCTTGTGTCTTGTTCTTGCTATTCATGGTCTCCCTTTACCCCTAAGGGCATCAAAGCTATTTTGACTAAGAGGTCTCCCCTAGATTAATAAAATACATATCTAAGACTTCAGTTCTCATAGTGTCTTCCCTTTACAAAGGTGAGGCTTAGTTCAAGCTCTGATAACATCAGGAATCTTTGGAAAAGGAGAGATTTCAGCAAAATGAAATGATAAGGAAGGTGAGCGTACAGAGGATGCTTCCTGTGCCAGAAAGACAGGCAGTTGCCAACATACTGCACAATAACAGAGTGTCCCAGAGGCCCTTCGTGCTGGCCAGCAGCAGATGTACAGTGTAAGCGAGCATGCTTTTGATAAGGCATAGAAGTAAATTGTACTTCTGCATCTGAGTGCAATTCCCCAGCGTAACATGGTCTGGGATTTTGGTGCATTGCCAGAGTTCCAGAGAGCTGAAAGAAGAGACACAGACTGGACACAAAAATTGAAGCTGGGATTCAAGCAGCTTAGATAAAGAGCTTTGCTTCAGGTGTGCTTCAGGCAGCATGCCTTGTAAACTGCTGCCTGTTGTTCCTCTTTAAATCAGTGCAGCCTGAGCCAGCTCACGGCAAACTCTGTCTGAAAGACCTTTAATAACTCGGAGCATTTTCCATCCCAGTGGAGAAGCAGAGCTCCCTATTGATTTCCCCCCTGCCCGTGCTCCCAGGGAGCTGTCACGCTCTGCCTGCCCAGTGTCTGGTGTGGAGGGAGCCACATCCTCCAGCCTGGGGGAGGCAGAGCAGCCACGCAGTCCTTGCTGGGAGAGATCACTCACAGCCTTCTACAAGAGCTTCCTGGATGGGCAAACAAACTTTTATCCCACCCAACCTCCTCCCCAGCTGCCTGGACTCATCAGGATGTCCTTGTCCCCCTCACCAGGTGCCGTCCTCCACCTGCACGACTACGCCATGCTGAGCGTGGGCTGGCTGGTGTTCAATGCCTCCTACCTGCCCGACTGCTACATCTGCTTCACCCCCACGGGCTCTGTGCGCTTCCACTTCTCCAGGCCAGGCCCTCCCCGGCCCCTGCCAGCCCCCTGCTCCCAGTGGGTTCTGCTGGAGACCTACCGGAGACAGCTGAGCAACGTGACCGAGTTCGACAGAGGGTGAGTGGAGATGGTGCCTTAAATGGCTACCTGGAAACAGAGACCAGACAGGAATAAAGGAAAAAAGGTGGGATTTATTTGAAAGGCTTTCAGATGAACACTTTTGGGCTCCAGAGGGTCCTGCCTCAGTGGATCCCAAAATGGATGACAGGTAACAAGTTCTTCACACTTTGATATCAGCATATCATATATCACTTTTATATCAGAGCCCAGCCAACGATGGAATTTCTCTAAGCTTGCTCCCTTCTCCCCAAGATGAAGGTTTACAGTTCTTGGTCTGGGTGTCCTTGGAGAGCGAGCTGGAGAGGCCTTGTTATGTCAGTGTGAGCATGAGAGAACAGCACTGAACGAGCTCCGGGGAACTGCAGAGTTACACTGGGCACTGCAGGGTTGGAAAAATATAAAAGTTAAAACCCAAAGCATCAGAGAGGGGTTGGTGTCCCATGGCAGCATCGTGCAGCCAGCAGGATCCTCCTGGTCCAGCTTTCCTGTTTGCTTGCTGCTCTGGAAGTGAGGAGCTCCCTTTAGGGCCATGCACGTGAAAGAGCAAATAGCAGTGTAAGAGCTTGAAGGCTGCTGCAGGGGACCATAAAACCTGAATTTTTCTGTGCACTCATTCTGGCTGTCTGCACAGACATACTGAGGACAGTGGTTTAAGTAGATTTATGAGACTTGTCCCAGGCTGGATGGACCATCAGTGTGGGACAGGGCTGGTGCCTCATCCAGTAAGTTATCCAAAAACTGGATGAGGGAGCTGATGAACAGGCTCTCCCCAACAGCTCAAAAGTCATTTGCAAAGTCCTTGTTTTCATTCAGAGCAAGAAGCTGGGCAAACTACTTATGTTAATTACTGCACCAGCAAAAAACCTCAAACTTCCCAAAACAAAACCCAGCTCAGCTCTCCCTCCAAACACCAAACTTGTTTTCTGAGGCCTGCCTTTGAAACCCCACTGGCACCCACCACCTGGAAGCATGGGAAACCCATTCCCAACAGGACACTCAGGCACCAGGAACTGTGACTCGCCCTCCTGGGCACTGGCTGAGCCAAGGAACATCCCACACAGGAGCCCTGCCTGGTAGGGATCTTTCCCCTCAAACACCCTCCTGCTAACAGAGCTTCTGCCCTTCCAGGCAAGGCTCCTGTAGCTGTCCAGGAGCTCACACCTCAGATAACTCCCCAGGGCATCACCCACCCCTCCTGCAGGAGCTCCCATCCCTGCAGGCATCCCCTGCCTTTGCTGCTGGCAGCCTTTTATCAGGAGCAGGCTGTTCTGAACCACCCAGCATTTAATCACTTACAGGTGGCTGGGAAGAGCCTGGCTCCCCCTCCAGCCAGTGGTGATGGGAAGACAGAATCCTATCTCCCCATCCAGGGGCCATTGATCCCGGGACAAAGCCCCGCTGAAAAGGCCAAGAGGAAGCATGCAGTTCTGCCGTGGTGTGTGGGGGGCTGGAGAGAGCACGCTAAATAATGCATGAAGGCAGACACTGAGCGATGAGGACAAAGGAAAATATTGAGTAGCCATCCATTCAGAGGGCACTGCTGTCCGTGGCTGTCCGTGGCGCTCCAGGGGCTGAGGTCCTGCAGGAAAAAAGGGTGTGGGGTGTCATGTCATGACAGACAGTATTGCCATGCCAACACACAAGGAGAGGGCTGGATTAAAGCAGTGCAGATGACCCTAATTCCAGCATTCCTGAAGTGAAACTTGGTGGGTTTTGCTGCAGTGCTCTTCAGCGAGGTTGTGTGCTCTTAAAGAGAGGCCTTTTAACTCTTAGTGAGCTGTTATCCCCTCCATGTGGAAGCTGTCTGGGTTCTGTGCTCTGCAGATCTGGGAAGGAGGGCAGGTTGGGAAGCCGAGGAGCTTGTGGTGTGGTTCCCTTTTGGTTCCCTCCCCAAAAGCAGCAATGGGCAGGGCAGAGGAGTCTGACTCTCAAGGGCATCCACCATCCAACTCTCATGGAGGTCCAGAAGGGAAGGAGAAAGTGATGCCAGACCCTGGGCTCTTGACCTTTTATATCCTGAGGCTCAACTGCCCTGATGTGTCATGGACGAAATCAGATCCAGTGAGAAGTCACATATCTCTGTCTCCCAAAGAGAAAACTGGTTCCCCATTAGCTCCCTTCCATTTCTGCTGGGAGTGATGAGGAAGGAAAGATGACAGCACCAGCTCTCTCCAGCCACAACAGGAGACCCATAAATAATGTGCAAGAGATTGCATTTTGAAACAGCTTCGCTTCCTTAAAGCCCAAGCAATTGCACTGGGCGTTTAGAACTGTCTTGGGAGCAACCCTTCATTGCACTTGGTTTCAGTTGTGTTTCCAGGGCATGATGCCACTTTCTGGCAGAGGCTAAAGGCCAGGGCACCCTGTACACGCTGTACACCTGGGCGACTGGAGCTGTGCATTGTGTGCTTCCCTCTGTTCCTGTGTGGAAACACTTGTTTTCAGAGGCAGAATTGCCACATTCCTCTTCTTTTGTATTTGTCTGACAGCGTTTAGTGGCCACAAGTCAGAGCAGGGCTTCAGAGTGGCAGGCACAGGGACACACAGAGCCCTGCTGCAAGGGTCTCCCCAAATGTGGAGGGGAAACCGAGGCAGAGGCCAGTGAAGTGATTTTCCTCAGCAAACGTGTGCCTGAGCCAAGTACAAACTTGGATCTCTTGCATCCTGGGTGCTCACTTATCCATTTGAGTATGTTGTCCTTCATTTCTTGCCCTTCCGTGCTCATCACCACAAAATCACAGAGGAGTCATTGCCCATAATGTGCAAACTCACCAACAACAGCCACGCTGAGGCACTTCCCCTCCTATTTTCCTCTGATCCCCAGGTACTAGTCGAGGGGTTAGGAATGTTTTTGGCCGCCTGGAAATAGGTCTCTAGCCAGGAATAGGCCCCAATCTGTTCTGCTTCTCAGTTTCTGGAAACTCTCCCAGTCTCTTGAACATGTGCATCCCAGGCTACCTCTATCCTGCACTCCTCTTCGCCCTTGAGCACTGACAAGCTGAGAGAAAGCAGATGTCAGAGGAAAGAACGGATGGATAGTTGGGTGGTTTCAAGGAAGTGTCAAGGGAATATGGCAGCAGGGAAGGGCTCTCATGCAAGACAGGGTGGATCAGCAAATGTGAAGGAACAATGGAAATGTTTCTGAGAAGCTGCACCTCTTTCACCTTACAGCATTTCTGACCAGGAAGGGGTGGAAGAAAGGAGCATCTGCACAATTTGTGTATTTTTAGGTAGATGTGTGTGTGTGTGTGTGTGTGTGTGTGCACTTTGGAAGGGACTCCTTTTGTTTGTTCCCCTCAAGAAAAGGTCTTATCATTCCTATTCAAAACACACATCTCATGGGCCAAGACCCTGGGGTATTGTGTTACTGGTAAGCTTCCAAAAGGATGCTGTTAGGAGAGCCAGGAGACCACGGGCCCAGGGACAGCGAAAGGAAGGGAATTTTGCTTTCGTACTTAAAAGGAAAAACAATCCTCACTTCTTTTCTTCACAATCAATTACGATACAGGAGAATGTCATTCTTTCCCTCAAGAGGCAACGTAATGGCTACCATCTCTGAAGCAAGAGCATGCCCCCAGATATTTAGGGAAGCAGCATTGACATTCCAGATATTTGTAAAATACCACAGCACACCCCCCGCCAGCAGCCCAAGGCTCGAGGCCGTGCCCAGCAGAGCTCTCTATCACCAGGATGAAGTCATCTGTGAGGGAGCTGACACCACGGCCGAGACTGCAGGAACAACTCCCCTGGGCGCTGGAGGCTGCCCGGGCTGCCATCACCTTCCCCTCCGTGTCCTCTGCCTGCCTTATCTCACAGAAAAATAGGGCAGTGTGTGCATTACGAGGGGAAAAATAGGAATAAAAATCCGCCACAGAAACAAAGCACTCTGCTCCCTCTACAAGTCTCCCCTTGGGGAGAAGAAGAGGGGATGAGAGAGAGCGAGAGAAAGCGAATGAACCACATGTGACAGATGTTAGTCACACTATTTAATGCACCACTGGAAGACATTTAGATACCACGGTGAGGAGAGGGGCATAATTACCCCCCGAGAACAGAAAAAGAAGCAGGAAAAAGAATCCCTTTCAAAACAAAACCTTTTGCTTCCATATTATCTAGCACAGGAAAGGAAAACAGGGAAGGAAAACCCAGGAAAAGAGAAAGCAAACTCACAGCTGAAAATAAATAATCCTTGGCTGGTCATTTTAGCTGTGCCCCTTTGGGCATATGCATTGCAATAGCATTGTTCAGTGCCTATATGACATGACATGGAAAGCTATTTGTAGTCTGCACCTGATCACTGGCGAAGGCCCATTCCAGAAAAGAAGCAAAAAAAAAAAAAAAAAAAGTATTTATGAAGCTTTGCTTCATCTGCATGAGCTACTGATGGCAAAAGCCCCCGAACCCTTAGGAGATTATCTGGTTATCAAGGATGGCTCACTATTATGCAATAAATCTTCAACAGTTGTAAGGATCAATAATCAGTCTCAAAGGGAAGGGGATTATAAAGAGAAGTACAATTTGATTTATGTGCTTTTAGGAGCAGGGTGGTGTGGGGATTTATTGCTGTTTCTAGCCCAGGAGCACAGGCTAAGTAAACAACCACGAGTTTGTACAGCCAGAGTTAAAGGCAGGGAGTGGAACCCTGCGTGCGCTCATCGCTGGGGGAGCCGAGTTCTCACAGGACACGGGGAGAAGGTGCTGGGAGAGCCTGGCTTATCTGAGACGGAGCTGCCTGGAGCGGCGAGAACGGGCTTGCAGGGCCTTTTGATCCACGGGGAGGTTTGTGTCGGAGCGCCGCTGGGAAGAGCCGCGCTGAGCTCCGGGCTGCGGGCAGGTGCAGGGGAGCTGCCCTTCGGCCAGCAGGGAACGGGAAAAAAAAACCTCTTTTCCCCAGCTCTTCCCACACGAAACCCCCCTGAGGAGCAGCAGCAGCACACCCTTTCTGCCGGCGGCTGCCCCCGCTCCCCGCCCCGCTCCGCAGCTCCTGGATCAGCGCCTTCGGGATGCTCCCGGCTCCTGCATTCCCGGTTTACTGGGGTGATGCCTTCCGTGTCTCCCGCTGCTGCGTGCTCCTCGCTGCCCGCCCCTTCCGTGGTCCAGCTCGGTCTTCTCTGCTTGCGTGGATTACTGAGCAGTGGTTGGGGTCGCCCAGTGTGATAATGGCACCCAAGCCCCTATTGGGATGCATGGGAAGGCAGAGCCCAAGTTGCTGTGGAAACCTTAACTCTGAATTTTCCCGGCTGTTGAGCGGGAAATCTCATCCTTAAAATCTCATCCTTAACTGCGGTAGTGGCTCTTTACGAACAGGTTTGTTCCTGGCAAAGAAATTAACAGAGTGAGGAAGAAATGAAACTGCAGCCCCCGGAAGA
The DNA here is from genome assembly GCA_013396875.1 of Vireo altiloquus. Lineage (NCBI taxonomy): Eukaryota > Metazoa > Chordata > Aves > Passeriformes > Vireonidae > Vireo > Vireo altiloquus. The sequence goes on along the minus strand of VZRF01011148.1, from coordinate 258,813 downwards.
GAATCCTTAGAGAGTGAAACAGCAGGCAAATCCTGGGGGAACGGGCTCTGTTTTATGGGCAGGATGGAGGGATTCAAAAGTCATATCTGCCCAGGATGTCTTAGTTTATTGGACCAGATCACATTTTACATCTGTAGGGGGGCTGTGGAGGTTTAATTCCATCCACAGAAGTGTCCTGGATGAAGATAATAAGATCACAAATCAAAGCCACACCTCCTCTATAACAGAGCAGAGCACTGCATGAGGATGGGGGCCAAGACATCAAACAGGAAACATTATTAAAGATCAGTAGTTGTTATTGAGGGGAAACAATATACTCAGATGAAAGCTGAAGCATGGCTGAAGGTATTTCTATCTGAACCTGCTTAGCCCTGGACACGAGATAAGCAGTGGGCCAGCAAGATCTGTAGGTTGCTGTGATGGCTTCCATTTGTCCACCCAGGAATGAAGTTAATCACCCCTGCATTGCCATTTAGACTTTGCCCACTGGTAGGAGAAATTTTTTGGGAGCTACTCTTCAGGTAGAAGGGAGGCTGTTGCCAGGGGCAAGGCTTTGGGTGGGATGAACGCTATCAGCTTGCCAGAGGGTGGTGGTGTGGCACAGACCTGTCCTAAATGCAAGCTGTCACCCACAACTAGATAATCTTGCCATTTACTGGCTCCCTTAAACTCTGCTTGATAAAACTACCCACTGTCTCTCTGGATTTCTCAAAGAGGCTTACATGCCAGCTGAGCGTGTGGAGGAAATAAATGCATTCCCATCACACTGAGGAAAAGCCAGGACTGAGATTCTTATCAACTGTTTCCCTTGAGGAGCTATCAGCAAGGCAGGCCATCAGGTTTTTTATCACTGGTGGGGAAAAATGACTTCTGACGCAGAATTATTTTCCCCTTGCATTTTTTTAGATGGCATATTTTGACAATACAAAGGTACCAGGACAACTTACAGGCTCAGGAAGCAGGTTGGTGGTGGCTCAGTATCTCCTCTGAACTCAGGCTGCTTTTTAGGTGCTGAACAGAGGGTCAGGTCTTGTAGTACTTTATGTGCATTGAAGATTCTTGGGGAAATATATTGTCTGCAGGAGTAATGTGCATGCCTTCCTTCAGATTAGGGATACCCTGGGTAGCAGGGTGTAATTGATACAAAAGCACTGTACTTGCTTTTGTAACTCTATTCCTCCTCAAGATTTTGCCCTTGAAAAAGGGAGGGGCAGGTTTTAAACACCTACTCCTGCCCTGCTTACAGCTCAACATGTATCATATGAATTCTGTGCCAGCCATTAGAGGAGTAAATACAGGTGGCAGAAAAATGACCTGAATGCTTCCTAGTTGCACCAGTGGCTGCTATGCCTGTTGTATTGCAGTGCCAACAGGCTCTGTTTGTTCTCCTCATTCCTTCTCCTCTCCCTTTTCTATAGCTTGCTGAGAAACCTGACCCTGGTGACAGATGCCCCTGAGCTGGCCTACCCCTCTCAGGCTTTCATTTGGAAAAGATTTGAAGAAGTCTTTCTCATTGCCTCTGGACTTATCTGCTATGCACCTGTGTTCAAGGCCTATTTCTACCAGGGGCTGCTGGAGCTCTATGAAGATAACATACAGTACGTCGAGATAAGAGCTATCCTGCCTGCGGTACGTGGGGTTTGGCTTCTCTAGTAGTCTTTTAAATCCCTGCTTCTCCACAACTTTTCTCAAGCCCTATCTTGAATTTAGCTTTTGGATGTTTGCATACCTGCCCCTTCTAAGGATGCTGGAAAACCTTGATCATATTCAAAGGTCTTTCTTGGAGATTTGCATAGGCAAGGGCTTGGAAGTGAGAGATTCTTTGTTCTTAATGGCTAAGGGAGATACCTGCCCTGACATCGTGACATCGGCACAAAACCACACTGTACAGTCAGACTGGGAGCTGTGACAAGATCTTGCTCATTTGGGAAGATGTAGCTCAGCTTTGTCTGCCCAAAATCACCTGCTCTGTGGTAGCTATTCTGAACAAATGTCCTGTCTTGAACAGGGACTTATTCTGCAATAGGTACGTTGTTTTAAACCCTCAGCTTATCTCAGAATGATTACTCTGAATAGGCAAGTCAATCACTTGGCAGAACACAACCATCCACAATTTGCAGACAACCTAAAATTTTGGCTGTGTGTATGAAGTACGAACTGCTCCTTTCATTGCCATTAACACCAAAATCTGGTGATGGCTCAGGCCTTTCTCCCTGCGTGTCACCCAGAGCTGGTCAGATTGTCCTACAAAACCCAGGCACCAGCAGACCACAGCACAGTGCTCCCACCTTCCCAGTGACAATTTTGTCACTGCAGACACACCTTTCTCATACAATTCTCCAGCCCAGCTCCACTCAGGACTCCATGGGGGTGGGAGTTCTGTCAGAGGGGCAGACACCTTACCAAAACACACTGGGCCTGCTGGTCCTCACCACCCCACCTCCCTCTGTGTCCTTAGCATCCCATGACAACGGGACTGGAGCAGCTGTGCCAGGCCCCTCTGGCAGCACCTGAGGGACCAGGTGGTGGTGTTGGTTTGTGCCTGGGAATGCAGGTGGCAGCTCGCTGCTGGTCCCACGGCATCCAGCGGATGCAGCAGCTTTGCTGATGTCCTGCTGGCGTCCCAGCTCCCGAGCATGCCTGCCAGCAGCTTCCTTAGCTCACAGCCCTTGCGTGCCATGGCTGGTGGGCTCCAGACAGCTGCAGAGGAGCATCTGTGCCCCAGCAACCACTGCTGCTGCTCCACAGCAACCCTGCCGGCAGACAGGCAGGTGCTGTCACAAATTTGGAGGCTGCTCTGGCTTTGTCGCAAAAGCTGGGGAGCGAGGCTGCTGACCCCACCCTGCTGCAGCTTGGGCTGGCCCCACAGCAGGATAGGGCTCAGTGTCAGGGCTGCAGGCCACCACCCTGTCGTGCCTGAGAGGAGAAGGATGTATGGCAAACGGGGTAGGGGGGAAAAAAAGGGATGTGGAGAAGGCCACAAAGTTTACATGTACCTTACTTTGCTGGGGGTTGCCATAAGCCAGTTGCTCCGAGGTCAGCCACCACCTGTCTTTGGGGTACCTGGAAAGAGAAAATAACAGCAGTGTCAAGATGCCCGTGCTGTGAGGCACCCCCTCAGGCCACACAGGTTTCCAGGCCAAGAGTATTCACCATGGTACAAGTGCATGGGCCTGGCTGGAAAATACCCTGCCTTCACCATCAGCCCTTAGGCACGGTCGTAAGTCCTTTTGAAGAGAGGCTTGGCAGGGAGGATTCGCTTCCCATCCAGCTCCTGGTGCTGGTGGCAGCCGTGGGAGCTTGCAGAGCCCTGGGGCTCGCTGGCAGCTGCCAGCTCATGTGCCATCAGCTCCAGGCAGGCTGGATGGCACCATGGCAGGGAACGCCAGGAGCCACAGCACCCCGGGATGGAGGGCAGCGTGGGCGGCGGAGGGACAGCTAGGCTGGAGCTGGGGTGAGAGGGCAGGGAAGTGCTTCGGGATGAAAGTCAAGGTGAGAGGGGTGTGAGAGGGAATAGCAAGATGCTCGTGTGGCCGGAGATCCTCTGCGAGGCTCGGACAGCAGCGCTGACACTGCAAAAGCTCTCCTCGCAGCAAAGCCTGCCAGGAGCGGCCCCGAGGTAAAGTAAATGAAAACTGGGATTTAGTGCGAAACAGCAAACATTGTGGAAAAGCCCCCTAAGCCCAGCTGTGTTTGCAGATTCAGCTGTGTAAAGTCTCACATTCCCATGGGCTGCAGCTGGGGAAAATTCCCTCTGAGCATCTGCAGCTGCCCCACGGCTGCTGGTGCCTGCGAGGGGGACACCACACTGGGACGGGGTGTGGGGCTTTGTGGGGGGCATCCTTGCAAGGGACAGCACCAGAGAGGAAGTCGGAGGTGAAGTGGAGCAGTTAGAGGCTGGAGGAGAAAGGTGACAGAGAAAAGAACGGTGAGAAGGGTGAGAGGAGAACTGATGCAGTGGTTTCAGCCACTGTCTGTGAGGGACTCCAGGCAGGGCCCTTGTGCATTTGTATCAGTGGTGGCATTCAGGGTCTCCACCCCTGCTGAAATCAGGGCAAAAGCCCTGAAACAGTGAGGAACCTCCAGAGCAAGTCGATGAGACAGAGCATGCCAAAAGGATTCTTTTCCCCAGTTTGCAACCAGAGAGCTGGGTAAGCATGGCAAGACTAAATGACTGACTCAAGGTCATGAAGCAAACCTCTGGCAGAGGGGAGCAGAAGCCCAGCTCAGCTGGCAGCTCATGGAGCTCAGCCATCGCGTGCCTGGGGGCTGCCTTGGCTGACAGACTGCCACCACAAGGCACAGAGCGTGTGTGAGCCGCCAGACAGCTGGACAAAACACTCCAGCGTTTGATGCAGACAGGAGTGAGAGGTCACAGTCTCCTCTGGGTACTCAAGGGCACTTGCTTGCCACATCCGGACACGGAGAAACTTGTGTAACACAGGAGGGAGGAAAACCCCTCTTTGGTTCTTGCCAGCTGGTAAAGGCTTGAAGAAGAAAATGTTCTGCGCACATCTCACCGCTTTTGTTTTCCTGCCCCGTTCTCAGGACTGCAGCACTTTGCTTCTCCCGAGGTTTTTGTCAGCTCATTTCTCCCACGTTCCAGTAAAACTCCTCTTCTAACCCCTGCTCACTGTGCGCTTTTCACGCTGCAGGTGTACGAACTGGACGGCACCCGGCACAATAAATCATGGTCCGTAGCAACCTACCAGGAAGTGACCAAGCAGTTCGTGAAGGAGCACCCAGACTTTGTCGGAGCCAAGATCATATTTGCAGCGCACAGGTAGAGGCTGAGCGGGGCTAGGAGCGGCTGTGCCGTGTCGGGCAGGAGGATGGGGCTGGAGAAGCTGAGGGCTGGGCTGGAGTGCCACGCTTGGTTGGCAATGCCCACGTGCGTCGTTAGACCCGGGCTGTTGACTCCTGAAGCATTCCCTGGCATGTGTGAAAGGCTGAGGGTGAGAACTCGTCTATATAAGTCTGTGTACGTGCGAAGCGAGCAGGGAGAGCGCCAGGGGAGTGTCTGTGAGCCCTGGCAGCAGGAATGAGCCAGGGCAGGGCTGCCCATGTGCATGTCCAAGCTGTGCCTGCTCTCTTCCCGGACACACTCCCCCCTCCCTGCAGAAACCAAAGCACTGACAGTGATGCCAGGATGATTTTTTTGTCTTTTCTTTTATACCCTTTTATATAGTTTTATGTATTCTTAGTGCTTTTAGCCTACGTACTTGTAATCTTCCAACCCTGATAACTTAACTAAAACCCACTGTACTATTAAACCAAAAGACCAAACATCCTAGAAGTCCCAGACACCAAAGTCCTCTCCAAAACACATTTTTATAAACTAAAATAAGCCCCTCCAAAGAAAAAATTCCTCAGAACAAAGAGTTCACTCGAGCCTCTCATTAGAAAATCTTTAATAAATATGCTAAGTTACAAAGCCTATCACTGTGTGCACTTCGGTGTGTAAGAGAACAGTATGTACATTTCAGAACATTCCACCTGGACAAAGCGCTGCACCCAAGGATCCTTAAATAAATACCGAGGTAAAAACCCCTTTTCCCCATAAACTCTGCTTTGGTTTTAATTTTAAGAGCAGGGAAAGGCAAAGAGAGCAGTGCCCGAGGTCCCTGTGGGACCCCAGGCGCAGCTCCCTGGCAGCCTGTGTATGGTGTGTTCGTGCTGCTGCCCAGGCAGGAGGGCACGAGGCTGCTCTCCAAGCCAGCCAGATGCCACAAAGTCATGTGAGGTGATCCTCAGCGAGCAGAGCAGACCTCTCAGCAGCCTCTGGTTTGGCACAATGCCCTTCCCAGTTCAGAGCTGGCTTGCTTCTCTGGCCAGCTTGGGTATGGACACAGTCTGCGAAACGCACCCAGGAGTTTAAGTCTGATAGGGCTGGAAGAAACCTAAATGTAAAACTCTCTTGAAATGCAGTTACTGTCTCGCCTCCTGACAAAACAGTCAGGGGAAAAGAAAAACAATCAAACATTTTCTCTCCACACTGCTGTGTTCCCTTCCCTGCTTGGTAAATGGGAAAGCCAGTGAGTTAGACAAGCACGCCTCAGCTCAAGTGACAGCAGGGTCTAGCCAGACATTCCCTGGTCATTCGTGGGTTTCCTTTCCTAACATCGATTTTCTGCTGCTGTTCCTCTGGAGACCTGAAGCTGGTTGTCAGATTCAGGAGCAACTTGCATTTTGGGAATGCCCCTGGGGGCCCCATTTCACAACTCAGACCCCGGGAAGGCAGGCCCATGGGAGTCACCTTCTGCAGCACTTTCTCTCTCTTGCTCTCTAGGATGCTGAATGTTTCCCAGATTAAAGAAGCCATCGTCACTGCCATGGCACTCAGAGCCCGCTTCCCAGACACCCTGGCAGGCTTCGACCTGGTAACTGTATTTCTTCTGGGGCTTCACATTAACCCCTGGTGATGCAACCACATAAATACCACGGCATATGTTGTATACCAGAGCCAGAACCTGCGCTGCCGCACTGAAATCAGTGTTAATGAATTGCAAATCCTCCAGCTCAGGATTTTGTTCAGGGTAATTGACAAAATCCCCTGAAAGAATCAGCTCGCTACCCCACAGCGTTGTAACTTCAGCACAGCTGGCACCTCATTTATATAGAGCTCTAAGTCCTTCCATCTTCCCGAGCGTGCTCAAAAATACCTTTCTGCTTCCCCCCCAGGTTGGTAATGAGGATGATGGTCACTCCTTGTGGGACCTGAAGGATGCCCTGACCATCCCCTATTCCATGGGGGTCCACTTGCCGTTCTTCTTCCATGCTGGGGAGACTGGTAAGCATGAGGACTCAGGGCTTGTTACTGCTTGCAGAGGCAAGACCCAAGTCTTGCAAAGAGCACAAGCAGCAAGGCTGGCTTGCTCGCTTGCTGCCTGTATCAAGAGGATGTGTGTGTTTACACACACCCAGTTTTCCCTGGGCTTCTCCCCATATCAGTTTGGAGCTGTGGCATTCCCTCCCTTACCTACTCCCTGCTTTTGGCTGTCACCTTGTCTTTGCCCTGGTGTGACAAGGAGCCGTGTCAGAGTTATTGCTGGTAGCCATTTCCTCCTTGGAACTGCACTCACTCCCCACCCACGACAGCAGCAGGGTCGCCTGGTCATTATTTCACATTTTAAGGTGAAATAATGTTTGAGCCGGACTCGAGGCTTAACTGAACAGCCTCATCAAAGCAACTTTATTCCTGGGGCAATGTATTATTGTGGGCAATATATTATTCAGTCTGTGTGGGTAGGATTTCTACTAACCATGTGTCTTGGGGTGATTTTGTGATGTGCATCCCATGTCGCCTGCTCTACACCCAAAAAAATGAATTTTGTGCCTTTAAAGCTAAGTGTGAGAGAAAAAGAGGCAGACAAACTTTTTTCAAAGCAGTTTTGTGCTCCCAAGTCACTCTGGTTACTCCTCTCTGCATTCTCTTTTTTGGGGGGGGGGGGGAATAGCTGCTGATGCTGCTGCAGAGAGGGGAGGAAACACCTTTCCTTGTTTTTCAACCAATTCTCAGCTGTTTCTTAAAAAAAACCCCAAAAAGTTAAATTCTTGTATTTCCCCAAGACTTCAGTTTCTTCTTCTCTTCTAAACTTATTCAAAACACCAAAACCTCACAAAAAAACCTGCCACCAACCTGGAGGGGGCCCCCCCACACCGACTCAACTCCAAAAAACAAAAAAAAACCACACCTCCAAAAAGACTTAAACCTTTTCCAAGTTTCTCTCCCCAACAAAAAATTTTATTATTTAACATTATTATTCTTTCTTATGCATTTATTAAGTAAATAATTTCATTTCTTCTTCACTTTCCTCCAAAAAAATATTTCCTTTCCCAAACCAGATTTAAAAAAACCCAAACCAAACTACAACCTACTTTCTATCGAAAAATATTTTACTCTAAATTTATCTCAAACCAGTACACCATGTGTGAGAGTCGTGTCTGACTTGTGCCTTGTGTGTTGCATGTTGACATCTCCAGAAAATGTGTGGTTGGTTACCCTGGACTCCCTTTATAGCCACAGGCAGGAGCAAGCACTTCTAAGCCACAATGAATCTCATCCTAATGCTCCTCCCCAGGAATTGTTACTGCTCTCCACTGACAATTAATGGAGTCCAGCATAATTAGCTCAGCTGTAAGAGCAATACTGTAAACATCTAAAGCCAGGTGAGATCAGTGGGTGTCTCTATGCTGGGCAATATCCTGGGCAGATTTAGAACCCTGTTTCACTGAAAATGCAAGGGGAAACTCTGAGCAGGAGCAACCCTCTCATCTCACAAGTGGGACACCAATTAACAAAATCATCTAGCAGCTTGAGAAGTTTTATTTCCCCACAGCACTGCAGTGACCCTTATCTGTCTCTGCTCAGACTGGCAGGGCACCTCTGTAGACAATAATGTGCTGGATGCATTGCTACTGAATACCAGCAGGATTGGCCATGGACTTGCTCTCAATAAACACCCAGTAGCCAAAAGTTTGTCTCTGAAGAGGGATATTCCTGTAGAAGTCTGTCCCATCTCCAACCAGGTATGTTGTTAAAAGCTTGGGTCTTGTGGCTGGGTCACTGGAAAGGGGTTTACCATGGCCGTGAGGGGCACCTACAAGTTTTGATGTACAAAGGCTGACTTAGTTTCCTTTGCACCACCTTGTACCACAGTTTGCTACACACACTGTGAATATATGTAAGGCTTGTAATGCCAGTCAGCAAAAAAAAAAAAAAAAATTAAATTGCTATCCAGAGGAACTTGGGAAGGCAGTCTTCCCCAGTGGAGATGAGGCCCAGAGCCACGGAGGTATCTTAAGGGACATAACTGAAAATACTTCAAAGCCAGGAGGGCCAGAGGCGGAGAATCTGGGATTGCAGCTGGAAGTCCTTGGTTTTGTAGAATTCATAACCACTGGGAACTCTTTTGCAGCACATTAGCGTGGTGCCTTTGTCCCCTGGGGGCAGCAGGAAGGATGCTTTGGGTGGAGATTTACTGGTGTGAGCCTTAAGGGAGAGAACCAGCTCCACTTATCCAGTTCTGAGAGAACTCAGCTGATTCTAGCTCCAGACACCTCAAGCTAAGCACCACAGCAAATGTGTAACCAAAAGACTATTCCTCAATTGCTCACAGTCAAATTGTTCTAAATAAGCACAAGTTATTCACCCCACTGGCCTTGATTAAGGTGATTTATTTAAGAAATTAATCTCTCTGCATAGTCAGTGGAGACAAGCTGGTTCCTCCTGCAGCCGTTCAGAGCAGAGAACACTCTGAACATCCCTCCCTGACCACGCTGACACAGGCAGCCCTGGCAGGTGTGCAGTGTGTGTGACAGAGCTGCAGCAATAACCTGGTGTGTTGTTGTTTCCCACTCTTCCCCACCCAGGTCCTGCTGCTGGTAGCTGACTTGAGGAATCACCCCGCAGCTGACCTCATGGCTGAGGGGCACCCCGTTGTGGTCAGCCCCGATGATCCCTCCATCTTTGGGGCTAAGGGGGTCTCCTATGACTTCTACGAGGTGTTCATGGCCATTGGAGGGATGAGTGCCGACCTGAGGACCCTAAAACAACTTGCACTCAACTCCATAAAGTAAGTTCATCACCCCTCTCACCTAGTTGTAGCAATCATAAGGAGACCATCAGCTTGCTCCCCTTGCTTGCATCTGGGTGTTGGCCCCAGAGTCTTCTCTGCCACATGAGCTGGGCTTCTGTTAATCCAAAATCTCCTCTGTGTGTCTCCTCCAAAGGCAGGTCACAGGGACCCCAGAGGCTCCTCTGCCTATGCTCTCAAGTGCCTTTCTCTTACTTTCTCTTACTCCATGCCTCAGTGTATTCCTCCTTCTCCATCCTTTGTCACCTTGCCTGCACCTTGCCTGTTCTGGGTTTGGGAGAAATCAATCCTATGTCTTTGTAATACTTGTCTATTTCTGCCAAAATTTGACTTGCTGCAGTGTTTGCCCTGACTCCTCTGGGAAACACAGGAAAACAATTAGCATTTAGTTTGGGTGAGTTTAACCACTTTTTCTATTAACTGGACAGCTCTGAAATAAAACAGTCCAAAAATAGTTTGGATATGATGCCCAGGGTCTTCCTGCACATTCCTCAGCTCTTATGAGGAATCCTGTGCCAATCCTCAAGGCTATCCCAAGTCCCCACATGGCCAGGGAGACAACAAATACTCTGATTTCCCAGAAGTCTGGACAGGCTGAGGGCATGTCTGAAAGTGCTGTCTGTCCTGCAGGAGTCACTGGGTGCTGCCCAGCCAGTCTCCAGCTTACCCAGACTGAGCTGTTTGCCCTCATGCTGCAGGACTCAGAGGCTGCTGATGTGGCTGTGATGTTTCTTGTCCTGCAAGGGTTAAATCTCTTGCTGCCTCCTGTCCTCTTCATTTCGGTGCTGCTCCTGAAATAGCTGCCCCCTTGTCTCCTGCCTGATGCTGACTTTTCTCCTCCTCACAGATACAGTGCCATGCTACCGCAGGAGAAAGCCAAGGCCAAAGAGGTCTGGCAGAAAAAATGGGACCAATTTGTGGCTGACCTCTCTGACAGCTTTCTAAGGGAGCTGTAGAGAGGACAAGGCTCATCTCAGAAGGCATTTGGCAAGCTAGAGCGAGCCAGACTGATTGCTGAGACTGCTTCTTCCACGTGACCTGAGCAGAGGAATGGACGTCAAAGTCTCACCTGGCAGTGGGTGACTCTAGTAAGCCAGGCTTAATGGGCTTAAAGCTAAGAATGAGCTGCACCATCCTGTGAAAGTCATGGACTGGAGGTAAAAGGGAGCAGTGAGCCTTTACAGCACCCACAAGAAATCACCCAGCCCAGAAGAGTCGAAACAATTAAAGATTGCCAATGACCAAATCCTGACATCCTTATTCAGGAAAAACATGCTTTCCAATTAGAGTCAGCAGGAGATTGCCAACACGAGGATCACTGAATTTTGCCTTATCATTACAAAATGCAGACCTTGTCCGGAAACAGCTAAGACAAACATCCAACCATTTGGGCCACTGACCTTCAAGAGAGCAAGGACTGAAAATGACTCTTGTTATGTTTAATCCTGGGCCTGCAGCCAAAATAGCACTGCTAGGTCGAAGAACCAGTCATAGGTCTGATGTCTGCTATTTCAGGACCTACCATGGCTGGAAACAAGCTGGTGGAACTTGCTCCCAGAACATTTAAGCCTGGTGGCACAGTGATCATAAAGCCAGAAAAGAGGTGCCTCAGTTGCCAGCAGTTTTTTTACTACAAAGTCTTTTCCTGTCCTCTGGTCAAAAGGAGGACAGAACACATTTCAGGTTAAGTCAAAAACATCCTGGCTTCCCAGACCCAGCTTGACTAAAACTGTCCCACTGCACAAGGCTGTGTTAACACAGGCATTTATAGGAAACACCTTTTTGTTGCAGGGGGTTCCACTACCAGCCTTTGCTGCTCAACTCACCGTGCAAATGTGGCCTTATTCAGCCTGTCAGAGAGATTTTCACCTTGGTAGAGAACTGCTGTGGATATCCACGGTGCTCATTTGGACCTCTGTGGTTTCCAGCTCCTTGGCAAAAGAAATAAAACTACACAAGAAGTAGTCTGTAGACAAGCAGATTCTTAACATCATCATCATAAAAAAAAAATGACCCAACTTAATCAGGTTGCTAAATAAATTCAGAAAAATCCTTCAGCAGACATACCCCAAGCATGCAGCCAGGATCAAACAGTCTCTTTTTCCCTGACTTCAGTACAGTTATGCTGGTTTGCATCAGCCAAGGGAGAATCGACAAAAGTTCCTACTGAAAGACATCTCCCTGCTCTGAACCACAGACTTGCAAAAACTGTTGTTTCCTAATCTGACCAGCCTGGGCCAATTGGCTCTCTTTATGCTTTCTGTTAATTGTCTCAAGCTGCCTGGCCATAGTGTTTATTTCCACTGACCTTGGCTGGAACACCTTAGCAGGAGGCAGATACACTTCTTACAGAAGTGGATCAAGCTGCACAGCCTGCGTGCCCTGTGTGAAATCACCCACAGTTCACAGGCTGCAACTTCATCTCTGGTTATCCCAGAGGGAAAAAAAAGCCCCAACCAAACCAAGCACACTACAAACCCATAGCAGAACACAAACAAAATCACAACAAACCACAGGTGTGTGCACTGCAGAAGGCAGCAAGGCCAACCACAGAAATGAAAGGGTGAGAACCCAGCCACACACCCCCCTGGCTAACTGGAGGGGGTTGAAGTGCCTCACACCCCCCTTTGCAGCCACAGCTGCCTCTCCTCCAGCTCTCTCTGCCCACACCCCCAACGTCTTCCTCTGAAGCATCCTGATGCTTTTTTTGCAGACTGACCTTTCCTGGGCCTTGATGCAGATTTGGTCCTGGGAGGAGCTTTATGCAGGAGGAGTAGCCACACTAGAGCCACCCTCCCTCCTCCTCCATGGGTGTTGCATACAGAGCTCAGACTAAAGTCCCCAGGGGAGGCTTTGGTCATGGGCAGGTTAGAAATGCTGGCTTGGGACATGCCTTACTTGTAATGCTGCTGAGGAGAACCTCTGCACACAAGCAGAGTGGCTGCTAACCAGCAACCCAAAGCCAACTCCCTCTCAGCAACCTCATCTTTCAGCTCTGCTGTATGCGGATGAAGATCTTTATTTGCCATGAGTTGATTCTCCCTTAAATAAGCCTCTTTGCTGCCAAGGTGAAGCTAATCATTACAGAGGCACTGTGGGAGGAGCTGAGCTCCTCAACACACAGGCTGACCCATGCCCCTTCCTTTCCTACCACAGCAGAAAGCTTTCAGCTCTTCCTGCATGTACTCTCTTGAGGTCCTGAACCACTCTTTTGGTTACCTGTAGTCCTCCTTTCTCCTCCTTACCTGCAGTAGTTGCAGGGCTGGATCTTCCATTTGCCAAATGCTTGCTGGAACCAGTTTACCTGTTGTATCCGGTTTGTTCTTCCAGGAAAAGGGAATTTCTCGCTTTCCTGTTGTGCACATGGCCATGTCACCATTTCACCATTGAGTGATGCTGTGGGGGGTTGCAGCAGAATCAGGTCTCTGCAGAAATCACAGGGGTTTGAAATGGCCCAGGGACTGAGGGACCTTCAGATGCAGCCCTCCAAAAGGTGAGCCTTGACTCTACAGGGCTGTGTCTGCATTTGGGACTAGCTTAGTGGCCCCACTTCTGATGAGGGTGTCCACCTCAGGGTTGGGCAGAGGGCAGAAACTCTTCCATCCTGGTCATATATGTATGTTTAAATGTGAACCTGAACCACACTCCTTAGAGCACTTAGGCCTTCCTTAGACCCCTCCTTGAGCACTGCCACGTGTGGTGACTGGGGCTTCCCAAGGGTCCTCTGGCAGCAGAGGGGTTCCCACTGTATTTAGGGCCTCGGTGGAGGTGACAGAGGGAGGTCCAGCCTGCTTTACTGCTGGCAATCTGCTCTTCCTCAGAGCATGCCTTGGTTCAGAGAAAGGTGCAAAGTGAGAAGCCCAGGCTGCATCCTCACCTCTCCAACTCCAGGTGCTACAAAAAAGGAGGAATTTAGGCTGGACCACAGCAGTTATAAAAGATCAATCCACTCAGCTCCAAAGCTTTGGGTAAATTTGGCTGCAGGGCTTCACTGAGACTCGGCTTTTAGCAGCAATATTTCAAGGGTTTTGCTGCCAGTCTATTCCCTTTTCCCCATTCCTTTGGCTCCCTACTCACATTTGTTGGCAAATACATCATATATAATGCTTTCTTGCCTTTCTCTTTCAGAAAATAGTCTATAATTAAATTTTTTAGCCTGTCTGAATTGTAGCGGTTATTTTTCCTTCTTTTTTTTTTTTGTTTCCATGATAAAAGGAACAGGGGATACCCAGATTTGATGGGAGGTTTTCATCTGGAACGTGCAGTGGAGGGGGATGTCTCACATCACTCAGCCTGGAGTGATCAGGGAGTCTGAAATGCCTTCACAGCATGCTGCAAAGGGCAATTTGATCTGTGGAGCTAACACAGTGTTCAGCCTGAGTCACCTGGCCAAGACACTACGCAGGTCCCCCCTTCCCCAAACCCCACAGTAGCTGCATCCAGCTCAGGATGTGTTTTGATACAGAGACCACCTGACAGACAGGATTTGCTCGTGCTGCCTCTCCTCCTCCCGCTGCAGTTTTGTGCCATCTCTGTGGTGGTTACAGCACGGGAAAGTAAAGGGACCACTGAAGCAGGTCTAACCTCCTTTTAGCATGATTTCAGGAAGAGAGGAGAGGGAAACAAGGAGAAGACTGAATGATCAGCCCATTCTTTTAAAAGCTGCCAAGTGCCTTGAGGAGCACCAGGTGACTGCACAGTGCAACTCGAGGCTCTTTGCCCAAAGTACTGCTGGTGTGCCAGCCTGAGAGAGCTTGAATATCTGAGATAAAAGAGGTGGAGACAGCCACAAGGGTGGTGGGAGGCTGAGTAGAGCTGACATAAATAGGCGAAAAGAGCCGGCTTCAGTCTCCACCCAGACTCGGGAGCAAGGAAGGAGAGTAGAAAATTCATGGAAGTTTCTATTATGGTTACTTCAAGCGGCCATAGCAATACCTAAAGCCTTATGCCTGTTATCTCCCCCATCTGCCTCTCCCTGTGGCCTCTTCAGGCTCAATTTGTTTAAATGGGAGGTGGATGGAGCTTTGTTTGCAGCACAAGCATCTTAGACTGCCTTTGGGGCAGTTTAGAGAATGAAATGTTTGCCTCCCGGTCACTCACTGCCAGGAAATGGCTGATCCAGCACTAGTGGCTGCTGTCAAAAATCGCACCAATAAAAACAGAAGAGTAAAGTAAGTGGTTGAAAACAGAGATAGGCCCAAGCAGGCAGCTGAATCTATCTGTCATGTGAGTCTCCCTCACTGCAGTGGGACCATACAGGTGCCAGATGCTAAGCAAAGCCCTCTGGCCATAAAACACACGGCTGCAGATGTGTTTTCCACCAGCTCCAAATGATCAGCCTGCTTCAGGTTTTCTTCCTGTATGAGTCTCTGAATTAGCCTCTTCACAGGTAGCAGAAGAACACTTCTTTGGTCAGAAACTCGGAGCTCTAATTGGCTGAGTCCTCAATTCCTTTCTTTCCAGGCTTGCAGCAGTTGCAATCACAGCAGGTCTATTGAGTGTTTTCTGTGCACTGAGGGACAGGCAGGTGAAGGGTCTGGCTCTCAATTCTCCTGGCTTGTCATTTTTATCAGGTTGTGTCCTCCCCCTCGGTCATTACAGGATAAGAAAGGCATTTTACTGTATTTTCTCAGCCTTTAGCTTGTCCATCATTCCATGAGCTGGCTGCAGCATGGGGAGAGAAGAGATAAACGGTGGGGGGAGGGTTGGTTCAGGCCATTGGAGCCTCCGCAGAAAGGAAAGAGATGGAAGGTAGGGCTGCTTTCGAGGGGAGTGTGAGAAGGGCAGGAGGGTGATGACAGCGCTGGGGGTCCAGGGAAAACAGAGCCGCAAAGTTTACGCAGGGACCCACGGGAGAAGGCTGTGGGCAAGTGCCTGATTTGCTTGTCTCTATAGTGAGCTGCGAAAGGGGGTGGGAGAGTCATGCAAGCACGGTGAGGACAGGGGAAGAAGAGGGAGTCTCATGCGGGCTGCTGTGAGAAGGGCGGACAGACAACCCCCAGGGGTATTTGGGGCATGGCTGTTGCCAGATGTGCCCGCAGAGGAAATCACCAGGTCCGGCCATGTGTAGCAGGCGGAATGGGCAGCTCCTAGCAGGGTGGCAGAGAAATTCCCGGCTCTCGAAGGGGACACAACCCGGCATTTGGCGCAGGGGTGATGGGCTGAAGCCTGCCCGCGGCTGCCGGGGCTTGGCAGCCCTGCCGCTGTCGGTCCCCGCTGCGCCTGCCGGGCTCAGCCCGTGCCA
>VZRF01011148.1:225089-241833 GCA_013396875.1 Vireo altiloquus | reverse complement strand
GTATTTAATACACACACTATATATATATATATTTTTTTTTTTTTTTAAAGCAATGAAATCCTCTCTGCAATAGGGAACAGGCTGGATGTCTCTCGGCTCTTTTGCAAGCCTCATTGTCCCGGTTTGAGACAAATTCAGAGGAGGAAATATAGAGAGACATAAAATTCATTTTTCTGGGTATGGGCAGACGACATAGGATAAACTCCAAGACAAAACTCACTCCAAGACACTCATGAACGGGAAGAAGGTGGCAAAAGTATTCCTACACTACAAAAAAAAAGGGACTGGCAGACCCCTGCAATGCAGTTCAGTCCAGAGGCATCGAAACCAGCAACCAAAACAACCTGTCTGACTTGCAAGTGGCTGTATCATTAAAAGGCCATAAATCCACGTTAGCAAACACCCTAAGCAGAAATCACAGCGAATCAATCACATTTTCACTCTGCCAGGTGGATGGGTGAGAAACACTCGAGACAAGGCTCTTGTGTTTGTCATTAATTTCAGAAAGTCTTTGCCTCTCTGACTATTTTTCATGGAGAGCCAAGGAAGGCGAGGGTTGGAGGCCTCTGGTTTGTACATAGTTGAGAAGGCGCATTTCAAAATAGCTGTAGTTGGTTTCCTTGTGCTGGTGGAAGAAGGTTTGAAGCCCAGTTCTACAGGGAGCTAAATACTTTCAGTAGCGTCTCCAAGGCCAGCATGAATTTTGCCAGAGCAGGAGTAGCTGTAAACACTTCTGAGAAATTAAAGTAATCCTGGGAAATTGAGGAAATTACAAAAAATAAATGGTAGGTAATTCAGTTAAGGCAAAAGCACTTTAAGGAGGAATAACCATCTGTACAAATGTGTATCTCTGAGTTGTCAGTGCTTTGATAGCTCTGCCAATAGGGCTCTGGGTGTTAAAGTGGGTCAAAAACAAATTAAGGTTGGTGTTCATGGTAATGGAAGCGTAAAAACAAACAATTACACTGTTTGTGTAATTGATGCCTAAAGTCATACGTGTTAAACCTGCCCTGTCGAGAGACTCAGGAGATCTTAAGCACAGTCAGAAAGCAAACAAACATTGTTTCATCTCCATGGATGTGAAATGAACCTTTTATTTTCCGCAGGTTTGGAAGGGCCTCAGCTGAATTAATCGTCAAGATTTCTGTTCCATGGTGCAGGAAAGAGGGACACAGTCTGTCAAAGAGTAAAAAAAAAAGTGACCAGAGTTTTAGAGAACCTTATTGTCTGTTAAGATATTATTATAGAAAAGGCTGAGCAAAGGCAGGGGAGCAACTCACAGAATTCTCAAGGTCAGAAAAGACCTGCAAGGTCATCAAGGCCAAA
This sequence comes from Vireo altiloquus, assembly GCA_013396875.1. Taxonomy (NCBI): domain Eukaryota; kingdom Metazoa; phylum Chordata; class Aves; order Passeriformes; family Vireonidae; genus Vireo; species Vireo altiloquus. The sequence goes on along the minus strand of VZRF01011148.1, from coordinate 240,507 downwards.
CTTTGACTGATCACCACCCTGTCAACCAGACCACGGCAGCAAGTGCCACATCCAGTCACTTCTTGAACACCTCCAGGGATGGTGATTCCACCACCTCCCTGGGCAGTCCCTTCCAACACCTGACCACAGTTTTGGTGAAGAAATTCTTCCTGATGCCCAACCTGTCTTACCCTGGCACAGCTTGAGACTATGTCCACTCCCAGCTCCCTCAGCTACTCCTCATAGGATTTGTGCTCCGGAACCTTCACCAGCCTTGTTGCCTTTCTCTGGACTTGCTCCACACCTCAATTTCTTGTAGCGAGGGGCCCAGGACTGGACACAGCAGTCAAGGTGGGACCTCACCAGCGCCGAGTACAGGGGGACAATCACTGTCCTGCTCAGCTGGCAGAGGTAACAATTTGCAGTGAAACTCCTTGGCGTGCACATTGGAGGCAGGGGAAGCAGGAACCACGTTAGCCTGAAACCAGGCTATGCCCGGGGCCACGCCTTTGTTATCACCAAGCCCGGGCCGTAGAGCTCTGGAGCAGTTTCGCTCACAGACCGCGAGTCTCCCGTTCTTTGATTCCCTGAAGGGTTGAGATAAACCCGGCGTGATTGCTTTGTAGGGCTCAAAGCCTTTCGCTCCCTCCTGCCCAAATCTCTCCTCGCCGGTGATTCCGCTCGCCTCTACCATGGCAGGGCTGCTTGTAGCTGCTTTCCGTCCGCGTCCCGCCAGCTCCGGTGCTGCTTCCAGCACCTGCTCCTCTCTCCAGCCCTCCCCAAACCCGCTTTGCCCCGAAGCAGGGGGCAGCGACCTTCCTCGGGAACATGGCTCACTCTTCCATGGGGCACACCATCCCCCAGAACCACGGCTCTCCGTTCCCCGGGCACATCATCCCCCGGAACCACGGCTCGCCCTTCCCCGGGCACATCATCCCCCAGAACCACGGCTCTCCGTTCCCCGGGCACACCATCCCCCAGAACCACGGCTCGCCCTTCCCCGGGCACATCATCCCCCAGAACCACGGCTCTCCGTTCCCCGGGCACATCATCCCCCGGAACCACGGCTCGCCCTTCCCCGGGCACATCNCTGCGGGGCTCCCTGCGGGCCGGCCGGGCGCTGCTGCGGGCCCCGGGGCCGGGGTTCTGCTCCCGCAGCCGGGTACGTGCGCGGCCGGGCCGCGGGGCGGGCGGGGGACGGGCGGGCAGGCTCCCCGGTGACCGTGCCCTCCGCTCCCCTTGCAGCCGCCGGCCTTCGGGTTCCTGTTCGACGTGGACGGCGTGCTGGTGCGGGGCAGCCAGGCCCTGCCCGCCGCCCGCCGCGCCCTCCAGAGGCTGTCGGACGGCAGCGGGCGGCTGCGGGTGCCCGTCGTGTTCCTCACCAACGCCGGGAACTGCCTGCGCTCGGCCAAGGCCCAAGAGCTGTCCCAGGCGCTGGGGCTGCAGGTAAAGCGGGGACGGGGCCGCGGGAGCGCTCCCTGCGCGGTGTCCCGGCCGCGGAGCAGCGGGAGCAGGGAGCCCACGCCGCGGGATGGCTCCGGGGAGAAGCACCGCGAGTGCCTGGCCTGGGCCCGAGGGGCAGCCATGCGCCCCGGCCGCCGGGAGGTGAGGGCGAAATCCTTCCCTGCGGTTCCCAGCCAGCCTCTCCTCCGTCCTGCAGGTGTCTCCGGAGCAGGTGGTCCTGTCCCACAGCCCCCTGCAGCTCTTCAGACACTTCCACCGGAGGTGCATGCTGGTGGACGGGCAGGGGCCCGTGGAGGAGAACGCCCACAAGTATCCTTTGCTCCGTGTGCCTCACGGTGCTCTGTGCATCCCGCTGCTGCTCCTGCCCTGCCCCTACCCCTGGCTCTCGCTTGCTCTCCTGCTAGAAGCACAAGGAGACACAAAGGTCGCCGGGCTGACCTTGTGGGGCAGCGTCCTTATGGACGGGCTGAGATGCAGGCACTGTTGAGCTCCATTTTGGTCACCTCCTGGTCAGCACTGGCTTGTCATGCTCATTACCTCTCGTGTTGTTGCTGTTCTCATGGTGGGATGTGACCACGAGGATTCCATCAGCTTCAGGTGTCTCTCATTTTTGAGATAAAGTTGTGCTCCTCCCATTCTTTCATGACAAAGCTCGTTAGAGATCACTCCCAACTGCCCCATGGTTAAGGTTTTCCCCAGAATCTGACAGCAATTGGAGGAACTCAAATATGATGGGGCTTAGAGCAGTCTGGTGTAGTGGAAGGTGTCCCTGTCTGTGGCAGGGGGTTGAGAACTAGATGATCTTTAAGATTCCTTCCAACTTAAAGTAAAAAGAGTCAGAGCATCCCAGCACAGAGAAGTGGTCTAAGTGGCAATCCCACATGCACAGTGCATGGCTGAGGTGAAGGAACAGCAGGTCAGACATGTCTGCAGAGAGGCAAGAACTGCCTTCAGTGTTTGCACCATCTCTGCCTCTGCCTGCAGGGTCACACCCCATACTCAACGTTTAACTTCATTTGTTACAAAAACCTGGCCCTTCTCTGAGTTTCCCCAAGGCACACAGGGTGAGCTAAGGGCAAGGTCTTCCGCAGGCAAATGCTACTCATCCTTCACCTGTGTATTTTTATCAGCACAAACCATTTTCCTTGCACTAGCTGAGCTGACCAAGGCTTCACTGATTCTGTTTCAGCCTCCCCAGCCCCCTGTGCTGCACCAATATCAGCACCCTGGCATAAAGGTCTCCCAGAGCATCTCTGTTCTGTCTCAGAGTGGCAGCCTCTGCTCTTTGCCCAGTTCCAGGGATTGCTGTTGAATCACCTCAGTCAGGTTTTGGGGTTTTTTTTAGGGCCATCCATAGGTTGAAGCATAGTGCAGCTGAAAGCCACGAGGTTCTGCGTTACCACACTGCTCTGTTACTAGGACTTGTGTTGCTTAATCCTATAGTTGCTTTTACAAGTAACTTAAAGAAAAACAGTCACGAAAAAGCCCCAAACAAACCATTCTCCACAACCTTCCTTGATGGTGTGAACTAGCCTGGGCTTCAAGCACGTGGTCACCATAGAGGCGCTGAGGAAGGCGTATCCCCTGTTAGACATGGTGGACCTGAGCCGGAGGCCAAAAGAACTGGTAATTCCCTGGAGCAGAAGGGCTCTTCTGGTGCAGAGGTGGTCCCAGCACACAGCAAAGGGACAGGGCAGCTGGCTGCTGGTGACACCCCTTAGCAAGAGCCTGGCACTGATGCTGGGCAAGCAGCACCTCTGCAGGAAGGGCAGTGACTCTCCCCTTGCCTTTCTCGTGCCATGCCTGTCTTCCATTGCTGTTCCTTGCAGTGAGGGGTAAGCTGGTTTGGGTGATGTCTCCAGCTCTGAGACAGGAGTACAAGATCTGTGAAATCCCATCTGGGATGAGGGGAGGGGGAAAAAAAAAAATCCTCCTTCAAGCATTCCAGGTGGCTTTGTCCTCCCTTTTTATGGAATTGCCTCGGCAGGTTCAAAGGAGGCATTTGTAGTTTTGTTTTGGAGATGGCATTAGGTTTTGTGTTACTAATCCAGCCTTCCTTTTTTTCTGGCAGCCTCCTCCAACCACTGGCTTCCCCACTATAGAAGGTAAGCAGTGGCCTGTGTTTACATATGAGCAGCAAGCAGAGCTGACAGCAAGGCAGGCCAGCCAGGATGGGAGCTAAGGACGTGCTGTCAGCTCACTGGTATCCCAGCATGTTCAGAAGGTACAGCCAGCAGGCAGCCTCACTGCTGGAAAAAAAGCAAATTATGAAAGCAAAGCCAGCTTTTCTCTGTGCCATGCTCCAGTGTCTGGGAGCAGTGGTGCACACGGTGCAGTGATGTGCAGACTGGAGCCCTGGCACCAGCTGTGTGCCAGCAGTAGCTGTGCTTGCCCCAGGGCATCCCACCAGAGGAGGGGTTTTGTCAGCGGGTGGCTTTCGGATGCTGTGAGTTTCCAAACAGCTCCCAAAAATCTTGCAGGGGTGATTCTGTTTGGCGAGCCAGTGAGGTGGGAGACAAGCCTGCAACTCATCACTGATGTACTCCTGAGCAATGGGAACCCTGGGGCAGAGCTCCAAGATGTACCATACCCTCATCTGCCTATCCTTGCCTGCAACATGGACCTCCTGTGGATGGCTGAAGCCAAGATGCCCAGGTGAAAAGCATGTCTGGTGTTTGCTTTAGCCTATTTTGTACTTCTCTCATGCAGATGATCTCTTCCTGCTGCATTTTTTTAGCATTTGAACGTTTTAAGAGCTTGATTGTGCGGTGTAATTGGCAGCAGAGACATGAAAGCTGCATGAGAAACAAAGACAAAAACCTGGGAGAAGCAAAAGCCAGAGCACTGCCTGCGGAGGTGTGTGTGGGTGGACACCATACCCAGAGCAGGCAGTGACCAAGGAGTGCTTGCTGCTTCAGTGATGTTCCTGGGGTACTGATCACCTCCTTTCTGGGGCAGGTTTGGCCACGGCACTTTCCTTCTCTGCTTGGAGAGCATCTACAAGAAGGTGACGGGCAGGGAGCTGAAGTATGAGGCCCTGATTGGCAAACCCAGCCCGGTCACATACCGCTACGCCCAGCTCTTGGTCCAGCAGCAGGCAGAGAAGCAGGGCTGGAAGGCTCCCATCCGCCGCCTCTATGCAGTTGGGTAAGAGATTCTTCCTGCTGGTTTCCTTAGGGAGTTGCATACTCACTGCTCTTTAGTAGGTTGGTTTGGATTTGGGGTTTTTTGTGTGTTGTTTTTTTTTTGCTTGCTTGTTTTTTTACCTCTGGGTATTTCTAAAGTTGATACCAAAATTCCAATGGTGTCTCTGGAGCCTCACATCCTGTAATGGAGGCTTGCTAGCTTTTTGTATCCTCCACAGCAGATCCAGAGTGCATCCTACACCGGATTAAAGACAAAATGAATAGACCCTGGTGTAGGACTGTTATCTCAGTTTGGCCAAACGCTTTGGGAATGTAGGGAATACAATACAGCGATTGCTGAAATTGCTGTGGGTGCTTGGGATGTGCTGTCTCCCCTTTGGAAGGTGTTTGTGAGGCACATGTCCTAAGCAGGACTCACTGGTATGTGGACTCACTGGCTGGCTCTGGGTGCTCTTCTTGATGTTAGCAAATATCTCACACCTCTTCCTCTTTTAGTGCTGTCCTAATCCCAATCCCCCAGAGCCAGAGGGAGATGCATGGGCTTGTTTCTCATTTCTGCCTCACGCTGTGTCCTCACCCAGGGACAACCCAATGTCTGACGTCTATGGGGCAAACCTCTACAACAACTACCTCAAGTCAGCTCAGCAGAACCAGGTCCAGGCTGGGGCAAAGAGAAGCCCACAGGCAGCTGGTCCCCAGGCTGAGGTTTACCTGGAGCTGAGGGATGACTGCAACAACTCAGTGGAGAGCTGTGAGTCGATTCTGGTCTGCACTGGGGTCTACCGCCACAGTGGTGACGCTCCCAAGAAGGCAGAGGCACACACAAGGGACACAGTTTTCCATGGACATCGGGACTTCTGCTTCGACCCCAGCCTGGTGGAGGCATCCTACATAGTGCAGGATGTGGATGATGCTGTGCAACTTGCTTTTCAAAAGGAAAACTGGAGCTAGGGGTTAAGATCAGGCAATGCCTAAAGATCTACTGTAAGGGATTTTATGTACTGGGAAGGGAAGAGGGGGAGAATGGGGGAACCTGGGGTGATCTTCTAATCTAGCTAGCGTGAAAGAAAACTCCCTGTTGCAGCACTAAAAGCCCCTTAATTTTATTGGTACTCATCTGCCATCCTGACAGCTGCCCACAGAGCTTGAACTGTGACCGTACATTGCTGCCAGCCGTAATTGAGCCATAATGGAAACGGGGTATAAGGAGCAGGCTTGTCCCAGCAATCCCAGTTTTGTTCAGCTCTCACAGCTCATTCTTTTCCATGCTTTGTGTGCAAAGATCAGGGGAGCCCACCCTCCCTCCTCTTTGGGAGGGCGAAGCTCTTCCCCACACAAGGAGCCACCATCAGCCAGCTCACCATTTTACAATGCGCTGTTTGTCCAGCCTGTGACTCCAGCACACCAGAAGCTGGGCTGTGGTGGCACCGTGCCAAGAGAGGGCTTTAAGTCTTAACATTCTCCTTGTGAAGAATAAGTGCCTACGGACTTTTAACAAATTCTGTTTGCCTGGGGATTTGCCAGTGCATCACTGTCGGTCTGAAACAAAGTTCTGTTTTGCAGTCATCGGGCAGCTCTGGAGAGGCAGGGCCCCTCAAAGGAAGCTGCAGTAGCCAGAGCAAGTTGCTGCAGGGCTGAGGTGAAAGTTATATTGTTCCCTCCCCCCTGTTTAGCATTCTGTGAACACTCCTGCCTTTTCACATCCCGCTAGGGAGCCAGCAGCCTGCTCTCAGCAGCAGAGGAAACCACCACGGAGTTTGAATTGGCAGAGTTGTCTTTGCCCAGAACTCAGTGCTGCAGCAAGAGGCTCTTTTGGCACCCACTCTGATCCCAACTGTTGCAAGGAACATCCACCTGCTCCAGCTGGCACAGCTTCCAAGAGGGGCCCTTCTTTGGAACAAGGGACAAACAAAAAGTGTCACAGTCCACCTTTGCTCCTTCCTTGCATGCAGGGATTCAAAGAGAAGATCATCAAGCCCCAGATCCCCAGGCCTGATCTTTTAGAATACAAATGTCTGTGTCTTTCAGTTCCTTTGTTCCTCTCATCCCTCGTGTGGTTTGCAGCTCAGGGATACCCCATCCAGTCTGACCTCTCATCCCTCCTCTTCCTTTGACATGCAGGTAGAGTCCCACTAATGTGAATCAGCACCTGGGACTTGCCTGCCCAGGAACATTTCACTAACAACGTGCACCTTCTGTTGCCTCTATTCTCCTAGCTCAGGCTAGCCAGAGAAAGATAAGACTTGTTTCTCCATAGGCATTCCAAAGATAAGCAAGGTTTGCATGAGAAACTCATGTGAAAGATTGAGCTTAGCAAGAAGTGTCTTAATTCTGGAGGATCATTATGATTTTAGAAGCACAAACCAGTCTGTGTGTGTGATGTAAAGCCTTGGAGCCAACACAACTGAGTTGGTTTTCCTAGTTACAGTCAGCTCACACCAGACTGAAGTATCAGAAGTATGTCTGCTCTGCCTCTTCTTTCCTCCTTCCTGCCTTACCAGGCAGCTCCACACACAGGGTACAAACAGGACATTCTGCACAGAAATTTGAGTTCTTAATTCAAATCTCAGCATCCATGTGCACTGAAATTCTACTCCAGCAGCTCTCTGTCCTCTCAATACTGATGTAGCTTCCTAGGAAGGTCTCTGCAGCGTAGGCTCTATTCTTGTGTTGTGCCAGGCTCTGTGTGTGAAGCAGACCAGGTGCTCTTTCAGTTACCTGGGCAAAAGAGGTCCTTCTCTGTTTCTCCATTCTTTACTTTACGAATAGAACAGAAAAAGACCTCTTTGCATGTGAAATCCACAGTGGGAAGCAGTTTCTTCCTCTCTCAGCACTACTTGGGGTTCTTCTCCATTGTCTCATCAGGAGAAGAATTGCTTGGCTGCTTCTAAAAGCTATAATGGGACGAACACAGATTTGAATCCTTTCACTGGAAAGAAGAAATTACCATTTCATCTAGCTGCCCAAAACAAGGGCCTGTCTCCAGTTGCCAGAAGAGTAGGCAGGGGGAAGGAGCTGCCATATAACATGGGGAAGGCCCTTTAGCTGCAGCACCTCTCTCAGTCACAGCTGTGCTGTGCAAGGCCTGAAACTCCAACGCAAACCCCATTTATTCATAGGGCAGCCCCAGTGTCCCTCAGCCTCGCTTCCCAGGGGTGCCACCCACTGCAGAAAGACGTGGTGCTCGCAGTATTTGCTGACTTAGGTGGTAACTTCCATGGGATTCCTTGGAATGTCCCTCTAGGCCATGATTCTGTGATTCAGGGAGCTGCTGGCAGGAAGGACGAGGCACACCTTCAGCGAGGTGGGTGCTGCTGGCAGAAGTGCTGAGCTCTGCCCGTCTGCAGCAAGCCTTTGGCAGGGCTCTGCCTTGGTGCTTGTTACAAGTGTGCTGCCAGTTCCTCAGAGAAAAGGTGCTGCTGAAGCACCATGCCCTGAGGGCTGTAGCACCTCTTCCCAGGAAGGAAGAGGTTTGCATTTGCATGGAGATGGTGAGCCAGGCATCTCCATCTTTGAAACAGCAGTGGAGGTGAGCTGCCTGATGTGAATCTGCTTCAGATGCCAAATCTGCTTTTAGCTTTGGATTTGTTTTGGTTTTTTTTTTCCCAGTGCTCTGGGAGTCTTAAAAATGCGTAGGAGGAACTTCAGGGATAAGGAATTGGAAAAAATGCTTTGCTTTTGAGTTGAAATTGAACAGAAGGGAGGAGAAGGAATCTAGAAATATCTTGTACCCTTTCCCTAATTCATACTGAGTGAAGTTGCATAAAAAACTCTGTTGCTCTTTGCACTAATTAGCCAGATGGGTTCCCCTTGGTCTGAGCAATGCAAAGACCTTTGCCCTCTTCCCCTTCTCTGCTCCTTGAACCAGTGCACTTTGTCCAAGTCCCTGCCTGGGAATTGCATGGACCCTGTGGATGGAGTAGGAAATCTGGCTTCTCCAGCTGCTGTTGGACACTGGCTTTATTCTGGAAGGTTTCTGTTATTGAAAGTGCTTGGCAGGTCTCCTCTGTTCCATGAGTTGTGCTAGAGTGCTGTACAGGCTTCTGGCTTATCTACAATTCATTTATGGACATCTGTTATTGCTGGAATTCTGTGAAATCCTTTTTCCTTGGAACTGCAGCTTCCTGGAATTAGCTTCCAGAGTAGCTGGAGCGAAACTCTTGTCTCATGTGTTGCTCAGAAGTGGTGTCTCTGAAGCTTTCAGAGCAGGGATACTTCTGGGCACATTGTGGGACCAAGCAGGAGAGGGCACTTCACTCCTGATCCAATACCCTAACGTTTGTAGGATGCACTACCCTGTACAACAAACAACTGATCCTAACAACTCCATCTTCCAACAACAAACAGGTTTCAGTGAAGCCAGGAGGGAACTTGCAGCTGAGAATAGCAGGAAGGAATGGGGGGACAGACCTTGTTTGGGATCTGAAGCAAAGAGCTTTTATGGCATGCAATAACGTGGTGGCCAGAGAAGTCAGTTCCTTTATTCCAGGGACACGTGCAACCACTAACCTGGCATTCAGGGAATCACACACCACCACCATCCCCTTCCTTCCAGTCCTAATCCTGCCACGTCTTTCTCCCTCCAGTAAATGGTAGTGTTTCAGAATGTGTCATGTGCACTGTAGAAGAGTGATTATAAATCATTCAGAGAAATCACAAACTGTGATTATTTTAGGTTTCATAGCAATTTCAATGCAGTTACAGAGTTGCTACTTTGACCAAGCACATATGCAAAGTAATAAAAGATGCTTTCTTTGAAATAAATGTTGACTTCCTGTGTGTACATTTAATGGGTATTATCCTGTTCTCTTTCACATCTTTGCCCTAGAAGCTTATTAGGGCAAATTATGTTCTCTTATGGTTTTTTTCCTGTTCCTCAAGCTATTACCAGATTTTCTTGAGGAAAGATACCCCTTCAGCAGTTAACTGGCAAACTTTCAGACCAGAACCAAAAGCTTTCCAACTTCAATGGAAAATTAAAGATCCTGCTAGGTGAAACCATCAGCTTTAATGACCTAGAAACAGCCAATTCACTTGCATTGTTCTTATATTTCATCAGAAAGTTTCCCATCTACAAAGCTCACAGCTCACAGGAGGCACATTAGACAGCAAAACAAGTGTGATGCAGAGTCCTGAGAAGTTGGTGTTGGAAGCAACAATCAGTAAGGCAGTTTTGGAGGGACTGGGCAAGGATTCCCCTCCTCAGCAGAGAGAGGAATTGAATTATATTCTACATCCTGGAGAAGTGACCTATGTCCCCAACCTCTAATAAATAATGATAAAAATCATTTAATCAGCCTCCTCCTTTTATCCAATGCTCTGGTAGCTGGAGCACTCACCCAGGATGAGGCTTATCAAGGTTTAGTTAAGCAGAGAGAGCTCACAACCTGAACCTCCCAGGTGCATGCCTTTAATCACTATTGTCAGAGCAAAAGGGCAGCCTGGGGTTAAGGTGTCCCTTGTAGGAGAGCCTTGGCTGGGAGTTGAGTGCCACAGAAATCCTTACCCAGCCTGAGGTGCAGAGTTAAACACTGAAGGAGCACCTAGAACAAAAGGATTGAGAGCCCTGTTGGAGTTTGCTCCCAGGTGGATGCTGTGAGAAAGGCTTGCCAGGGTCACCCCTGGGAAGTGTTTGGTCCCTGCTCACCTCAGTACCTTTGGGGGCTGCCCAAACCCTTCCGTTGCCGGCCCTTCCTAGCCCCAATTATAAAAGCACAAATCTTTATGGGTTTTTTTAGTGCCACAGTCATCAGAGATGAACACTCTGCACTTACAGACCTTCACAGATCCAGTCTGCTGCAGTTTAAAACCCCACACCCACAAGGCAGCTGCATGTTCTCTAGGAACCAAACCATCAAGAAAATGCTTTTCTCTTCATTCACTATAATAAACATACTTTTCCCTTTCAGTCAGTTCAGCTATGAAGAACTTTAATTTTCCCCTCAAAGTCAGATCAATACCTGCTCCGTGCTAAGACTGAGTAACTACAAAATACCAAGAGAAACCCCAAATCCGCTCTCCAAACCCCTACCCTGCTACGAGAGTGAAAATAAATGTCTTGGCATTTTCTGCTGGCGTTGAAAGCTCTTTGAACCAAAATGTAATTACAAGCATTAGCCTGTTACACTTCTATATCCTTTTGGAGAGTATCTGCATTCCCTGCACCACAGCACAGGATCAGCAGATCAGTTACAAAGGCTGTGTTCCAAAGCCAAGGCATCGTTGAATTTCAGTGCTGGCCAGGTGAAAGTTTTTTACCTTATCTGTAACTTCAGCCCTGGCCATTCGAATGGATTAGATAAGTGCAGTACAAAGTGTGTGTCAGAGAATCCCAGAAGCTTCCTTTCCCACACAAAAAGGCGTTTTAAGTACGGTTGGAGCAGATTATGCTCAAACTCACAGAGATCAGCTTTGCCTCTTTCCCTCCCACTGCTGCCAGTTTCTGACAGCTTACTGCAGGGTATAATTAGGTATCTAGTTTTTGGTCTTTCTTTCAGGCATATATCTGCCCCTTTTTTTCTTTTTTTCTTCTCCTGCCCCCAAGAAATTGAGTCATTATTTTGTTTCCTCCCAAGTTCAGCCCTCAAGAAAGTTTTGCCTTCCCCCAGCAGGGGTATTTTTGAGGGCAAGCTGCTTGTTTCCACTTGTAGTGGAAACTAAAAATGGTAGCATTTTAGATATTCAGTATGACTGCTGCACAAAACTCTGTTGTCTGCTGTTTGCCTTTAAATATATGTATACACACACATCTCTATGCATACACATCAATACATAAAAGAGGCAAAAACATAGCCTGGGAGCTGCTGAAGAGTAGAAGCTATTTATAGTGCAGCTTTTTAATGTTTTAACGGTAATGGTTAAGCAATAACACATCCAAGGACTGCACATTGCATTAAATAACTAGATCACATGGGAAGCATCAGCTTGTCATATCTCATCCTACAGTGTGCTACAAAAAGCTCTTCAGTGCTCTCTTGACTAGAAGACATTTCTCCCCTCATTCCCATTTTAAGGCAGAGGCTCAATTTCTGCTTCCTTCCCTACAAATAAGCTCCTTTCTCATTCTCACCTGTTTGTTTGGGTTGTGTTTGCACTGCTGGAGCCTGTGCTCAGCCAGAGGAAGCCCTCAAATGCCACTCTCTTTCGTGGTGTTCCCTCATCCCTGGTCCTAACTCCCCTTGCCCAGCAACCACAGGTCCTCCCTGTTCCCTTCCTGCATCCCACCTCGGATGCAGGAGCCTTCCCACCCCCAGCAGACATCCTGTGGTGTCTGGAGAAGCATTTCCACGAGCCTGCTCTTGCCCTGCTCACACAGCCTCATCCCAGCAGGCCCCCTGAGCACCCAGCTCCCTCCCAGCTCCCTTCTCCCTGGGCCCAGCCTCCTCACACCACCTGGGTGCCATGGTCAGAGCCCTTTTACCCCCACAGGTGGGACACCAGGCAGCCACCCAGAGCTTTGGGAAACGAGGCTTCTCTGTGGAATGAGTGCCTGGATTGAAAGCAGAGGAGATGTGAGTGCCTGCAGCAGGCTGCCAGGGCAGCTAAGCGAGCAGGTCCAGCCTTTGGCACACAGGGAATCGCATTGCTCAGGAAATCTGGAGCGTGGCAGCCAACGAGGCAAAGCTGTCACTGTCTGCTGCCCAGGTAGGGCAGGACCAGCCTTCTCTGCGTGAGGGCTGTTGCCCCGAGCAGCCCAGATGGATGCTTGGTTTTGACTCCACATCCTCTTGCAGAAGTGGAAAACTCCCCTTGCAGCAGAATGTGGCAAAACCCAGCCTAATTTAGCTGATCACACATGAATCACGCCGGTGACACAAGTATTGGCTTACCCTGAGGAGAGCCAGGTGAAGGTACCTACCCACCTTGGATAAAAGCCAGGATCCAGAACATAAGAAGGTGGTTTTACCCTCTACCGTGGACCACGCAGGCTTACACTGCCATCTAACCCAGCCTTGCTCTGGAAACCAAATTAGGAGGCACAGCTGGTGTCATTCACACCACTCTGAGCTCTCCTGAACTGGGAGACTCCCAAACAGGAGCAGGCTCTGCTTGAACGTGAAAGAGCAACATAGAGAGCAGTCCTGCTCCTCACCTTCCAGCCTCGTGCTCCCTATCAAACAGAGACCATCCACGGAACCCTAAGTGAAGTGTTTGTGGGGTTGTACAAAAATTGTGGTCTAAGCAATTGTTTGGCCATGGACTTTTCTTTGGCAGCAAAGTCGGTCAAAGAGAGAAAGCCTTGCCAACAAAACACACAGGGCTCAGCACGCAGGGCTCTCATCCCTGACAATCCACACAACCCCAGAGGCTGGAATGATGCCAGAATGATTTTTTGCTTTTTCTTTTATACCCCTCTTACATACTCTTTTATAATTTTATGTAGTCTTAGTGCTTTTAGCCTACAGACTTGTAACTTTCCAAGCCTGATAACTCAGCTAAGACCCATGGCACCGTTAAACCAAAAGACCAAACATCCTGGAAGCCCCAGACACCAAAGTCCTCTCCAAAACATATTTTTGTAAACTAAAATAAGCCCATCCAGGAAGAAGGATGGTTCACTTGAGAATGAGAGGTTCCCTTGAGCCTCTCATTGGGGAATCTTTGATAAATATGTTAATTTTGCAAAGCCTGTAATTGTGTGTATTTCAGTGTGATGGTGTACATGCATTTTCGAGGCATTCCACCTGGACCAAGTGCTGTACTCAAAGATTCTGAAGTAAATAGTGAGGTAAAAACTCCTTTTCCCCATAAACCGTGTTTTGGTTTTAATTTTAAGACCAAAGAAAGGCAACAGGAGAGCAAAGCCAACACGATGGGAGTGTGTTGTGGCTCACTGCTCACTGTCTTCTTGCATCGTGAATGACCTCAGAGCAAGCTGCTCGTCTGAGAGCTCACTGCTGCATTGCTCCAGGCACACAAAACCTTGCCACGTTCCGTGATGGGTGGTTGTTCCCTCACAATGCAGAGGGAATAGTGTCCCCCAGCACCTCTGAGGCACTGATGTGGGAGGTGGATCTTGAGGAGCAGCCCCTGGGGAAGGCAGAGGGATGCCAGAGGTGTGATGCCTGGGACAAGCACCTTGACAAGAGGCTCATGAGCTGCCTGGGCTAAGTGCAGGCAGTGCTGTACAAGGCTGCTTGGGAGCCTGCTCTGAAAGATCCTTGGCCTCAGGCTGTCACTTGCTGGAAAAGAAATGGCAACAGCCCTCTTTGGGGGGCTAAAATTGGTGACCTTCTTACAATGAACTGGTTTTATGTGCTAATAGAAACGTGGAAGTAGTGAGAAAACCCTCAGCAAGAGGGCACATGGCGTGTTCAGCCTCACTTGCTGCTGGGGACCGTGACAAGGTGGCTGAGGGGAAGGCAGTGGCACAGGTAGCTTCGATGCCAGGTTGGATCTTGGCAAGTGTATCCCAGCATTGCAAACATCATGTGAGTGCAGCAGAAAATAGATGTCCCCTCTCTGAGCTGCAGCCCAGCCAAGCAGGATACGGCAGCAGGGATGCAGCAGCATGGAATTAGAAGCAGGGTAGCAGCCTGTGTGAGGGACCACAGGAATGCCTGCTTGTTGCTATCCCAGCTTAGACATGGTACCATTTCAGTCCTGTAACTGTATTAAAGCTTGCATAGCCTCCAGTTACCTTCTCTCTTTCCCTCTGTTGTGACCATGCTTTTAGAAAACTGATTTATCTCTGTCCCCTCACTCCAGTCTCCATGGACAGCAAGGCTTTTGCTGTGACTCTTTCTTCCCCTGCCTTTCCTCCTGATCATTGCCGTGTGTCCAAAGAAATCTCTGTGTCAAGCCATCCCAAGTTCTCCCTTTCCCTTTCTCAATTATGTTGTTGCTTCAAGTTTAAACATGAATTCTCCTTGTAGCCAAGACTGATTTCTCCTTGTTGCCAAGAGCAGCCAGGGACATTGCCTGGAGCAGGGCTCCTCAGGGATCCTGCACCAGCATGTATTAGATAGTTGTCGCTGCTGCCCTCGATGTCCTTTTTCAGTACTAAGCAGCATTTGCTCAGTCCCATGTGTTGATTTAGCAACATGCTCAAGAAATGAAGCTATTTTGGATCTTTATCTCAAAGTGTAGTTAATACAGACATTTGAGGAGACTTATAAGCTTATTTGATGTGTTTCTCGCCATTCTCAGGCAGCACCTGGCTCATCACTGGTGGGCACAGGTACCAGTGAGGGACTGGTGATGTGGAGCCACTTTGGAACACGATGTGCCAAGCCATTAGTGCTGGTGAGGAATGGATCCAGCCAGCCATTAAACTCAATTAGAGGCCATTGATAGTGGGTCAGTAAAGGTCCTGACTGGTGCTTTCAGTTTAAGTAGGAACTTCAGGGCTATTCATATCAATTTAAAGGCTCTGTCCCATCATGGCAAGCTGGGCAGGGCCCTCGGCATGTGGATTGGCTCAGCTCAGAAAATTGGTGGGATAAAATACACTTAGTTTGATGAACAAACGCACCAGACCGAATGTAGGGGCAGATGAGCCACGAGTGAGTGCTTCACTGTAGGCTCTGTGCCAAGCCAACTGGTCTTTGTCTTGGTCAGCCTCGAGAGATCAGGGGAGACCGAAGCGCTCCGGGTGTTACGGAGCGGCTGCCGGGGAGCTGTGGCGTGTCCGTGGGAGGCTCTCTCCATCCGCGGGGGTCCTGCGGGGCAGGAGGCGGGATGTGGACGGGGAGCATCCCCGGGGACAGGGCGGGGGCGGCTTCCTCCCCCTTCCCTTCCCTTCCCCCAGCCCCAGCCCCAGCCCACCCACCGCCGCCAGCCTCCCGCCCCGGCCCCGGCAGCTGCTGCGGCTGCTGCTCGGCGCCGCC
>VZRF01011148.1:53987-224381 GCA_013396875.1 Vireo altiloquus | reverse complement strand
CCCCCCGCGGCGGCGACTTCGCCTACGCGCACCTCGCCTGGCTCATCTACTCCATCGCCTTCACGCCCAAGGCGGCGCTGATCCTGGGCACCTCCATCCTGGAGCTGATCGAGCTGCGCCTGCCGCTGGGCACCACCGGCTTCCGCATCACCCTGGCGCTGTCCGCGCCGCTGCTGTACTGCCTGCTGCGGGCCATCGGCACCGAGGGCGCCGGGCAGCTGCTCCTGCCGCCGCAGCCGCCGCCGCAGCACCGAGCCGCCGCCGCCTTCCTCGCCACCTGCCTCGACCTGCTCGACAGCTTCTCCCTGCTGGAGCTGGTGCTGCAGCCCGGGCGGCCGGCGCCGCTGCCCGCCCCGCTGCGCTACCTGCTCATCGCCGTCTATTTCCTCTGCCTGGCCTCGCCGGTGCTGTGGCTGTACGAGCTGAGCGCCGCTCGCCCGCCCGGCGCCGCCCGCCTGGCCCTGCACCTCCTGCTGCCCGCCGGGCTGCTGGACGCGCCGC
Source organism: Vireo altiloquus (assembly GCA_013396875.1). NCBI lineage: Eukaryota > Metazoa > Chordata > Aves > Passeriformes > Vireonidae > Vireo > Vireo altiloquus. The sequence continues at coordinate 223,880 of VZRF01011148.1, read as the reverse complement.
TGCTGGCGCTGCGCTGCCTCCTGCTCCTGCGCTACCAGCAGCCGCTCTCCCTCTTCATGCTCAAGAACCTCTTCTTCCTGACCTGCCGCGGCCTGGAGGCGCTGGAGACCTGCTGCCTCCTCCGCCCCGCCGCCGTCCCGCCGCCCGCCCAGTACGGCCCGGCCGCCGCCGCCCCCGCCGCCGCCCCGCTGGCCCACGGGCTCTCCGACGTGGACGTGGGTCCCCACGGGTACGTGAACGCCTTGGCGGTCACGGCCCAGGGCTGAGCCCCCCTCGAGGAGCTCCCGCCGCCTCCGGGCCCGCTCCCGGCAGAGTCTCTCTCTCTCTCTGCGTTCTGCTCAGGTTCCCTCCGCCGTGGTCGAGCAGGGGAAGGGGACGTGGGCTTCCCTGTCAGACTCCCGCTCCCCTCCTCCCTTCCTCATGGACGAATCCAGCAGCGGAAGCTCCGCACAAACCCGACTACCTGCAGGAGCCTACGGATGACACTTGTCCCCAGCAAACGCACCTGTTCTTCATGACAAGGCTTCCTCTAGCGCTTCTGCCTCTCCGCTCTCTGGAGGGTCCCACTCTCCCCCTCCCTCCCTCCCAGGACATTGTGTTGCTTTCTATCCCTAAAGATTTAGTTTTTCCTTTTCATCCCAAGCAGGGACCAGTGCATTTGTCCCCTCCTTTCAGAACTCCTGCTGGCCACAATAATGAGATCCGAGAGGGACCTGACCAGCAGATGTTGCCTCCAGGTATGGGGAGGACAGAAGGAAGCACGCTTTGGTTTCCCTGGGTCTTGCAAAGCTGCTGCCTCTGTTTCCCAGGTCTTTGTGTACCAGCTAAGGAACCTCTGGAAGTACGCTGGCCACTTGGTCACTTCAAGCCCATGAGCCACCTTCTCCTAGCCAAAATGTCTACCTCTGTGCTTCAACCTTTTTGCATCTTACATTGACTTCACATGCTAAAGAAACCAATCCAGCATGGACATAAACCAGGACTCAGGCCCCATTTCATAACCACCAAGACATTTATTTCTGGTGAGAACAGGGTTTACAGCAGCCTACTGCTGGCATCCCCAGGTGCTGGGGCTCTCATTTCTCTGTGAATATGCATGTTTACGGAATCAGCGTTGGTTTTCTTTTACAGGGAGCGTAGGGTCTTCCTTTACACAGCCAGAAAGGCTGGAAAATTTCCTCCCCTCCTCTTCCATGCCTGCTCCAGAGAGCAGAGATGGGGCTAAGCCTGCAAAGTGCCCCTCTCAAAGAGCAGAGCAGAGGATGCTGGCACTGCTCGGGGTGGGCTCCATGCTCCTCACTTTTCAGCATGGAAAGCAAAGTGCTGCAGGAGCCCTCGAGGCAGAGAGGCTCTCGAGCTCTGGTGAAAAAGCCCACATTATCAGCATCCTGTCCTCTGTGTGCATGTGGTTTAGGGTAGGTGGGGAAAAATTGTTAGCAACCTCTCATAGGAACACAGTTTTCTTTGGTTTTAAGCTCCATGAATGTTGGGTGGGGTTAAGGCCTGCTCTGCTGCCTGGCTGCCGCTGCTCCTGGAACCAGCCCCATGGAAGCAGGAGCGCAGAGGCCACGTTGGGAGGAAGGACTTGGCCCCTCCCAGGCTTATATTTTGTTATCTGGGCAAGGCTGCAATAATTGTGAAAAAAACGACAGTTTCCTGTCGCAAGTTTGTTTTTTTTTTCCAAGCTGTCCTGATGGGAAGGGGAAATAAAGCACAACCAACTGCTACCCAGAGCCCAGAGCAGGACTGCAGGCACAGCCCAGACTTCTTCCACACGCACATTCATCCTTTCCTTCAGGGCTTTGGGCTTCAGAGCCTCTGTCCCACCTTCCTTTTCACAGAGTGGGATCAGCTGCCTGCTCCAGTGGACTGCTTCAACAAAATGTTTACAGTCTGGTGACTTCCAGCTCCCAGAGGCAGAGGTGGGGCTGCCATGGGGTTCTCCTCCCCCGGCTCTCGGTGGCTGATGGGTTTTGAGGGGCTAGAAAAGCCCCTAGAAAAGATGGGTCAATAGTGCTGTTCAGAAGTGCAGCTAGGATGGGTGACTTGCTGCTCTCCTCATGCCAAATGGAGAGTTGGCAAAAGCTAGGCTTAACTTTCCCACCAGTGCTTTATTTTTAACCTGAGCCCTTACATGGGCAATTGTGTGAATTTTGGCCAGTGGCCTTTCTCTTCGGTAACTTCTTCTTGTCTGGACAATCTTGGTGCTGTGAGTGACTGTGATTGTAAAACTTGGTACTGTGAACTTTTCCTATGTGATGTGAAATGTGTCGAGGGGATGCTAAGTTCCTGGCCAAAGGAGGTGTAATTACAGGTATATGATGCTTGTACAGATATTTATTTCCTTGCACCTTCCTTTTTCAGCATTAAATAGACAGTAGAAACTCAGAAATAATTATTCAAGAGAGAATAAGGTGATACCTGAACCTAGGAGTGCTCCATTCTTCAGTCAAACAGCTGAAGAAAAAAAAAAAATCCCAACCAACTTTGCCAAAAAACAAGTTGAAGGGAAAATAAAAAGCTTTTTATCACCAACTATGTTTGGCTGCCCTTATGGCCAAGTTCCCAACAGCACCAAAGTGCTAACCCCTAAAACACTGAAGCGTGAGCATAGTTGAGACATCAAAAGAATCACAGCAGAATTATTAACAAGTCTTAATTCAGTACCCCTTCATAGCCCATAACAAAGTTGCTGTTTCAACAGTGAGTGCCTTTTTCCAGCTAGGATGTTATTGAGAAAAATGGCATATTTGGAATTTATTTGGCCATGGCATATTTAACCCACTGGCGGTGAACTCACAGTTCAGATTTGTCCGTGGATGAAAAGGTTGCCCGGGACAGAAGACCCTGCAAAATGACACTTCTGTTGCTTAGAATTCCTTTGTAGAAAAAGTTGTTCTTTGTGGTGCCATGGTTTCTAGGTTGTTAGGAAATGTGCTGTTCAGAGAGTGTAAATCTCTTGTAGTTGGCTACACAGAAGTCCCCTTGCAATTAAAAGGGCAGCCCTGCTGCTCCTGCAATTACTCACTTTCAAAAACCATTTAAACATCTTCAAGGTCTTGTTTATAAAACCTGCTCCTCCTTTTGAATTCCCTCCTCTTTGGTAATTGAGCTCTTGCTTCCATTTGAACCCTTCTGTTTGCAGAAGAGGCATGGTGGCACCCTGGAAGTGCCAATACCACCTCTCCTGATGCACCTTGCACAACTCCTGTACCTTCTGCCAACGTGAAATTGCTGGTCCAGGTCAGCAACACTTTGCTGAACGAAATTGTGCCATACTAAGACGCAGGTCCCTTGGGATTCTGTGACGACACAACTCAGTTATTTAGCATTTTATTGCTCTTTGTTTGCTATCCTGACAAAAGAGATGACTACTCCCAGGAGGGGAAACTGAAGTGAGAGATAAGGCCTGTGGCTGATGGACACTTGGCATCCCCCTGGCATTAATCAGAACTTGTATTTTTTAAAAAGCAAGATTGTTAAAATAAAATTAGAAACTTGTGACTGATTTTGCTCCTTTTTTTTTTTTTTTTCCTCCTTTTGAATCTTGCTGGGCTATTCAATTTTGTGTTGAATAGGGACCAACAGATGAATTAAAGTTGCTTATTTTCCTCATACTGGATTGCTAGAATAGTGTCTGGATTTTCCCCTCAAACAAACTTTTTGTAAGTGAAAGCAAATTCTAAGAGCTGTAACACCAAGGGAGTTGTTTGAGAAGTGAATGACTAAGGCAAGGAAATTCAGATGACACTTCTGAGCTTCCTATTTAAGTGATTTATAGGAATTTATACCACTTGAAAAAGACTCATGGGGAAAAAAAAATCAGATTTACATGTTAATTGCTGTGAGATAAAAGAAACTTTTAAAAGAGGGATCATCAAGATGGCAATTACTGACATAATCTGGGAAATGGGTTCTCACTGGAGAAGCACCGAGATCACAGCTGCCTCTTGCTTAGCTTCTGCTGGGTTAGATTGGATTCCTGCTGGAGCAGGAAGGCTCCCAGCCTCAAGTCTGGATGTCTGCAGGGACTCTCCCTTTGTTATCAAGCTGTCCCAAGAGTCCTGCATGGAATTTCCAAACAATTCCTTCACCACCCCTTTTGGAGGGATGTGCACTTCCCATGGCTGCAGTCCCTCAGCTCTATCCAGGTCTCTCCATACTGTGCTTTGCAGGAATATTTGGACATTTGTGAGCCAGTCCAGTCCTGGCTCAGTTTTGCCTCATATTTCTGTAACAAATACTAAGAACTTAACACAAAGAGTTAGGCAAAAATGAGGACACAGAAGGGTTTAAGTAAATATCCAAAAAGTATTCTTGGTTTTTAATTTAAGGATAAAAATCCCACAGGTTAGACACAAACAAAATTCTAACATGTACACAATACAAAATAAATTGCAAGTCAGAAGAACAGATTCTTTTCTGAGACAGAAATTCTGAGATTTTTTTTTAAAAAGCTGAGCTAAAATTACTGTAAGATTTTTTGACAAGTACACTTAGATGGACGGGAAGAGGACAAAGGAGAAAGGCCTGGATGTATTTACATCTCACAGGTTGGGCTGCAGAAACAGTGATAAGGAACAGGGTAAATGCCAGCCTTGACTAGTCTGGTACCCAGTCACTGCTACAAGGGCCAACATGCCATCACTTACAGGCAACAATTCTTTCTTAGTGCATCCAGCCTGTTTTAAAAAACTACTGGAATTGACAGAGTTACCATCACTGCTCCTGGAAGATGAACCCCGTGGTGTATTCAGTATTTCACTGCAGTGAACCTCTTCTTGAGCTGAAGCCCACACAAGTCCATCTCACGGTCGTTTTCGCTCAGCCTCCCCTAACTCAGATCTAATTTCCACTCTAAAACAGCATCTGCTGAGGCTACACTTTTTTCTCCTCCAAAATAGTCCTTCATTTCCTCGTGTGTCACCATCTATATTTTCGGTTCACATCTCCCTGGTGCTAAGAGATCCAAAAGCAAGCAGAGCTGCAGCAGTGTGTCACAGAACACTCCAGACTCCCCTGATTCTGTGACTCTGTATTCAGCCCCACATTTCTTAAAACTGTGCAGCAAACCCAAATTCCATTGTTTGGTCTCCTCTTCCCCCTCCCTGCTGTTGCTGGTTTTCAAGCATGCACCTCCCAGTAGAAAGACAAGGAAGAGTTGTGGACACTCTGAATTTAAATGTTTATCCCACTTGTTCTCAGTTTCTCCACTTGGTTTCTGAATGACCATGGAAATGTAGCTGTAAATGAATGATGAGTGGGGGGAAAAAAAAAATCTCCAGGCACATGTATCAGCCAGGTAGAGACAGCCCTAATCCAGCTGAAATTTAAGGCACACATCCGTAATGCAGTATTTACAGCAAAATGTGTATTAAAATGGCAACGCAAACGTTACCATGTTATCTAAACCTGTTTTCTAAGCCCTGCCTGTGACTTTTATCCAGTGCAATAGAATCAGCACAGCTGGAGGGCTTTTTGAAGGCACGAGTGGATAAGCCATAGTAATTTTTCTGCCATCCATCAGTGAGAATTCAGTGTAATGCCTTTCCCCAAGGAACAGAACCACTGCCTGTTCTCTCACAGGGGTGGCCAATATTTGTGGCTTCTCTCCACAGAGACTGGAAGCAATATTCCACATCTGCTGGGCAGTGCTGCATCCCAGCAGCACACAGGAAGATCCACGAACTCATTTCCAACACAAGGACAAGGATAGTGTTGGAAATGCAGTCTCAGAACTCTGCTTGGGACCACCTATTTCAAAGAGAGCAGGTCCCAGGCAGAGCCTAACAGTCCTCCAGAGACTGGTCAATGTTCATCACCTCTGCTGGATAGTCCCAGCTAGAGCTCCTCTGAATGTCCTGGAAAAACAGCTGCTTCTGGAGGCTCTTTAGACTGTTCAAGACCTCTGGAGAGAGTTCGTGGAAGCCAACCTGTTGCTCCTGATCCTCCTCCTCTTCCTCCTCCTCCTCTAGAAGGTCCTCAGGAGGCAGAGGGGAGCACCTGGAGATGTAGCCCTGGTCTGACTGCACTGACTGTCTCTGGTCATTGCATTGGTCATCAAAGAGCAGCTGGTGCTGCTTGTCAGCCTCCCCCTGGCAGAGACAGGGCTCGGAAGGAATGACACTCTGCTGATACAGAGGGTACATGAGTCCATTCAGATGGACATCTGAGAGGTTTGCAGGACTCTGGTCAGCTCCAGCTGAAACTCCAGAGTCATCATGGAGGATGACGTTATTCCTCATGGGAAAGCTTGTCTCCAGAAGAGGAACTCCTTCCATGCAGTCCTCATTGCTCAGCACACGATGACTGAGTATATTTCTGTTTTCCAGGGCAGGGACTGGCTCCACCACCTGAACTTGAGGAACATCCACTGGAAGGACCACAGTCTTGGAATTTGGATCTCCACACGGATTAAGCTGAGGCTGCAGCTTACAGCCTGTACCTTCTCCTTCGTGCATGTGGAGGTTGACCACATAACAGCAGCTGGGGTCAGGCTCACGTAGCTGCAGCTGGTGCTTCACAATTCCTCCTGGCTCGCTCAGCAGTGAATCCACCTGGCTCTCTCTGTGCAGGGAATGCAGCTCTTCCTCACTATCCAAGGAGATGGTTTCACTCTCAAACCAGTCCGGGTGCTCGGTCTGCCAGTTCTTGAACTTCTCTATGGCCTCTTTCAACTTCCTCCCACTGGGGGTATCGATGTAATTTTCTGCTGTGATTTCCTCGATTCGATGGATCCGCCCAGGTTCGAACTTCTCCAGATCCTGAATCCGAAAATAAATATCCTCAAACTTCTCCATCAGCTGGTACCTGGATGTGACATTGAACAGATCAGGTATGTCTCTCTCACTGCTTATTCCCCCGAAGTAGCAGACGATGTACATTCCAAAACAGGCTGGCTTCTTGAAATCGGGCAGGATCAGATTCAAGGCTGGGGTGAACAGGTCTCCCACTGGCTTTTGCTGGTCCTGCTTGAGGCACACAGGCTCACTCCCGAGCATGGCCTGCCACTTGGCCTGGGTGCCCCGAGAGCAGAGGATGATGATCTTTGAAGACAGCTCTTCCATTTCCTTCTTCTGCCGCGTGAGCCAGGGGAGCGGCCCCAGCTCCGAGATGTGGTGGTCTTCCAGCAGATCCAAGGCCACAGCAGTGCCACAGACTGTCATCAGGAACTCAGCAAACTTCAGCACCACGTCCACGTAGAGCAGGTGATCAGCAGAGTACACAATCCAAACCTTCCGGGGTTTCAAGGGCGGCAGGGAGAGCTCCGTGTGAGGTGCTGATGGAAGACAGAAAAAAAAACGTTAATTACAGCCACATTCCCCAAATTGTAATGGTGTGAGTCACCACTAATCAGCATAGGAGGGTATTAATAAAACTCTTATGTTTTAATGCTATTTTGGCAACGTATGTGAGCAACATCTCATCGTGTAAATTTAATGTGAAAGTACAGACACGGTGAAGCTGTGACTTCTAAATCCTCCCAGATGATTCACTGACTTTCACCTCACAAAAACAACACAGCAGCTTCAAGAGGTCTGTAAATATTGCTGTATTCTCTGGGGGAGAGCTGAGTGCACCACCCCAAACCAATCTCCTATTGCTATGGCCTCAATGATTAGCAAATATTCTTCTGCCAGTGCAGCCTCAGCTGGGTCAAAAGCCTCACCACATTCCAGAGCAATTACCTCCCATCTGACCATTTCCAATTCCATATACAAAGCTTATAGCTAAACAGGAAGATCCTAAGGCCATCTTTTGGTTTCAAGAAGCATCTATAGAGTAGTTAAAGCCTACAAAAGCCAATTCTAGGCAACAGGGTGAGATCTGCAGAATGCATGATGGGTGCTTGATAAAACACAGGTGACATCTTACCAGCTTGCAAATGGTTGTGGTTGCATTTCCTTCGCCGGCGTTCTGGAAGAAAGAAAATCACTGTCAGTTCTGAAAACATGAAGTAAGATTAAATGCTTAAAATGACACCACCTTCCACAGACTAAAAAGAATAATCTTTAACCGTGTAGGGAGATAAAGCTGTAGGGAGGGACAAGCCTGATAAAAAAACCATACTGAATGAATAAAGACTCTTCTACAGCCAGTTCTTGCTGTATTTTTCCTGTGAGAGGAAACAGAATGCACTCAAAATGAACTTTTATCATCTCCCCCAAATCCAGGCAGTCTCAAGTACAGAATCCCCAACTGTTCTGACACCTCTCTTTAAAGAGAAGGGGCTTTTAAAAATACGTCTTTTTCTTAAGAAGCTTCTCCGAAGAGGTGATTAAAATGTCCCTAGCTACATCTTAATAGACAAGTTTGATGTTAAAAACTTTTCCAAAAGATTACCAATTCTTCCTCTCATGTAAGAAGATAACAAAACAAGCAGTGAGTTACACAGCTTCCCTGTAATAACTGCCTCATGGCTGCAGCACAGGAGACTAGGAATTAGCCCTTTAGTACCCAATTTTCCAGCTTGCTTGATCCCAATCTCTATGTCCTGCATTCTTTTTCCTTCCATTTTAATTAAAAAACCTTATCTAATCTCAAAATAGTGTAAAATTAATTTTGCAGAGACTTTGGGGATCAGGGGGAAGACTACAGTGCGGACAAACAGGAAGCTTCTGTTCTGCAACACTCTTATGCAATGCAGGAGAAAAATAACTGCAAAGTTATCTGCAGCAATCTGCAGGAAGCAAAGGGCTGAACTACGAAATTCCTTTTTCCCCCCAATCACCTCTGAAGTGCTATGAACATGGAGTATCAGAGACGATAACTTGTGGAAGGCTTTACTTATCTCGTGGATGGTTTTAAGACATTGCAAGAAGGTGTTTTATAGGCATTATCTCAGTGGCAAGGCATCAGAACAGCATGGAGCAAGCCAGCAATAGGAAGAGGTACAGTGTCGCTCTGGTTTTCAGCTTTCTGATTCTGTTTGCATTTTTGTTATGGAGTTTTTCACACATTTCATATAAACAAAGTAGTGTTTCTGTAACTGTCTCTCTCATTTTCGATGGACTTCCTCCTGAACCAGTGGAGTTGGAGAAGATCTCACTATCCAATCCATGAGGTTCCACAAAATTGTATATAAGACAGAAAATTAAAGATTTCCCTCTCTTTTTCCTTTCACCTCACTACGTGTGTGCATGTGTTCTTTTTGTGCTCTCTGGTGACAGTACAGAAGGAGGGAAAAATATGCTTTATCACTGGATTTTCTCCTCCTGCCTGGTGCAAGTCTTACCTGCTCGTTTTTTAGTCATGCACAGCACAGCTGCTATGACTGAGCCCACCAGTAACACACAGATCCCAGTGATGCACCAGTAGATCCAGATCATCATATCATCTGCAAAACAGACACACTCCTCAGACAACTGCCTCACACAAACTGAGTTTCACCAAAGAACAGAAGCTTCTCGAGCAGCAGAGGCCAAGGGAAGAGGGCCCTGGTTGTGCTGGGTAGACTAATACTTCCCCTTTAGAACACAAAGTCACTTCTCCAAACCAATTCCTGCTTCCACGATGCTGCTGCACACCACAAACTTGCTCCACACAAAGAACCATATGTGCAGCACACTGAAAACACAGATCAAGAATCTTCCTCTAAATAGCAATGTTTACCCAGCTTTGACAGGCATGCCGCCCATGTCCTGCCTATTCATGCAATCTACCTCCAAAAAAATTTAAAAAAATCACCATTTTGGGTCATGAATTTCAGTTACAGGTGTTGTTTTTTGGGTTTTTTTTTACATCTTGGGCAAAGCAGATCCTTACAGGTGTTGCAGCCAAAAAAAAGATGTCAAATCATTATGCACAAGTTATCTTGACATTCATAAAAATGAATATATGCAAGGTATTCTCTCCAAAATCTGCTTTATATTATGCAAATTTTTTAACACTGAGCAAAGTGACAGAAAGTATTTTATATTAAGACTCTTCTTGTCAAAACTGCTTCTCAAAGAAATCTATGCAAGTGAAGTGCCTCTAAAAAAACTGCTCTTTAAGGTTCACACTGCATACAAATACTTGCCTCATTAAATCATGGTGAAGTCATTCTTAGCACAATTAATTCTGAACTCAGCATTACAAGGGGACTGTTAGAGAAATCTTAGACACTGAGCTCTCATCTCCATCAGACAGATTTATTGGCACATACTGATCATGATACCTGGCTGAGCTTGGTGGCTCTGAAGAGGGACCCTGAACAAAGAAATCCCTGGACAACTAAACCCTTATGACCTAAACTCCCCACTCCTCATGTGACAGTCCAGACCAAGAGCATTATTAGGGCCTGGGGTCTCCTTGCTCTTTGTTGGTTTGGTGTTTTGTTACCAAGTGGTTCCCATGTTCTCACTTTCACATCATCTGAGGTTTCAGGGGGAGCTTTGGTGGGTTCCCAGTGTGGTTGTTACAGTTCAAATATCACCATCTGTGGGCTGTCTACTTCACTATTTTCAAAGAATAAATAATTTTCAACTGGGACATTTCCTGTCTGTTGGGTCATTCCCAGGAAGGATCATTTCTTATTCCACACAACAGGAAAAGAGCAGCAAAAAGAGTTTCAGGGTATTGGAAGAACTTCTTACCCGATGGTTCTGTACCTGCAAAAGACAAGAGTTATGTTAAAACTTCAGTTCTCATCTGCAAGACAATGAAATTTAATTTACAGAAAAGTGGTTCTCACTTGGAACTGGATCACATGGGATGAAGGCAGAGTGTCTCAGACAGTCTGTGCCACAGTTTGCAAAGAAAGGCTGAATCTGCAGTTGAAATGGATTCAGAAAACAGAAGTTATCCTCAAAAGAAACTTTGTTCCCTGATTTACTTTCTCCCTGCCTCAACATTCCTTGTATTATAGCACAGAGACACAGAGTTCCCATTTCCCTTCAGGAAACAAGATTAATCAAGAATTCCTACACTACACATGAAGAAGGCTGTGAGCTCCTGAGGTTGCACATTTACCATTCTCACTCCCATAATCTCTGACTTGGCACCCCTATACTAGAGAAAAGCCACTGACTACAGAGAATACCTATATAAAAATTCTTTCAGCCATATTTCCCTGATGCAGGTAATTACAGACTAGCCAATCTCAGAACAAAATGCTGTGAAAAACCCTTAACATTCCTCAGGTGCTCACTGCCTAGTTTGTGAAGGAAGGACACAGGAACAAGTGTGACCCCACCTGTATTTTGTAGCTGCAGCAAGCTTTTATGTTCTCCATTTTGATTGTGACATTCACTTGCTGTTGCAGTCCATCCTGCAGAAATCAGATACAAGTTTTAAGGGAATGAAGAAAACTGAATAAAAGAGGAAAAAGAGAAGAGAAGTTGATATGACAACATGGAGTGGTCCAAAGAAGCAGCAGCTGCTATTTTTTTTCCTTTGAACAAGAAGCCCACAGAGAACAAAGTGGGTAAAGGACCTGGCCACCATCACTACAGGAGTCCTGTGTAAAATACAATTAAAACAGCAGGCTAAGATTGCACAGGTAACAGGAAACAATTAGGGATGTACATTGTATAACTTCAAAAGAGTTAAACTTACAGTTTCTTAACAATGTAGATGTCTTCAGCTTTGCAATATGTAAACATTAATGAGCTTCCTTGTTTAATTAAAACACTTGTCAACACTGCTGCTTCTGACACTGGAACAAGCAAAGTTCTAGTTTCTAAGTTGCCCTTGCTACCTGCTGTTCACAACTGATATCATGATAACCTAATTCTTCACAGTGATTAGTAGATACAAACTCCAAAATGAGGTGCATTCCCCTCTACCAGGGAGATACACACATGTCCCATCTGTGTCAGTAATAAATAACCCAAACACATCAGGGCATGCAGTGCCAAGGGTTTTAAGTGTTAAGGAACAGAAAGATTAAACAAACTGAATGCCAGCATATCTGCCCTCGCCCAAGGAAGGGTGGAGAGTGGTTCCAAATATTCAGCATTTCTCCTCCCTCAGATGCCTGAAGGAAAACATTTCTTACCTTGGAAGATAATCTGCACACTTGGAGCTTCTCAGCAACACAGACTGCAAGACCTACACTAACTGATTCTCAGCTTGAATGAAGCATCTCTTATTAAATCACTCTATCTAAAAAATTTAATTAACACCTTGCTATGATCATATTTAATAAAGTACTTCAATGACTTATTGAAACTTTGCACCTCAGTTTTGGCTAATTTACTTAGTCTTAGCTCCCCAGGCACTGGCTTGAAAAAGGTAATAAAGCCCAGATAGTCAAATATCAAATTTGACTTTGCAGATGCTTATAGGCCACTTCATGCATTATAAAACCTCTCTTTTGATCTTTTATCCACCGAATTCCTCTTTCCCAAGACAATTAAAAATCTATAAAAATTACCTCAGTGAAATCCTGTGTGACCATTTTACACTTCTTCTCGTTCAGGTAACTGGCCACATGAATTTGGTATCGGGCTGGCTCCATCCATGGGTTGAAGCTCACGAGCAGAGTTGTATCATCCAGACTTTTACCCTGGATCCTGGGTTCCCACAAGCTGCCTGGAAGTAGGGCAGATATTCCCAAGTTTCTCAACTGTCAAATATTCCAACGGAGTGCCTGTGTCTATGTGACTCAAAACTTTTTACCTGTCTTTATACACGGGATGGTTCTTCTCATCAGAGAATCCCTGCAGTCTGGAAGAAAGACCATCAGCAGCTAGTCAGAAACATTTTATTTCCATTTAGGAAAAAACCACATTTTCTTATACAAGCCAGACACCTAATCAAGCTCCCCTAAATGAGTAGACACCTTTGCTCCAAAACAGTGGCAAAATTCTGTAGGAGAACAATATCAGTTTCCAGTGTATAAAACAGTCCCTTCACTCATGTCATGGTGTGTTTTGTTCTTTTTATTTTCTTTTTCTCAGAGCAGAGAAAAGTAATGAGACTAAAAACATATCACACTTAATAGTACAGCAGTATCTGAGAACCTTTGCTAATGTAACACTGGTGCAGGAAGGGTCACAATGGTGAAAAACAGGGAATTAAAACTTCATCCCCACACCTTGTAATCACACCTCAGCAACAGATTTCTCCCAAGGCATTCTGACACAGGAAAATTAGGAGGTTGGAATCTTTCTTAATCCCAAAACACTCTTCCACATTTATAATCTGCTTTATTTAACAGATTGGCTCCACTCTTTGGGACTTCCTTCAGAGTCAAATCCAGAGTTACATATTCAACAGTTAGCTGTGTGGGATTTACAACTCTCAGCCTTAAATTATGCCTCTCTTCTAGGGTTTGGACAAAGGAAGAGAAACAACTCCTTGCTTAGACAGTCGAGATAAAACATTGCACATCTCAAATTTCCAACTTGCAAAGTTACCAATTTAAACTTTACAAAGTTTACGAATTTACAGTGTCTCCGTAATTCACGTGTAAGCTCCTAATCAGCAAAGCTTCCGGCAGCTCCTGAGCTTGACACCAGGAATTAGGTTTCTGAAGAATAGCAGAGGATAAAAGCCAGGAAGTTCTTAGTGTGAACAGGCTCAGGTGTGAATAAGAAAGGCTAAGAGAGCTGAAAATGAAGTGCTCCCTCTCCTTTTCCAGCTCACATTGACTGACACACTGCACACTTTATGCCATTTTATAACTACAAAGTCAGGCTGACAACTATAAGCAAGTTAAGAAAAAAGTTAAGAAACACTTTTCAAGCTCTGTACTAAGCACCAAATATTTATGAAGTAGTCAGTGCAGCCAGAGGGCACTGCAGATGCTCAGCAACCTCGGGGAAAACAATAAAAACTCCTTCAGCAATAGGAAAATTTTCACATATACAAGAAAGGGTCAGGCACTCAGCACTACCAAGTTTCTTGGTAAATTACACCTAACTGTGCCTTTGAAACTGAACTTCACACATCAAAGATTTAATACTAGAAGGCAAACTTCTAACTAGGAAATTCTGGCCTGTACTTTCAGCTGCCACAAGCAGAGGGGCAACTTTGAAATATTTCAAATTAAGTAAAAGCAGCGATGTCAGGTCCACAAACCACCACATTGCTTAACCCAAGGCCTAAGTGAACTAAATCACCTCTTACCAGGCATTGTGACAGATGTGGACTTGCAGTTGTAGTCTCCATTCACCCCCAGTTTGGGCAGGTGGTACACAGTCACTCGGTAAGTCTGGCCAGGCTCCACTTCAAAACGGTCAAAAGTGAAATTCCACTGAAAACAAAACATATCCACAAGGACTTTAAAGGACAGTGCTGTTCTTGAAAGGCACTGAAATTAACAGCTGACCTGGCCCTGCTCCACTGTGTTCCCTCATCCCACATAACCCTTTTACTGAAGCTTGATTATAAAAAATTAGAACTCAAGTGTATTAAATATACCCATCCCTTTGTCTGTCTCAATTCTTCTGTTTGGAAAGGTTTTTTTAGGATCTTTGAGCTGATACAACAGTTTTATGCCAAACCACCATGTGGAGTTTTCACCAAATTACATCCTGAACTGAAAGGAGATGAGAATAAATTATGCAATTTCAAGAAATTTCAGTCTAGCATGAATTTTGCAGCATTGTGCAAGTACTAAGAATTTAGAATTGCATTTATACCTATGTAGTTCTGTACCTGGCCATTCCACACATATTTTCTTAAATCAATATGGTTTTCTGCACCAGCAATGCAAATTCTGGGAGAGAATTTGGCTCCTAGGCCAGTGGTATGTGGTAAGTGGTAAGCTAACTGTGGCCAAATTCTGTGTAGTAAAGAATAAACTCCTTATTGTTTATATTCCTTACTGCTGTGGATTATCAGCACTTTTCTGATGAGTTTCCTAAAAGGAGTGTAAGCTGAAGGACCACCCCTGAGGTTGGTGCTTTCCTCCACAACAGAAGTGTACAAGAAAGAAGTGGAAGCAATAGGAAGAGTTTAAAAAGCTACAAATTCATAAGAAGAATGCAAAAAACCCTACAATTATTTGCTTTAAGCAACATCCACAGTGATGACACATGCTAGGCACTAAGAGCAACAATTCTTAAAACCCAAAGGACGGGAAGAGTGAAAGAGAAACTGGAAATGACAGCAGATAACAAGTGCAATACAGACTCTAAGCAGTCTGTACTTTTTAATCAATAACCTTGCCATGAGACAGTGAAAGTAGAAACAAATCCATGGACTAGAAAAGGTAATTTGGAGCCCTTAGCACTCACCCGGCCTCCATCCGGACGGACCTGAAGAGGCAAATTGTTCTGGAAGTCGAACTGGGCACAGAGCTGCTGGTTGCTGCTCACCTGCATCACGGCGAGCTCGGCCCCCTTCAGAGAGCGGATGCTGGCTGCAGGCACAGGGACAGAGGGACATGTTCATCCTCTCCTCTGCACTGGGAGAGGCTGCAGCACCCCCAGAGAGCACAGCTGTGCCTGGTCTTGGCACACAGCCTTACTCCTCTGAGGTGCTGAGGATCCCCACACAAAGATAACTGGCCATGGAAAAGGGAGCATGCAGGGCTGGCTAACAGCATCTTCAGCCTGAAGGTTGATGGCAAAGCTACATCTGTGCAAAGTGTTATAAGTGCATATTGAATTATTGGCTTTTCGCAAATCTTAAAATTAATGTCCTATGTGTAATGTTAGAAAACGTAGTTGCATGGATATAGTTTTTTTAAATAGTAGCGTGATTTCTTAGGATTAGATCATGAT
The DNA here is from genome assembly GCA_013396875.1 of Vireo altiloquus. Lineage (NCBI taxonomy): Eukaryota > Metazoa > Chordata > Aves > Passeriformes > Vireonidae > Vireo > Vireo altiloquus. Next base: position 208,224 of record VZRF01011148.1, on the reverse strand, counting down.
ATGTAGATTGCTTTTTTTCAAGTAGTTAACTCAGGATAGCAAAGATAAGCAAGGAAGTTCCCCACATTCCTGGACCATCTGGCCGAAGATAACAATGACAGGCTTGAGGCTCTGGAAGGAAGAATCTATTGATCAGAAGTGGAACACAGGAGAACCAGAGGATGTGGTCAGCAGAACTGGACCACAATGGATTATCAAATTTTAAACAGACCTGCAAGAAGGAAATAGTGACAGGATAGGGAGGACTTGAAACCCAAGCGATACCAAAAAAGGAGTATTTGAATGATGCATAGAAATCTATGAATATGTCTGAGACGCGGGCATTTAACAGAAGAGGTTTGTTAGCTAAGGTGTGCCCCTGGCATCGTGCCAAGCACCAGGCCCTGTTAACTCTTTGCTTTATTTCTGTCTCCTATTGTCCCTTTTATTAAATCCCTTATTAAACCTTTTAAAATTTTACCAGGAGTGAACCTGGTTTTTCACAAAAGGAAGGAGCAAAGCAGAAGGCCACTGCATTCTCCACACGCCCTGGCATCTCCAGGGATGTGGTGTTGTGTTTAGCTCTGCCTCTCAAAGCTGCTTGGGGTAGTTTTGGGTGCCAAAGCAAACACGCCTTTATTTTGGTACACATGGTCTTGGTGAGAGAGTTTACAGCCACAGCTGAGTGAAATGACTGAGTTACCTGAGTCACACCTGCTTCTACACTACCATAGCTAGAGATCATAACTCTACAGCCCTCAGACACAGGCCCTGCAGAAGGAAGAAAGGAATGTGTTTCATTTGGTCTTACAGCAGTGCAGAACTTTGGACATGAGTATGCAAGGAAAGCATCATTTACAGACCAAAAAATCAAAGATATTTGGAGAGTGAGAAAACTTGACTTATTGGTAGTCATTTAGGTTCCAACAATGAAACAATGAAATGATTTATTTATCAAAGCACAAAAAGATCAAATCACACCTGAAAAACAAACAAAATTAAGCAGCCAATCTCTCAAATTTCAAAGATCTGCTTTCATGACCTGAAGCTATAATTCTCCTCGCTGTCCTTACTAGAGCACACCTACTTCACCTGCTCCATGCCCAAATTAAACCACCACCACTCACCATCCGTGGCCACTTTCCACTCTATCTGAAGCACAGGGAACAGTTTTCCATCCTCCTGACGGAAAACATCTGAAGAAACATGGAGACTGCTTGGAGCAGAAGGAGTCCACAAAGGAACACTCAGCCAGCTCGACTCCATGCAGGTGCCTGTCCAGCAAATGAAAACCACATTTAGAGTGGGGCTGAGGAAGCTCTGCTTGATTGCAATTATGGTCTCCTGTTTGGATCAGGGTTACTCTGAGGGCAAAACTGGGTGCCAGACTGCTTCCAGCTCGGAAAGGCAGTTTTCAGCATGGAAAATTCACTCTGTCAATTGCCTCTAATATTATGAACTTATTCTAGTAACTTCCTATTTTCTTTAAAATCCATTAATACTTACCACAATCAATGTAGTCAAGCTAAACAGGTCAAGTAAGTTTACTCAGTGTCTCCTTCAACCTTCTGCTGAAACAGACCTATGTCAGTACTAATTTCCAGCCTTCCAATCCTAATAAATCTGTCAGATATCCAGGGAAATTGTTCCAATAGTTAATTACCTTGGGTCTACAAACTGCTTTTCCTCAAATTTGAATATACATCTGAATTCAACTTCCAACAACTCCCTGTTATGCCTTGCCTAAATTAATGAGCTCCCTGGATAGAGAAATAAACCTTGCTTGTCAACATAGTGTTAGGGAAAACTGGTCCTGTAACATCATCAGAAAGTGAAATCAGGTATGACAGGCATTAGAAAGACATGATCTCCTTAGGCTTTTGTAAGACATTTGACTTATCAAAGCATGCTAAAAATAGCACAGCCAAGCCTCCTCCAAAGTGCACTTTGGGCCTATTTTGCTGGATCTGTGATGGGAATCGTGGAACCCAGGCACTATTCCTTCATGTAACAGTATGGTTTTAGGCTTAGGAGTAATTAGACAATCCTCAAATGCTCATTCTACCAAAAAATATCTATAAAAAGCCTGTCAAGAATAAAGAACCTTTCAGCAAACAGTGTACTAAGCACCAAAAAAAAAAAAATTTCCCCTAGAGCAGAAAAATATCACAAGAGCCATAAGGCAGAATTTAAACCAAATATTCAACCTAGGCAGCATTTTAATGGTGGTGCTGCAGTGGGAGTGCAATGGCTGTGTGCCAGTGGGAAATATGATCCAACCTGATCCCAGCCAAGCCCTTTCCTGCCAAAGAAGTTTTAAGTCTGGTCATTTTCAGCATAGTCCTCTCCCTGATCTGGCAAGTCAAACAAAAATACTACAAAAAATACTACTGGCTACAAAAATACTTGTGCCAGTATGACAGAGGGTTGGGCAATGAGGCAGGAATGAGCCTGCTCAGAACAAGGACTGCAGGGAAAAGCCAAGGAGCTCTGCAGTGCTGCCCAGTTGCCTCCACGTACCAAATGGACAACTACAGAACATTTTCTGGTTTTTAAGAACACTTTTCAGAACATTACCCATAATTATATTGAGGTCTTTCAGATGCATGCCATTGCTAAGACTTGACTCCTTACAGCCAATAATTTACATTAATTGCTCTCAACTGCACCTCTCTATGCCCCTTTTTAAATTCTAGTCAATACATTAATTTTTCATCAATTACTATTAAAATGGCTTGTAACAAACATTTACTGGCAAACTTGTCCAAAAATTCCCATTTCTTTAAAAACTGATGATTGCAGCTTTAAATAGAAACGAAACAAGTTGGCTTGGGTTGTACTCATGCCACTGCCTACCCCTAAACTCTGTCCCAAAAAAGACACAACTTTCCATTCCTCTTCTAGCTAGAGCTTATAATGGATCAAACTGGAAACTCCCAAAGCAAGGCATGATAGCAGAGTTTCCCTTTACAACAGTCTGATTCTAGCAGGAAAAACATGCTGTACAAACCCAGTTAAAAAAAGAAAAGAAAAAAAAACAGAAAAAAAGAGCATGGTCCGATGAGAAAACTGCAACAAAGAAAAAAATTACTTACTGTTTCTTACGAGACAGCTTAAATCCTGTGGGGGAAAGAAACAAGAATATTACTCTCAGAATAAAACTGACAGTAACTTGCTTCTGCTCGGTGTTGGGAGAAGGAAGAAGGACTTCAGTGACGCACACAAATTGGAAAAACGAACTGTGATGGAAACACCAGACTAAGCTGTTGATGAAAAAAACCAAGGACACAGGGCATGAAACCTGTGCACAGCTTATGTGACATCAGTATCACAGAATCCCAGATTCAATTGGAAAAGACCTCTGAGATCATCCAGTCCAACCCATGACCAAACACCACAGCGGTGACTGAATGCCTGTCCAGCTTTTCCTCAAACTCCTCCAGGGATGGTGACTCCACTGCCTCCCTGGGCAGCCCATTCCAATCTCCAACCACCTTTCTGTGAAGAAATTATTCCTGATCTCCAAACTAAACCTCCCCTGGCCCAGCTTAAGGCTGTGGCCTCTTGTCCTGTTGCTGTTGCCTGTNGATCTCCAAACTAAACCTCCCCTGGCTGCATGTCCTGTCAGGGAATTGTGGAGAGTGATGAGGTCTCCTCTGAGCTTTAGCCTGTCTGCCTGGGAGCACAAGCCCTGACACTGAGGGCGATTTTATTTCCAAGCAATATATTTGAGAGGCAACCCATTAAGGGGAAAAAAAAAATTAATCAGAATTAGAGACTTTCTTATTAAGAATAAAGATGCTCTGGTCATTAAGAAGCGACCAGAAGTTTTGTGGGCTCTGCCTGGCTTCTCCAAGTTATGTTTTTTTTATACTGGGAGACCCCACGGGCACCAGGAGGAAGCATGTCAGCTTGTTTGGTTAGTGTGATGCAAAATCCCAGTCAGAAGGGAGCCTGAAGTTGTCACTGACATGGTAAATCAAGATGAGGGCTAGGTGTCCTCTCACTCATTTCCTATGCCTTGACAAATAAAGCTGGATATTATTGTCACACCACTGCCATCATATAATCCATTTCAGTGGAGGAGGGAAGGCAGTTGGGTTTTTAAACTCTCTACAACTTCCTGCGGTCAACTCCAAGTGTATTTGGGGCTGAGCATCCAAGGATATATTTACATTTTTAGGGATGGGTGCTTGAAAAAGCCAGCTGAGCCTTTTTGGTAGTGAACATGCATGGCTCAAAAGCTGAAGTTTCACAGACACTAAGCTGGCATTAGACAGCATCAGTGCCAGAGGCAGAGCCCTAAACCTCCCTTCCCTTAAGCCCAGCACTGCAGCCTGCCCTGAGGTTGGCCTGAAAGGGAAGTGAGGTCCAGAATCTGCAAACCAGATCTTCTGCCCTTCTGCTCCTGCTTGGCAACAAACCACCAGCTCTGAAGAGGAAAGTGGGCACTGCTTTTTCCTAACTGTGCTGGCTTTTGTCTGCTTATAACAGGACAGAATTACATCCTGCCTTTAAAGCAGTCCTAGCAGAGGCAAAACATCACATTATTTAGTAAGTTTCTGTTTTTTGAAGGAAATACAAAGTATAAGCATTCGGTGAAATCAAGTACCACACAAGCTGAACAACCAATTTCAAACATGGGTGGAGTTCTACTGACTGAAGAAAATACTTCAGAGATTAATGCTCACACTTCAGCTCACCTATCTGTGCTCCTGCAAACCTGGAGTGAAAGCAGGAAGATTTGGCATCAAGCTCCTCACACTTATATAAAAAATAAAACCTGAAAATCTCTCCCAGGCTTTTGCTACACGAGTCACAACAATACACACAGGTATAAATGCAGCCTTCACAAGAAACACTTCCACACTCCAATTACTGCACCACAAATGCACTCAAGACAGAGGTGTACTGAAAAAGATTCAGTGCAACACCCAAGTTGTGTAACATTAACCAACTCTGTTATTGTTTAGGAAAAATTTCAACCAGTTCAAAGGATGGAATCTGTCTTATGGGCTACCCTGAACTTTTAAGCATACCCAAAATCTATACAACACTTTGCCTGAGAACTGAACTTTGCTGAAGAATGGTTTTCCCAGCAGGCAGCTAGCCATGTTCTGTTTTCCAAAATGGAATCATCCTTGGTGCCCTGTTAGGACTAAGGCAATATCCCACAGTCAGAACAAATATTTTGGCACATAAATACCAATTTAGTCTGAACTGCACATTCACAATTCTACTGCACCCAATTATTGCAGGCAAACATGCAGATAAATCCTCCACTAAGTATTTAGATCCTGTCATACTTGAAAAAAAACGGTTACAAGTAGAGTTAACAGAAATGTTACTGCAACTTGGTACCTCTCAGAGGAAGTTTACTTCCCCCCACCACCACTGCAGGACACCCCCATGTAGCACCTGCAACCTAAATCCTTCATTAATGGGGGAAAAAAACAAAAAAAAAAAGCACAAAGAAGTCAATGCTGATGAAACCAAACCCAAACTAGCTAACTACAATCACTGAAAAAGGAAAAAAAAATTGTAAATACCTGTATGGAAGAGCAGATTAAGCTATGAAAAAAAAAAAAAATTACTCCTAACACTTCAGACACTTAATCAGCCTTTTTAAGGTAAATTACGTGGCCTGACAAAGGTCCTTATGTAAAAAGGTGCAGTGGTTTTGTCTGAGGTGGAGTTAATTTTCTTCACAGCAGCTGCTGATGTGCTTTTCAGTGAGGGCAAAGAGTGAGTGGCTGTGTGGAGCTGCTCAGGGAGGAACCCTCAAGAGGAAACAAAAATAACTGGCTATTAACCATAGGGTTTTTTCCTTATGTAATGATTTCTGTTAAAGCCTGTCACTTAATATTCAGTGATTTTGTCCTTGTTCAGTTGCAGTTACCAGTAATTATTGTAAATGGCATCACAATAAAACCCTCATAAAAAATATAAGGCATTATTAGTCTGAAGAGCAGCAACATCTGCTTTCATTTGAGTGCTAGTGTTCTGCTTCTTAGCTGACAACACATGGTTAAGTGAGGAAATGCTGCATTTCCCCTTTTTTGTTTAATGATCAATCTAAGTATTGATCCAGCAAAGCATACAAACGGATCCTCTCTTCCTCCAGGTCTATTATCCCAGGTGAAGTGTTCACAAGGATGTTCCCAGCTTTGATGAGGCTGTTGTGCCTTTTCTGACGTTCATTAAAAACTCCAGAGCCTAATGAGGAGCCATCCATCTCTTGATGAGGATTCAGAACCAACACTTGATAATTAAAGCCTTTCTTGCCTTTTCAACCCTGGCTTTTTATGGGGAGAAACAACAGTATTTTATCTGGTGTATCACCGTTCCCCAAGCCCACTTAGGGTTTTCAAAGGACTACCTATGCACGTGGGTTTTTTTTAACATGTTTACTCAACTTCTTTATGTGTAGCTGTCTACACTGAAGTGTTTTAAGCTGCCATCAGTTAGTCAAGCATTTAGCAGGTCTACCACAAGAAGAGGGTGATACAAATGCTGGATGTAGAATTGGCTTTCGTGAGGCTTAGTGGGTTCATTGTTAAATGTTTATGGTTGTAAGAAATAGGTTAAGGTTGTTATTGGTCACATGTTGGTGGTTACTAAGGAAGTTAAAATGTCTTGTTCTGACATTAAACAAGTTTCTACCCTGGGTTATAAAAACTATCACTGCTCTGAGAGGTGTGCTGTTGACACCCTGTCTGTGACCACGCACCCAGCGCTGTGCTTCCTCTACTTTGTTGGGTGATTTTTTTCATTCATCCCCTACTGTCCATTAATAAACTGTTAAAGTTCTAAATTGAGTGAGCTTGTTTCTCACAAGGGGAAGGGTTCTCCCACCACAAAGCAGCCTGCACCAATTAACTTCTTGGCCCACTCCCCAAAGCACTAAGGGATGACCCAAGAGCTGAAAATGCCTCGGAGAAAAACTCATCCACACAGGAAGTCCTCACTACTGGCATAAGGAAACAAAGATAAGTGAAGACAAAACCACATTGCAGGCAGAGGTATAAGAAGCTCATGAAAAGGCAAGTCCTAGAAAGGACTTGTTGTGAAAACCCTCATTTCCTCTTTACAGAGACCCAAGTGAACAGGTCTGGGCAGCAGCTGAGGGCAGGCTTTTATACCAAGTGTAACTCCAGGCAATGACATTCAAAAGTCAGGAAGCAATCAGAGAAAAAGGCCAGTTGGGTTTGCAGCAAAGTAAATCAGCTACTGTCAGGTTTGCACTGGCTACCTCCTCAGCACCTGAGGGAATACTTGCTGGTTTTCCAAGGTCTAACCAACCCAAAACCTCATCTGATGCACTGGCTCATCCAGAGTACATTAACAAAGCTCTGGATAGCAGAAGTATTTAACTTAGGTTCCCCACTTGAGTGTGCTGGTGTTGGCTGGAATAGAGTTAATTTTCTTCACAGTGGCTGGTATGGGGTGGTGTTTTGGATTTAGGCTGGAAACAGCTGATAACAGAGAGATGTTTTTGTTACTGCTGAGCAGGCCTTGCACAGGCCTTTTCTGCTGCTGTAATCACCCTGCCAGCCGAAGGCTGTGGGTGCAGGAGTCAGGAGGGACACAGCTGGGATTGCTGACCCCAACCACCCACAGGGATATTCCACACTGTAGGGCATCCAGCTCAGCATATAAAACTGGGGGAAGAAAGATGAAGAGGGGGAAGTTCAGAGTGATGGTGTTTGTCCTCAAGAGTCACAGTTATGCATGATGGATCCCTGCTGTCCTGGAGGTAGCTGGACACCTGCCTGCCCACGGGAAGCGGTGAAAAACAACTCCTTGTTTTCCTTAGCTCATAGGCATGGCTTCTGCTATACTTATTAAACGGTCTTTGTCTCAACCCACAACTTTTCTCACTTTCACCCTTCTGATTCTCTCACCCACCCCACTGGTGGGGGAGTGGGTGAGTGAGCAGATGTGTGCATGGTTATCAGCTGGGGTTAAACCACAATAGTCCTTTTTGGCACCCACCATGGGGCTTGAAGGGTTTGAGATAACAGATCGGACAAGAATGTGCCAGGTCAAATTTACAGGTGTTATTCTGGTAGCCATTGATGGGCTCCTGTGCATGCCATGGGGCTCAGCTGTCTGTACATGAGAGTCTGGTGCTCCTTAGTGGCTGGTTTTGCTTTTGCTGCTCATCTCATCACTCTGCAGTGCCTGGAACACTCTGGTAACAGCAGTGGTCATGCACCTGGGCTGGGAAATGGCCAGGCCACTGCTGCTGTACTGGCCAGGCTGGAACTCCAGGGTGAACTGGAGTTTAGGGAATGTGCACGAGTCCGTGGTGCAGTGGAGATCCACCTGCCTACCTATAGGAAGTGGTGAATGGACACCTGGCTTCTCTTTGCTTGTGCATGCAGCTTTTGCTTTCCCTATTAAACTTCATTTCAGCCCATGAGTTTTCTCACTGTTACCCTTCTGATTCTCTCCCCCATCCATCCCAGCAGTCAGGGAGTGAGTGTGTGGCTATGCAGGGCTTACTTGCCAACTGGGCTTAAACCAGGCCTGACAAGCAAAGCTACAGACATGGGAGGCATAAATATGAGGAGCAGATGACTGTGAGGTGATGCTGAAACTATTATCAGCAGGACAGGCACAGTCAACTCTTTGTGTTTACTTTCTGTATTTTCACAGAAAGCTAAGCAACTGTTTCTTTCACTCTTTTTTAATGATTTTTGCTTTGATTTGACATTGAAATGAACAGATCATATTCCATGGAGAATCCTATGAATCTGAATGAAAAAAACCTGGGAAACCAGCTCCATCCCATAACAATTCAATTAAAGTAATGGGAGGCAAAGATTTCCCAGCAGGATGCTGTGGTAACTAGAAAGAAACCACTGTGAGCCGGGCAAGTGTCCAGTTTTCCTTTAAAGGGTGGCTGCTGAACGGGAAGGGCTCCAGCTTCCCAAAATCTGCCTTCCACCTTTGAACCATTCTATGTATCTTCTGAGTCTTGGATGATTTGAAGTTTACTGCAAGCTTCCCTTTTCCACCTCCTTAGCAAAAAGAAGCAGAGCTCAACACAGGAACACATTACAGGAATAAATGCTGAAGGATGATTTGTTTAAGGCTGGTAGGAAATCAGCATCTTTTTAAAAATTGTTTTAATTTTTTTAAAAGCATTTTTCTCTATGGTTTCTAACTTTTTGTCTTGCCTTCATATAAATTCTCAGTAAAATCAAATCCAAATTCAAAAGTTAAAATTTCTTCACAACAATCAGTTGTAAAGCTGTCTTTATCATATTTTCATAGTTTTGATCAGTAACCCTTTTCACATTGAAGTTCAGTAGTTTGGATCAGTAATCCTTTTCATGCCAAGGAGTCCAAAATATTTTAACAGCACTTAGTGTGATGATGGTTTATGTTAACATCCTGCACAGCAGAAAGGTGCCACAGAGGGGAATGAGAGAAGTCAGTCAACAGCAAAGGCAAAACAAACACATTTGCAAAGGAGACCACAGGAAAGTCTTCCTCACCACCATGGCTCATCTTTATGAGAGATGTTGCATCAATTCTTCTCCAGAGACTTCCAGCGAATCAAGCTGGCAAGAGAGATTTCAGAGACCAAACTATGTACAGCTATGCAGCCCCTCAAAGACAGCAGGGTTACAAACACTGCATTTCTCCAGGACACCCAGGCATGCCATGTCTCAAAACTGCGACAGCACAACGACTGAACACAGTCATCTAACACTTGATGGTGAAAAAACAGACAGGCATTTAAGCTGTAGGATGTTTTCCCCCTGCACATTAAGAAAAATGCCCCTGCAGAGGACATATTCAAGTAACAGTTACTGGTAGGAACTGGATTTGCAGCTGTGCTATTCAGCCCTACAGCTGAGCACATTTGATGGAGTGGTGGTGAATGAGGCCCATTAAGTGCATTTGTTGGCATTTTAATAAGATGAACTGTTAACAAGCATTTAATTTTACTTTCAGGTGACACTTTCCCTCCACCACTTCATCTCCCAGCCTCTGCCACAGGAGAGTTTTGCTGAGGAAGCTGCCGTGGCTCACCCTGACCTACTCCAAAGCTCAGCAACGGCAGCCTGAGTGCGTTGGGTTAGACAAAGGAAGTGAGTGTCACCCACCCTGCTCAGCAGCAGCTTTTCTTCTGAACCACACCACAGTCACACGTTGGGAGGGTTACTGAATCACCCGCTGAAAACAGTGCAACCCACAGAAAGGGAAGGGGGAACTGTTTTCAGTGGTCACAGCTTCAGTTGGTGGTGCTTTTTCCTACATGTGTCAGCAGCTTCATGACTGCTCAAAGAGGCTGCTCCTAGGCTCAAGCAGACTCCTTTTTCCTAAGTCTATCTGCACTTTAGAAACTGGCTTTTTGATAGAAAAGGCCAGTGTAGCACCCTTGCACATTCACTGCTCTGTGTGCACAACCAGAGTGTGAGGCAACACAGATCCTCTGTGAAAATTGGTGATGTTCTGGTGAGCCCCTCACCCAGCTACGCTGGTCACATTTCCTAAAAAAAAAAAGGGAGGTACAGACAGCAACACAAGTCAGAGTCCAAGCATCTGAGGACTCACAGAAACTCTTTAGTATATTACTATCAATCTCTGTAATTAACAAGGTTTGGGATATATGTATGCCTAAGCAATATTCTAATTTTCCCTTCACCAAGGCTTTACATTGTGTAACTCTACAGTGTCCAGCCTAAAGTAAAATTGCAGAACTGGTCTGTTTTCTTAGGGTCTCTTTAAATAAGAGAGAAGGTAGAAGAGGTCAGGTAAAACAGGGGTAAGGACATAGTCAAACATTAGCAGAGGTGTCAGACTAGACAAAAGATGGGAAATGTGTACAGGAAAAAGATTATAGAGGCTTTCATCCCAAAGGACACGTTTTGTTTTACACTTGTCTATAGCTGTGCCTGACTATCTACCTTTGCCAGACTGCTGAAAGTACACCGTGGCACGTAAAGCTGTCCACCTTAGAGGACACCTGCCCATTTTCCTGTCTCACTGCTATTGTTAACAGAATTAAAAGCAAAAGCAGATCTCTTCCCCCTTCTACACACTCTTTACATGTATCTGAGACAAAAAAAAAACCCCAAAACCAAACCGCAAAACAACAAAAAAAAAAGTGACCAAGAAAACGAATCCAAAACAACCCTCAAATACCACCAGAGTGAGTGACCGGCCAGGAGTTCATACTCGGGGCTGCTAAAGTTCGCTCAGCTTGGTTGGCTCACTTTTTGTTGAGACACCACATTTACAGCTCCTGTCTGGTCGGTTTCACAGGGAGAAAAGGCAACCAAAATCTGCCATTTCAAAAACCTCAAGAACACGAAATGTTTATTTCCCCGCGCTCTCCTAAAAAAAACCTAAAAACCTTCAGCTGCAAGGAGCCAGTTAAAACTTTTAGGACATTGGGCAACGTCAGCTCTTAGCAAAGACTCACATCCTGCTCAGGAACACTCGGGGCGCTTCCAAGCACGACTCAGCCCCGGCCGCTCGGAGCTGCCCGTGACAGCTCTTCCCGGCAGCCATCCTCAGGCCTGGGGAACCCAGCGGGGTTTGCAGAGTTCCCCGAGGCAGCGACAGCGCCCGGGACAGCGACACCTCCCCGGGACAGCAACACTGCCCGGCCCCGAGGAACCCAGCAGCGCTCCCCGGGACAGCGACACCGCCCGGCCCCTCAGCTGCCCCGTCCCAGCCTCCCAGCTCCCCGCGCCCGCCCGGGCCTAGCGCTCCCGGCGCCGCTTACCGGCTGCGAGCAGGTGAAGGGCGGCGCGGCGTCCAGCAGCAGCCGCAGGGCCGCGGCGGAGGGCNGGACAGAGGCTGGGGTTAAAAGAGCCAAGCCCGCTTCTACTTGAGGGTTGTCTTCCTCGGAGGGTCCCAAGGTCTGCGTGCTCATCACAGAATCGCCAGGGTTGGAAGGGACCTCTGGGGGTGATCCCGTCCTAAGCCCCGGCCCAGGCAGGGTTACCTGGAGGGGGTGGTACAAGAACGCCTCCAGGTGGGTTTGGGATGTCTCCAGACAGGGAGACTCCACGGCCTCCCCTTCCAGGGCTCTGCCGCCCTGAACGTAAAGAAGTTCCTCGTGTTGAGGTGGAACTCCCAGTGCACGTCTCTGGCTTCGGTAAATGCCGTGGGGGTTAAAAACTGACATCAGCAGCACTCTGCAGCTGCTGAACAAAAAGCATCATAGGGGTGTGCTCTGCTTTTCCAGTTGTGAGGCTGTTCTAAGTGCATCCACTTCACAGGGGGCTGTGCAAACCTGTTACTCGCTCCTGATGCTCACCCCATTTCAGCTGTCTCACAGGTTTCACTCCGTGTTTCGCACTGTTTTCACACTGCCACTTTCACCTGTTCTTTGCCGTGGTTTTCACCTCCAGGTCTCACACAGAGCTGTAACTCAGCCGAGTTTCCAGCTCAGGGAGTTTTCCAGCAAAGCTGAGCCCTTTGCTGGGCTTTCACAGACACCTGTGAGCACAGCAGCTTCGTATGGTTTTGTGGTGGCAAATGTCTAACTGGTGGCCAGTCTGAGCCTGCAGATAATGAGGTTTCTATTGGTGATCCTCCTGCTGTTCCTTCTGCCCTGCACTGGTGACATCCACAGGTTTTCATTACCTCCTGGCTTTTAATATCTTGTGCCACCACTATTTAACAGTAGCAGCAAAGCCTGCAGTTCTGATAATTGTGTGCAGTCAGGGAAAAATATTTATATATGCATCCGTAACTGAAAAAAAAAACCCCATTCTTTTTTCTTTAGGCATTATTTTACTGTCTTACACTGACGTACTTGGGCTGAGCACACTGTGATTTATAATGAAACAGAAACAGTGCTCAGCTGGCATTGCAGTGTAATTTCTTGATAACCATGGTAGAACAAATTTGCTCAATCGACAAGCAAATGTGTGGAACGTTACTTGTTATCATCCCATTAGCTTCGTGGCTTATGTATATACTAATTACACTGTATTTAAGCTGAGGGCACTCATTTTCTGTCTGGCATGTGCTGGGTGAAAAGGAATCCAGTAGAGAAAATGTTCAGTGTGTGGTTAGGCGCGAGTCACGCGTTGGACATCGTGACACGGCAGAATTTCTGTGGTGACAGCAGCACAGGGAGCAGTTGGATTTCCTAAGTTACTGTTTAACAGGGCGACCTGTGGCTGTCAAGACCCTTCTGCAGCCCCTTAAATATGGATGAGAGCCCTGTTTAATGCATGGCAGCGGGGCTGCCGATGGGAAATAAGGGGCTGCAGGAAGATGTCTTATTTTTCAGCCACTGCTGGGAGGAGGGAGCAACGTCAAGGGAGTTTTGATACCATTTACAATATTGAACAAATCTTGGACATTGTTTAGAAATTTATTAGCAATTTTAAAATAACATCATTCCTTAGATAAAAATGCAATCTTACAGGAATATACATTTGTCCCACACAGAGATGACCCTATAGCTCACTGGCGGGCCATTCGCTCTAACTTTCCTCTTGATTTTAAAACGTGCGAGAGGGCAAGACGGACTCTGGCACTGATGACAGGCTTACATGACGGTTACAAACTGTACAGCAGTATTTACAAAAGCATTTCTGTGGGTTCATGAAAACTAGATATAAAAGTGTGGAAGGAGGTGAAGAATTGAGACGGGGAAGGGCTTGGGTGGAGGTGCAAGGGAGGGCTGGGAAGGTGGGCAGGGAGTGTAGGGAAGAGTGGGAGAGGAGGTTTATATCTGGACTGATTTATACTTGAGAGAGGTCATTTTACAGCTCTGGGCAATTCAAATGAAGGCAAAACACTTATATTTATCGACATTTATAGCTGATGATCAGAGCAGGAAATGGTGCTCCAGGGCCTGAACTTAAGAGGTGCTGAGGAACCCCATCTTCCCTGAAGTCACTGGGAAACACTGGTATGCAGTACCTTGCTGGGCCAGACCCAAACCATGCACAGACAGTACCCCCAGACCTTAAACCCTTTTGATCCTGCAGTGCTCAGTCCTTGGTGCTGATGGGAATTCAGACTGAGCGAGAGATCAGCTCCTAAATTACACTTTTGCTCCTGAAACTGGACTAGATTCCAACCACTTCTTGCCAGAATTCACCCAAAGTGACTTATCCCTTGCTCTATCAAGCGGCAATTGTTTGGAGGGAGATGTCATCATTCAGAATTGATTTTTAAGGCAGTTTTATAAGGATCTCCCCTTTTTTTTGTGTGTGATGCAGCAATGTTTGTCAGAGATATTTACAATCTCACTCCTCCTCCTCCAAAACCTTCCCACATTCAAACTGTCAAGACTAAATAAGCTTGAAACAATCATTTCTATGAGCAATCATAAAGTTGATGATGTTTAGATAGTATTGGCTGCCAGTCTACCTAGGTGCTTGAGATGGGAGCAGACTGACTTTAGGATGCTTAAAATACTGAAAGCATTTCAGCCTAATTGGGGAAGAGCTAACAGAAAAACACAGGTATTTAATCACCCGAATGATGAGGCTAACGAATGGTGTCTAAGTTTGTGAGTCTGTCTGGAATAGGACAAAGCTTTGGAAAGGGGCTGTAAAATCTGTGGGTGAGTGGAGTGATGCCTGCTCTCACCTGGGCCTGTCCCTGCTCTGCCAGGCCTGGGATGCAGCTGCTAACCCTGGCCTAAGGAAAGGCCTGAGCAGAGGGACAGGCCTGGGATGCAGCTGCTAAGCCTGGCCTAAGGAAAGGACCAGGCAGAGGGACAGGCCTGGGATGCAGCTGCTAATCCTGGCCTAAGGAAAGGACCAGGCAGAGGGACAGGCCTGGGATGCAATCCTGGCCTAAGGAAAGGACCAGGCAGGGCGCTGCCAGCTTCAGGCTGCAGGAGCAGAGGTGGAGTGCCTGACATGGAGTAGGAAAACAACAGCATGGGAGTGTGGAGACAAGCTCCTGATCCTGCCTAACTAAGCCCTTGGTAATGCTAATGAAGATTCCCTCATTACATCAGTCATTGGTGCTGCTCCCCTCAATTAGCCCTTTAGAAAGGGACTTGATTAAGTTGCCTGATTGTCTCCTGCCACCTGAGATCTCTGCCATGCTCTGGGGCTGTGACAGCAGCCCTGCCTGGGGCAGAGCAGTGCCTCTCCCCACCAGCTGCGGCAGACCTGGCAGAGGATACTGAAGGGTATCTCAAGTGGCAGTAGACACCCACGTTTAGGCAACTGAGTCGAGCCCTGTGCCCCTAAAGAAGGCCTGTTTTTTATGCTCAAGTGTTAAGTTCCCCATAAGGGGGAGGAGAAGAATGGAGAATTTAACTAGAACACTAAAGTTTGTATCAGAAGAGGGTTTTTTTTTTTCCCTTCCAGTGTGATGCTACTGACTTTTCTGAAAGCAATTGGAGCCCAATCTGTCTTCAGAACACGACATACCTATTGCTGTGCTTCTGCTCTCACCCACCCAAGCTCAGGGAGCTGTAGCAGCGAGGCCATAGCTGTTTCAGCTTTCCAGAAACAAAGCAGGAGCAGAGATAAAAGCTCCACGGATTGAGATCCTGTTGGAAACCTTCTGGATCCCTGGGCTTGTTCACCCAGAATAAAACTTTAAAAGTTTCCCAACATTAAAAGAAGAAAAAAAGAAATCCTGTGCAGCTATTGAGAATTATATTTCTTAGACTTCTTTGGAGAAGAAAATAAATGGCAGAAAGATATAATTAAATTTTTCAGGGCCCAGTGCCGTTTTCCACATTCTTTGCATCAATATAACCTCCTTGGCCTCTAGTGCCCTCAAGCCTTATGTTAGCAAGATGGGAACTGGGGCTTCTGATGGCCTGGAATGTTTTCTTTATATGCACTACAGTTTTCATTATGGGAACAAATAAATCTCACTGCTACCAGAAACCCCCGCCTGGATTCTACTTCAATATTGTTGTGCTCCAAATTCCCCATTCTGTGTTCCTCTCCCCCCGCTGCCCCTGCTGTGGGGACAGTCCAACAGGACCATGGATGTATCTTGGGATGCTCAGTTCTGTCTCAGTAGGGCTGCTTCACTTCAGCTCACTGGACCAGTGGGTTGGGATTTCTCATCTACACGTACGAAAAGCAAGGCCTCCAACTCCATCTGTGACACAGGTGACCAACCCCACAGGCTCGGGGTGCTGCCACCTCGCCTGGTTGTGTCTGTGTGCAAACGCGCATACATTTCATACAGCAATCTGAAACTCAGGCAGAAAAGACACAGGAGCCTGGCTGAGACCCATACAACTGTTATATTGGCGTCAGTCTAAAGAAAGCAATGATACATTGCTTTGGAAATTATCAAGAAATGTAAAAAATGCATTTGCGGGCTCTTTTTGTTGTTGTTGTTGTCGTTGTTGTCGTAGTCACTGGGGCAGGGTTCTGAGTCAGAAAACAAAGCAGAAATAGATGCGGTTCTGTACATGGCGCCTCTCTGGCTGTCCCTCCGTGCTGGGGTGTGGTGGGCAGGGCAAGAAAACAGGCAGGACCCCTGCAGTAGCAGCAGCATCTACACCATCATCGTCCCCATGTCCAGCTGAAGAGGCAGATGATGCACAAGAGGTCTGTGGACAACGAAACTCCAGCTCTGGATCATGAGTTCCATTTGCTTTCCCATCACGTCAGCCACACAGAAATAAGGAAGAAAAAAAGAAATGCACCCGAGGTGGCTGGCCCAGTACTGTCTGGACTAATGAGCAGGAGTGATACAGGGAGGAGGTTTGTTGTTTTATAAGAAATGTCTTTAGTCTGCAGTGTCCTCTTGCGAGTCAGAGATGCTCAGAGGCAAACAGCAGATCGTTTTCCCCATTCTTTTCCTTCCATGCCAATTCTCAGCCATCGGTTCCTTCCAAGCTTCCATCCACAGCACAGTGATTGTACCCACCATCCACTCCCATCCACAGGGAAACACTCCAGGAACTAAACCTGCCCCCTCCTTCCCACTGTCCCCCAGACTCTGCCTCACTCTTTGCTCAGGCCTCACAATGTGCACATTGGAAGTACCTCAAATGAAAAAAAAAAGAAAAACAAAAAAGCCACCCTCCCCAGAAAGAGAAATTGGCACAGCTGGCACCAGCAATTACTAAATTTAACTCCTGCCCCTCAAACTGCAAAAGTCATTTGCATTCTCTGCTAGTCATACATTTTCCACTCTGCAGCACCTATGGGGTCTTCCAGGAGAGAGTGGGATTTCCCCTGGCCTTTGTAGGCTCTGACCCCCGAGGGAGTAGCAGCTTGAACCAAGAATGCGTGGGGCGCAATCCTTCCTGACATTTTCCTTCCCATCAAGAAATATCCTAAAAGATGGGCTGTGAAGCATTCAAAATGCTCATTGCCACCACTAATTTAGGTCAGCACTGTTTTTCAGGAGTGAAGAACACCAGTCTTCCATTGGGAGGGTCAGATGGACTTTGCGGTGAAAGAAAATGAGTTAGGGAGCTCTTACATGGCATTTTCAGAAACAGCCAGGCATGGGCATTTTTCCCTTTCAAGTACGTTTGGAGCACATCAGCAGCAGCAAACTCCAAGGGAGACACACTTGTGTGCCTGTCTCCATACCAGGGATGGAAGGATGAGACTGACCCACATGGGCTGCTTACATTCTCCAGGGAAATCTGGAATTATGACTCTGACAACAAACGCTTGTACAAATGGATTAGTGTTTCTCTAGTTTAAATGTATTTGGTTTTTTTCAAGGTATCTTGAGCCGGTTCAAAAAGTACACTCAAAAATACCCTTTGCTATTTCTCCTCTATGCCCCAGAGAATTGAGAAGAAAATCAAAGGTGTTACAAAAATAATGTAATCAACGTATGCAATGAAGGGTGTTCTCAGACATCTGCAGAGAGTCAAGATTTGAATCTGAGTCAGATCACACCTTGGAACTCAGCACTGATCTGTGAGTTTGTGAATCATCCCGAGGAGGGAGAAAAAAACCAGCAGTAGTCTAGACAAAAATCAGTTGCATAAAATCTAACGATACATGCCTGTTTTTTCAGCCTCTCTCAGGGGTTAGGGCCAACTGTCAGTGTGAGAGAGTCGAGAGAGCTTCACACTTACCAGCCAGGAAATACAGCTGGGACATGCTGTGCTGTCAGATGTTTTGTGACTTAGTATCTGACCCATCCACTAAAGTCTGGGAAGAGGACTGAGACCATGCATAGAACACCCAAAAGTCACTTAGCACCTGCATCTTGACCAGACTGCAGCAATTCTCTTAATAAAGATCCAGAGCTCTCTCCCTCTCCCTCTGCTTTCACTCCAGACCAGGGTTAGATAACTTTACTTTGCCAACTATTCTAATTCTTGCATTTCTTATCCCTGGATCCTGCTCTAATTGATCAGGGTTCAGCTATTTAATAAAATAATTTTGAAGCCAGATTATTTCCCTGCTCCTTGAATTGCTGGTGCCAGCTGAACGTGTAGGATGGATCTGCCAAATGGGCTTGGGGGGTCTTGTCACCCTTGAGTGGGACGAGACCTTTAGAGGAACTGAGCAAAAGGAAAGAAAACAAAGCCTGAATAAAACGTCCCAGTCTCTGGAAGAAAGATTCTCTACCAATAAAGTCATCGTGCACATTAAAAGGGAGTGAGGAAGAAGGAAAATGGAACACAAGATATGCAAAATCAGTAACGTTCAACCTGTCAGTGGATTGCAGAATAGTTACTTACACCAGGTACACTTTGTTCATTGTACAAATTAAAAAAGGAAAAAAAAGAAAAAAAATAGTACCCTTTCCCCAACCACACGTAAAAAAGCACTTAAAAGTTCAAAGGTAAAGCTTGGCACATTCCAAATACGAAATGATTCACTTGACATGCAGCAAAATATACAAGAAGTGATTCTTTTTTTTTTCTGTTTTTTTTTTAAACAAACTTAATTCAATTCATTATTCTTTGCTTGGCACAATTGCAATTCATTTTTAAAAAAATATTTGAAAAATACTGAAACTGACCTGAATTCAAGTATAACGGTTTCTTCAACAGAAACATTATCAATGCAATAAAACATCACACGGAATATATCGAAGCGTTAACCTCTTCTGGTTTGTTTTTTTTTCTCTTTTGTCTCCCCCCACCCCCGTAATTTTTTTTTTTCCTATACAGTTTTAATGCCGACACAACAATTTTATTTTAAAATTAACATTATTGCATTGTTTTTGCATATCTTGTGGAACAGAAAATGCAAAGTTACTGATTCCCTTTTCGAAAGCAGAGACAGTGGTTTGTTTTTGCATTCGAGTGGCCCCAGATACAGATCTCCTGCAGCTCGAACCAGGATGTGGAGAGCTGCACTCAGACTCTCACACACACACTCGCTCCCATTGCTCACAGATACACTTAGCACGAAAAAGAACCCAAATCAATCACTCAAATGTGCAAGACTATATCAAGTGCATTGCCTACTATCTTTAAATTATAAAACAACAACAGAAAAAAAAAAAAGGTTTCAGTTACTAGGAAATAAAATTACAAATTCTCGGTGTACATAATGGTTGGTAAAACTCATCTATCGTTATACTTCTACCAAATTCCAATGGAGAAACACCTCCCCTCCCCCAGTTTAAATAATACAACATGATCAAACCAATTTAACATCTGCAAAGGTGAAAATAAACCAAAACAAAAAAGGTAGGTGATTACAAAACGCTGTAAACACTCCCTTCTCCCTCAAAAAAATAATAATAATAAAATAGTCAAAATAAAAACTGCAACATGCTTTCAAGAAAATACCAAACCGCGAAACAAGAACTCTGCACAGGCCCGGCGGCCCCTCAGCCCCGCCGCCATGCCTGCTCTCCCATTGGCTGGCACAGTTGGCGCGCTGAGCTCTGATTGGCCGGCAGGAGACCGCCTGAGCTCGGATTGGCTGGCGAGTGACGGCCCGAGCTCTGATTGGGCGGCAGGGGCCGCTGCCGGAGTCTCGGCAGGGCTGGGTCGCGCCTCGGGCGCCCGCGGGCTTCTCCTGCTTCCTCCTCCCCGAGGCCATGCGGGAATCCACAGCAGAAGTCTTCCTCTCCTTCCGAATCAAAGGGCCTTGGCTTTATGGAGACGGTGAGGCTCATACAGAATATGTGCAAAATGATTTTTACAAGCAAAGTTGAAAGACACCCGTTTGGCGCAGGGTCCTTTTGGCTAGGGCCATCCACAGGAAGCTGAGGTTCCCCTTCGTGCTCCGGAGGCAGCTGTCGTTCCTTGTGCAGGGACTGAAAAAAAGAGGGAGCTGGCTCTCCTCCTCTTCTTCTCCTCCTCCTCACTCTTCCTTCATGGACACGTGCTGGGGTTATATCCGCTCCTGAAAAGCTTTCTTACACCACCCAACTCTGCGACTCGTCCCAACAGAAATGAATGAAGAACGCTGTTCCGGTTACTCCAGGTCACGAGAACAGTGAGGCACTTCTGAAACAAACCCATTAGGAACATTGAAACAAATAAAAAACCAGCATCGCTTCCAGCCCTGGCAACTACAGGCTGCTGATATAAATCCTGCTGTCCTTGAGCTCCTCCTGACTTATCCTACAATCCGGGTTCTGCACCTCTTCCTCTTCCTCTCCTGCACTGTCCTGCCCTGGGTCCCTGCAGTTAGCAAAAGGCAAGAGGTTGCCATTGGGGCTCTGCTTGCTGTTACCATTGAGAATGTTGTCTGCTGCATTTTCCATCTCTTCTATCGTCATGTCGCAGGCGTCTGCGAGCTCCTGGGTTGTGACCTCAATGAACTTTGGATCTTGAGCAAACTGCATCAGTCCTTCCGAAATCAAGACCTTCAAAAGCACGTGGGGGAACCAGAACACAAAGACAACGTGTTAGTACTCTGCAGCATCAACCTCTAACACAACCCTCCTGCCGCTAAACCCCTGCCGGGAGATGAGCTCTCCTCCTCCTGGCATTGCGGGCAGCAGTGGATCTGCCGCCCCACGTTTGTAGCTCACACGCTGCCCTTCGTCCCTGCACTCTTACCGCTTCCACCAGGCTGCTGGCGCTGCCGTGGAACTGCCGGCTGCTCCCCGCGGTCTGGCTGGGCACGGTCAGCGACACCGGCCGGGCTCTCCTGGGGCTGCCGCCGCTCTCGGGGTACCGGGAGCCGCAGTGCACCGACGGCAAGCTGCTGTTGAGCTTCTCCGAGGACTCTGCCCCGTCGAGGCGCAGCGTTGGGATGCTCTGCTGCGGCCAGCCCCGGTTGCAGGGCGTGGCCGGGGGTGTAGCACACAGCCGAGAGAAGGTGGTGGGGGAATGGCTTCGCTGGAGCAGGGGACTCAGGCCGGCCACCGCTAATGCCTGTGGGCAGAGGAGGGACAAGGTGAGCCAGAGCTTGCGGCGCTGGAACAAGGAAGTGCTGAAGAAGACATCCGAGAAAGGCCTGGAGAGTCTCGAGGCTTGTGAAAACAGCTGCCAGTTCCTCGAAGGGGTTGGATGCGTGCTGCAAACACATTTTGCAAGCTTTCCTTTAAATGGTGTACCCTGTGCTAGTGCCAAGCACTGGACTGGAAATGTTCAGAACCACTGTTCTTTAGCCTGGGAGCCACGGCACTGCCAGGAGGGATGCAGCTCCATTCCCACAGCAGTGCCAGGAGGGATGCAGCCCCATTCCCAGGGCACTGCCAGGAGGGATGCAGCTCCATTCCCACAGCAGTGCCAGGAGGGATGCAGCCCCATTCCCACAGCAGTGCCAGGAGGGATGCAGCCCCATTCCCATGGCACTGCCAGGAGGGATGCAGCCCCATTCCCAGGGCGCAGCCAGGAGGGATGCAGCCCATTCCCTGTGGTGCTGCCAGAAACACCACCTCTTCTCTAGTGGGGGAGACAGCAACTCATTTTCCCACCACTGACACCACACATAGCACTGGCTTTTATTGCCAATTGCTGTTTTAAGAGTCTCCTGAGGAACCTGAACAGATACCAGATGTGAATTTTAGATGTGTGTGCAGTTGGCAATAACTTTAAATCCATGACTGGATTTTAAGGCATCTGCTGTTGGTGGGAGGATCAATATCTGATGATTATACTTTCAGCCATCCAGTTCTTCCAGTAATCATATACACAACCTCTGAGTCATCCAGCCTCCTCTTATAACAAATTCCCAGGAAGCCTCCTGTTGCGCAGGGCTGATCTGATACTTATTGATGGTGACTGCTTCCTTGTTCTAAAAGCCAGACTGTCAGAGTCATAAGCTCATCTCACAGAGCTCATGGCTGAGCAATGAAATAAATGCATAGAAAATGCACATGTGGACTGTGTTGTGTTCAGGCTGGGGTTTAGACTCGCTCAGCCTCAGCTGTGGGGAGGATCTGTGTTCAGTCTAAGCTAACTGTGCAGAGAGGCACTGGCAAGGCTCTCTTCAATACCTGCCTGAGAATGCTGCCTCAAATACAAGACTTACACAAGACTTAAACCTGCCCTTTGGTGATGCTCCTTCCCTCCACTGACCACTGTGGGACTGAACTGACTGATTTAAGCTAGACAGCTCAGCTTAAGCTATCTAACATTCAGTGAAGCTCAGTCCATCTGCCACTGAAATCCTTGGGAACTGATAACTGTGATGGTTTCAGTGTCAGGTAGACAAAAGAATTAATTATTAGTCACCTGCAAGTTCACCAAGGAACAGGAAGTTCTCAGGAATTAGATGTCAGGCTCCTATCAAATTTCAGTGAGGAAGAAAGACCTTAAAACTTCTCCTGAGTAAGTCATGCCCTGCAGGCTACGATGGCCTCAGCACACCCCTAAAACTGCCAGGACCTCAAGGAGAGACCTGGATCTGTCAGGCAGGGCAACGGAACCAATTTTTCAGCTTGTTGGCAGAAATATACACAAAATATTTTATCAGAAATGTAGGGTTCTGAGGAAGCTGAAAGAAGCTCTGTGGGATTGCTTTGAGCTTCAGCTGTGTACATTTACATATTGTGAGGTACAGGTATTCCATGAGAAGGCATGGAAGAACTCACAGCAACAGAACCCATTAGGCTTAGCAGAGGCAACCTCTCCACTCTGTGGTCTTATTTAGGCACCGTTGTTGGTTAACATTTTTGTAAACATGTGAGCATTGCTGAGTGTTGTCTGGCTGGCGGCCAGATGCCTCTCTCAGGGTAGCCCTTCAGTCTGACTGAGTGACACTTGTGTGGGCAGAGCCTCATCCCTCCACGTTTTGGGCTGCATGGTGGGGTGAGGAAGGGTGAAGCAGCTCCATCTTATTTGTGGAGATTGGAGGGAGGTGATTCTGTCAGCTGTGTGGGCTGAGAGGGCTGGGAGGCCTGTGTTCCCTCTGCCTGGTCTGCCATGGGAGGGCAGGAAGTGATGCCTTAGGTTTTAAAAACTTTTATATTTTTTCAAATCCTGGCTGTTAGTGTAACTCTGCAGTTCCCTGGAGCTTGTTCAGTGCTGTTCTCTCATGCTCACACTGACATAACAAAGCCTCTCCAGCTCGCTCTCCAAGGACACCCAGACCCTCCTGGGCCCAACAACTGCAAACCTTCATCTTGGGGAGAGAAAGGGGGGCAAGCTTGGGCAAATTCCATCCTTGCCTGGCTTCTGCTTGGGCAATTGATGCTGATATCAAAGTGGGAAGAACTTGGGAGCTGTCATTGTCCATTTTGGGATGCACTGAGGCAGGAGCCTCTGGAGCCCAGAGTGTGACCTCTGAAGGCCTTTCCAATCAATCCCTCCTATATTCCTGTATTCCCATCCAGTCTCTGTTTCTAGGGAGCCATTTAAGGCATCAGAAGTCTCAGGAGGGCTGTTGCTGCTCTGGTGAATGTGGGAAGCCATTTCCTGACCAATCCTCCCTGCTCTAAGACATTTTCTGGTTGTCCCTGCCACACCTGTAACTCTCTATGGACCACTGTTTTCTGGAGATCAAGAATTAAAGGATAACTCTCTGGAAGTGGAGGTGAGAAAAGCCAGGGAGCCTCAAGCCCACTTCTCTCTCACTCCTCTGACTTCTCACTCCTCCTCTTCCTGCTGAGTGGCATTTTCTGCCGTTGTGGCAGCCTAAAGAGGTGGCAAGGCCATTCTGCCCTGCCTGGGCAGAGTGCACAGAGCAGGATGCCACACTTGCAAGGCTGGCACTGCCATCTGCACCTGTTTCTTTTATGGTGACAAAAAGTGGCATCGTCAAACCAACAGACACAACTCTCCTCTGGAGCCTGACAGCTGGCTAATCATCTAGGTACGTGCCTGAGCATACATTTGCTAGGCTGCTGAACACAGTTACAAAGGGCTTAAGAAGCTGATTGATTACATGTAATCAGTTTATGTTTTAAAATGGTTAATTACACTTACTGGTTAGCTTTAATTAATATGAGAGTAGACTGTGCACACTTCATTCATGTGCATACTGCCATCAAAGCCAGTGTAATTGTACTGCAGCATGCAATTTGGGTAGTTATTTTTATCTTTTTACTAGTATTTTATTTTATTCTTTCATGGGCGTCAGAAAAGGATAACTGCTGCTGACTCCAAGGGACATATTCCTCTAGCATTCTGGGAATAATAAAAATCCTGATTGCTAAAACCTGGACTTTTGGTGCTGGTGAGAATCTATCCCAAATGGTTTTTAAGCAGTGGGTTGGGATGCTCTGGGAGCATGGTATGGTTATTAACACTCACCTGATGATGGACCAGATGCAAAGGCAGGACTGTCTTCTGCGAGACATCCACACCCTGGTTTTTCTGCCTTTTCAAACACTCTAAGTGAAAAGATGCTCTTCGACCTGAAACAGCAACCACACACAATGTGTCCATCACTCACAGTACACTACAGGTCATCTGTTTTCAGTTTATTTTAGTGCAGTCCCACTGGACATATAGCAAACACACACACATGCTTTAGGCTCTCTCCACTTTCCCTCAACACCATGCCCTTTCTAAAGCAAATTTATTTACAGAAAGCACTCGGGCATTGTTGGAACCCTGGAAGCTGAGAATTTTAAATTCTCTGTGCTGGAAGGCACTGATCCACAAGAAAACACCACATTTGATCTGAGGCCTTGGGATAGTCTCCCAAAATTGAGTGATAACATTAAAATCACATGTGTGTAGTTTGAATAGAAGGTGTGGTGTCACAGGGTGAAATATTTGAGATTTAAGGTTTTGGAATATAGTAATACATATAATTATATATATGCCAAGATGGAGGTTTTAGGGTGGTGGCTAGATAGTTCTTTTTCACTTTCTTCTTCCTTCTTCTTCATGGGTTTAGATGGTGTCTTGTAACTGGATAAGAAAATCTGCACTGCTGAACTTAGGGGTTTGAATATTGGGTTAGAAATAAAAGTAATTTAGGTGGCAAATCATTATTGGACAAATTGTCCTTGAAAACTCTCTGTACAGCGAGAGAAATGCCATTATAGCCTTGTCCCACCTTGTTAACAGAGCTCACAGTTTCTGAGACTGTAACATACATAGGAATTAATAAACACCTGAGTCCAAACGAGAAAATCCCATGTCTCCTGTGTTCCATCCCAGCTCGGGCAGTGAGGGTAAGGGGCAGAAAAAGAAGCCCACACCCAACATGGCATCATAAACCAATCAACACTACCTTCCAAGAAAGCTGCAAGGTAGGACTCTGAACACTTTTCTCCTTTAAAACACATGATTTCCCTCCCGAGCAGCGGCACTGCTCTCAGAGCTCTGTGGCTGAGGCAAAGCCCTCAGCAGGATGATGGTGATGCTGCCTTTCCCTGCTCTTAAAACCAAAGCATGGTTTATAGGGAAAAAGGGGTTTTACCTTGGTATGTATTTAAGGATCCTGCAGTGCAGCACTTGGTCCAGGTGGAATGCCCCAAAATGCACACACCACCCCCCACACACCGAAATACACACAATTATAGGTCTTGCTAATTAGCACATCTATCAAAGATTCCCCAGTGAGAGGCTGGAGTGAACCCCTCGTTGTGAGGAACCTTCCCCCTGGCTGGGCCTGTCTGAGGTTCCAAAATGTGTTCTGGAGAGGCCCTTGGTGTCTGGGGCTCCCAGGATGTTTGCTCTCCTGGTTTAACGGTGCCGTGGGGCTGAGCTGAGTTATCAGCCTTGGGAAGTCACAGTGTGTGGGCTAAAAGCACTGAGAATACATCAAACTATAAAAGAGTGTGTGAGAGGGGAATAAGAGAAAAGGCAAAAAGCCATCCTGGCATCCTGGTGCTGTGCTGGCTGTGCCCAACACAGGGACAGGCAGGTTGGGCTGCTCAGGTGACACTGGAGCCCTGCTTGCATGTGATCTGTGTCCCCCAGCTGCCAGACATACCACAGTGCACGAGGCTGTTTCTATAGCAAGGTCAAGTGGAACTGAATTAATCAATGGTGAATTTACTGGTGAGTGGAAGGTGACTTAGACAGACGTGAAGCATTTTTGGAATTTGGAAGGAAGAGATGAGAAAAAGAAGATTTTAGCTGGAATTATGGAAACAGGCACATTGTTAACTTGCTATAAAATTAAACTTTACTTCTCTAAATATGAGAAAGATACTCCCAATGAGGAGTTTAAAACTACTGAAAAGTATGTCTATGTTCAAGTGCTTTTCTTCTGAAAAATGGCAAATAAATTCAGTATTAAAGATTAAATACATGGCACACTGAAATATTTTGTGGTCTTCTTGATTTGGCTGACATTTTTCTAAAAAAGGAAAGAAAATTAGAATTCTGAAAATACTAAGTATCTATAATATTGGTTTGTTGAGAAAAAGCCCTCTCAGGTTTGGAGAAAATATGTTATAACCCAGAGAATGAATGTTACCATGCAGGTCAAAAGTATTTCCTCTTTGTAGAGAAAAAACCCATTTAGTAAAATGAGTATGACAGCTGTGTATAAATATTCACTAGGATTTAGTTAGTGAAGCATTGTATTAAGGGCTGACTGCCTTGCAGATAGATATAAAGTTGTCATTGCCTAATATTTTAAGGTTTGAAATAAAGTAAATGTTATTAGAACACTCAAGCATCCTGAAGGATTTGAGTGAAGGCTCATTAGCCTCACTTTAAACATTACACTACCTAGTCTGTCACTGTTGTTCTGTAAAAATGTATTTTATATACATGACTCTTTTTAGTTTCTCCCTTCAATGCCCTTTTTCACCACACCAATACTCAGAAAAAGGCTGAAAAATGTCCTGCCTGAAAGAGTTCATTTTCTCACAGACTCTCTCGATACTTTCATAAAACCTTGTGATTCATGGGTTTCAAGTGAAGCACTTGAAAATCTCCAGGTACAATTAGAGCAGAAGGCAAATTTATGTTGTATTAACTTAATCTGACATTCAGAGCGTTCCTGGTAGCAGACAAAGGAGACAATCCCTCATTTCTCCTTGCTGAGTACACACAGAGCAGAGCACCACGGACTCAAGGCTCACCCACCCAGTGATTGTTTGGAGAGTCTACAGTTCTCAAATAAACTGCCTTAATTCACAGGCAGGCTTAATCAAACAGATCACAGGGACTGTCCAAACAGCCACAGGTTCATCTGCTGCCTGTGTGTGGAGCCAGCAGAGCCATGTGCCTGATCAGGATTGCAGCAAACAGCAACACCCATGCCCACACGGGCTGGGGTTCCTCCAGGGAGACGTGGGAACTTCACCAAGGCAGAGGAAATGCAGCCCAGCCCTGCTGGGAGGTTACCTAGAGCTGAGGAGCACAGAAACCCCTTCTTGGGAGAGTGCCGGGTGTCCTCTCCTTTGTTGTTTTCTGGTGGAGTGAGTTGTCTGTTTTCATCATCTTGGTAGGCAAGCCTGGGAAGGAGAGCAGAGGGAATTAGAAAAGCAGCTGATGTGGAACAGAATAAGCCCTCTTCCAGCAAAGAAGCCAGGAAGGTCATGCTAGCAAAGGGATGCAAGAGCGAGCTAGCTTCAAACTGTTGTTGGTCCAGAAGCAGTGACAAGAGACCATGAGACAGAGAACCCTCTAAAAATGAGGTTTGGAAACACCAGGAGGTAGAAGTGGATGGGGGCAGGGGAGAGGGGGGGGTTGTGGAGGCCCTGCAGATCCAGATGTCTCATTCAGAGAAGGAAAATCCTAGGTGAAAGTTATCCTTTTCAATGCTACTTCTTGGGCTGAACTGCACGTTAAAAAAAAATATATTATTTTCTCATATATGAGTTGTCTGACTAAAATTTTCTGACCTCCTCCCATAAATTGAAATTTCTGTAGAAAAACATCACCTTTTCCCACCTCTCCCCCTTAATTAAAGAACCACCCAAACACCTTGACTAAAGCTGCAAAGCTCACATTTCGGTAGAGAGCAGGCTTGGTTCGCTACAGTACTCAATGTCTTCATTCAAATTTTCATCATAAGTCTCATCCTGAGACACTTCCTCTTGGCAAACAATTGCCAGCTGGCTGTCTCTGGAACTGGAGCTAATGAGCAAAAAAGACAAGTCAAGATATGGAGATGGTAAAGGCAACCTGTTACAAAGACAAGAATGACAGGCTCCATCTGTCTCAGTTTATTGTAATGCTGAAGAGCCATCATAGAAAAATCGATGACTGAACAGAGCTACAGAGTTCACAAATACAAGGCAACAACCTTTGTCTGTGTCCTCTTTCACAGGATGAGTTTCTTTAACCAATGCTGAACCACACTGCAAATGTATTTTGTCATTTGTGACTACCTGTACTCTGTTAATGTGCACATCACACTGACCTCATTTCCAGGGATACACCTCACTGAACTCACAGTAAAATCTGAGGTGGGCTCTCAGCAATAAGCTTTTTCCCTTGTTGCAAAAAAACTTGGTTATGGATTTCAGAGAAGCCTCCTGGCCACTCACAGTAACCTTCTAATCTCTGTGATGTGTGGCCACTGCCTCCCAAATCCCTCACTCTGCACCAGCTCTGCCCTCTGCTTCCTGGTCACATTCTCATCCTTGCTGGCTTTTCCACCTTTTACCCCTTTTTTCAACTGAAGAGTGCTTCTGCTGAATTCAGTAGGCTCTGTTCAAAGCCTTAGTTGTGCCAACCCTTTAATCCCTGCTTGCCTCCTCTCTGTCCCTCTGTTTCACATTTCAGCACTTGTATTTCACTTCATTTGCACTTTGCATTTCCTGAGGAATCAAGTAAAATCTGGAGGTGGTTTGAATCTTTGGGGCATGGACATGAAGGTATTGGAAACAATTTCAGTTTTTTACTAGCATTTTCAGAAGGGAGCAGGGTGACTTTTTTTTTTTTCATCTTTTAGGGAATGGAGAGGCAACATTATGTTGTCATCTGGTTAAAGCAAAAGCCATTGGTAGAAGTTTGGGCATGCATTGTGTAAGGGAGACTGTAGGACAGTGCTGCAGTGACCTTCCTCTGAAATGGGAGGCAAGTAAAACTGATGAGGTGCACAGGGGAAAAAAATCAGTACCTGGCATCTCCTCCTGTTCAACAGTCTGTGTTTAGCCAAAACCATACAGAATTTTTGTATGAACATGCCAGGGTGTACTTCACTATGCTGTGATCAGAGAACATGTAGATCTGTGAGCACAGATAGAGAATCTCTAAAAAAAACCCAAATCTAGAAAACCACCAGAACATTATCCACTACTTGCCCTGAGCTGGGAGTATTTCTGGAGCTGTTATGGTGATCAGGATCTCTATTTCAGCCCTACTGACACCAAAAAGGAGAGCTCATATTCAGCATTAATGGGAATTTGGAGTCTGGAGAGGATGAACAGTGTGAGTCTCACACCCAGGCAGCATTAGAGGGTTATGGAGAACACCTACCGTCCCAGGGTCTCGTAGTAATGTGTCCTAATTCAAGGAACGTGCCCAGGGAAGCAAGGAGAGAAAAGAACACCACGTTAGCAGTGTCACACCAGCACAAGTCAGCAAGGAGGAGGGCAGATGGTGACACATGTTGTGCAACTCCTGTGGCCTCCCTCAGGAAGGCACGAAATAGAAAAACCACGGGACTCTTCACTTGGGCAATTCTGCACCCACTGAAGTTCCTCTGTCTTATTGTCCTATTCTGTCTTTTCTGGGGGCAGCATTTGTCCACCTTTTCACACTGCTCACTCTCTGCACTGAAAAAAAAAAAATCCATCTCCTTCCTGCTGTTTCTGAAAGTATTGAAAAAAATCCCCCACTGAGAAAAATTATATTCCTTTCGTATTAGTCATCTGTGTGTAGAGAGCCTGAAAACTGTCCAGAGAAGGAGATTTTCTTTGCTTTGTTTCCAAAAACCTTGCCTCCCTCCTCCCAGAATGCCTTTGGTGACCTCTGCAGGGATGTGACCTGCTGAATGAAAAACCACTGACTTCAACAAAGCTCCCTATTGGGCAATTAAGACATGAAGAGCAGTCTCCTTCAGCTACCAGTTGATAAAACACCTCCCTGTGGTGAAGTTGGGATAAATAAGGTTCCCTTTGGATCTTACAAAGGTTTCTTCGTGATAAAGCCCAAAGAAATCAACTGTGATGGTCAGCAAGAGTGCTGGTGCTTTGCAGTGGCCACTTGGTGCACCTCTGTTGCACTGTGGGCTTTGGCACGGGTGGAGAACCAGAAGGCTCAACCCAGGCTGCAGGCTGGGCCATGTCTGGGAGTGACTTCAGCTCGGCAGCAGTGCTCTGGTGTTTGCATGCACCTTCCAACACCTGCTCTCCTGGCTGCCTCTCTGCTCTGAAACTTACCTTTTGGATGGGAGTTTCCAAGGAGCCTCCTGCACACATATGGTGGGTGACAAGGGGGTCCCGTGGCCTTCCACTGTGCTGACAGTGCTGGGGTAGCTGGGTGGGCTGGGGAAGCGACACAGGGCAGTGTTGTTGGCGTTGTTGATGTTGGCATTGGAGCCTGAAGATGAGTAGCTGCTGGGAGTGAAGGTGGAGTCCACCAGCTTCTCGTGAGATGGAGACTCGGTGTCTCCGTGGTTGTTGCCAGACTTATTGATGTGCAAAGGTCTCTGGGTGGTGAATGTCTGGGGGAAGCCACTCCTGCCGTCGCTTTGGTAATAGCTCACGTGGTTTCCAAACAAGCCTCCAGCTCTCTGTCAGAGAAACAGAAAGGATTTTTCCTTTGTGAGTGAGATCTGAAAGGGTGTTTTCATGCTTAGACTGTTCTTGAGGAAAAAAAACTGAGGGCCAAAGTGAGCATGATGGCACTGGTGCTCTCTCTTCCAGCAGGCAGTGTGTGGACTTCTCTGCCACAGAGACTAGGCACACACAGGCTGGGATCTCAGAGGACTGGCAGGTGGATGTATGTCTCTCCACCTCCCACCAGTCCTGGGAGTCCAGGATGGGGTGCAGATGCAAGAACCAGGTAGTTGCTGTCTGGTTTTCCCAGTGCAGTTGCAAAGGAACATTTAGACACTAGAGGGAATTTGAGAAGAGCACCAGAAACTGTTAATGGCCTGGAGGAAGAAATGAAGAGAAATTTCATGAGCCAGTTATGTACTGTTTAGATGGTGAGTAATGAAAGGGACTGACAGCATCCTTCTGTAAAGAAAGGAGGAAAATGCCAAAGCAGAGGAAAAATTACCAGAGAAAACAATTACAAGAAACAGGAATGAAATAAGAAAGAAAAGATTTAGCTAAGTAGCTCAGAAAATTTCCTCCTTCCATAGGAGCTCTCTTGGGTTCTGGTGTACTTTTTGGACGGATGTTACAAGTGCCACTGAAAGGAGTGAACAAAACACTAAAAGTGTGCCTAAAGGCTGCTGTTCTGCAGATTGCAAGATGGCTGCACTGATCTGTTCTTTAATTCAGGTTTCATGAGGGAATCTTCCAGTGAGAAGTTTCCCTTGAGAGAAAGAGAGAAGGAATTGGGATAAAACTGTGCCAAGACCTTAGGACCTTTCACTTAGGACCTAGGTCTGCCACTGTTTTCTGGTAAGATCTACAAAACAGGGAGGGCCCAGCTAAAATGCAGAATGCACAAAAGAGAATGTAGTGCTCTGAGCTCAGCCTCAGCTCACAAACTTGTTCAGAACCTACCCGGAAGATATCATCCTCAGAGGCAGCAGAAACAGCTTCTTTCATGGCCTTGTCCAGCTCTTCTTCAGCTGTCAGGTCTCCAGAGATTGCTCGTCGGATCTCCGGCCCAATGTCGTGCAGTGTGCGCAGACCAGCCTGCAAAACAGCAAACTATAGAGCTTCATATCTCCGAGTGGGCACGGGAGAGACAACAGCACTGCCATTCCTTCCTAAACACTGGGGAGCCCTTTCACTTAGCTCTGCACCCCCAGCTCCTAGAACACCAACAAATTCTGTTCTTTCATCTCCACCTTAGAGAAACTCAGCAACACAATCCAAGGAATGTTTGCTGCTAGTCCTTGGCTACATCACAAAAGGACATAGACATAAATCCACAGGCTTGACTAAGCATGTCTGTGTGCTTTCAACTCTGGGTTCTCAGATCCACAACCAGAAGCTGTGGAGCAGCCACAGTTCCAGTTGAACCATGTACTCTGGTGCCTCTGAAAATCTCTTCTTTTTAATCAGCAGCTTAAATATGGATTTAATAACTAAACTTCTGGCATCTTGACCTGGAGAGTCCTCAAAACCCTCACTGACTCTTTGGAACAGACTCCATCCAGGGTGGTAAGATCTGGGTGTACCAAGGGCTTATTCTGTGTTTGTGCCCACATCACAGCACTTTCAGCTTGCTGAAACTCCAGAGTCACCCTTTTTCCTCAATGTACCCTCAAGGGACATAAATAGTACTGCTTGTACAGTCAGTGGGGCTTTCTGTCACACAGCCTGGTAGTCTACTGAATGAATATGAATTGCAGTGGGGAACAGATCCCAGTCCTTACAGTCTGATGCCCTGTCTGTTAGGTGGCATCCAGGTATATGTTTTGCTTTTTAAGTGATTTTGCCTCATGGCAACATGCAGACTCCTCAGAATGGGTCAAATCTGTGTGAGAGTAAGCAAATGTCTGTAGGACACTTTGCACCAGTTCTCCAAAAGGATCCCAAATCTCAAATATTACTGTCAGCTTGATAAATCCTGATTATACCTCACCTGTGCCTTCCATTTCCAGAGCTAAGGGATTGTGAGCCCATGGTACGCAGGCATCTATCCAAAATAGATGCTGTGATAATTCAGGGGGTCTGTGAGCTCCTTTCCAGTAGGGACAGCCCATTGCAACCCCCAGAATGGTTGAGAGGGAAGTGGGGCCACCTGTCTCTGCTGTACCACCCCCTGTCCACTCGGGGCCCGCTTGTCACCTGTAAGGACAGCGCGTTGCGCTGCGAGGGCTTCCCCACCAGCCCCTGCTCTTTACGCTTCTTGAACTTCCGGAAATATTCCTGGATCAAGAAAGTGGCGTAGAACTTCCCCACGGTCACCTCGTCATCTGCAAAGCAGGGTGAAAACAATGCAGTAAATGAGGAGCTGATTTGAACGGTGTGATTTCAACTAGAGCCTTGCAGAAACACCTGGCACTGCAGTCCATCTCTGCTTCTCATGGCATCGGGATGAGGGGCTGAAGGGAGGGATTGCTCCACAGCCAGAGCTGGCTGTAAGTAGTCAGGAGGAGAGGTGCAGTTTGGGCAGAGTGGCTCTGCTGGCAGAGAACCACTGTGGCAGGAGTACATCTAACCTTTGCAGTCTCTGGGGTTGGTTAACCACAAAGGATCTCGTTATAGCAGCAGCCTCCCAGTCTGGGTCAACACACGCTGCTGTCTTGTGACAGCCTGCGGTGAGACTTGCTCACAGGCTGAGCTCACCAACAGCACCTGACTGATCATCCATCCCAGGACCCCAGAAGGGTCCATCTGACCCTTCTCTGCACTGGAATTCTGTCCCTTTGTGCCTAAACATGGGTGTGAGTGAGCAGAGAAGATCACCTCTCCCCCGAAATGCAGTCACGACTGTGTTCCCACCTGATAAAAACTGTCAGTCAGCCAAATTGTGCACTGCATTTTTCTCTGGGTAGCTCTCCTCCCTTCTGCAAACCCAGTGGAAATTTTGGAAGACATGGTCTGCTGAGTTCAGAGCAGGCTGAGCAAGGCTCAGGACCTGGCTGCACCTGTTGGCCGACTGCCAGGAGCTGTTTTGTGCCCATGGGGCCACCTGGAAAGTCAGGGAATGCCACACCAGATGCCTGTGCACCAACTCCTATTTATGCACATTTTCTTCTGTCCCTGATTTCTCAGCAGTAAGAACAGGATATTCACGTGAGTACAGAACTGATCTCAGCCTGATGAAATGCAGATAGCTTGTAGGACAAACTCTGTCCCCCATATTCCACCTGATGATCATGAGGTGCAGTAGGACACGACAGGTGGGGGAACAAACCAGAGAGATTCAGAGACAGGGACAAGATCCTGCACTCACCACCTGCGGGAGGCACCACCTGGTCCAGCAGCTTCATACTGGTGCGTTTCCAGATTTTCTTAATTATTGCTCTCAGCTCTTCGTTGGCTTGCTCCAGGTTACCTGCAGGGTGAAAATCATCAGAGACAGGAATTAAGCAGACCCTGCAGAGGAGCAATTTAATGTCTGGCACGGCAATCTCAGGAGGTAAATATCAGAGTGTTTTCAGTAGTGGAAAGTTTTGGGCCAAGAGATGCTCAGACCATTCCTAAAGCTCCCTCACAGCAAGAGGTCTTCTTCCTAAATATGCATAGTCATCTCTGGCTAGGGAGGTGACTTTTCTTCCAATTCCTCTCAAATGAGTCACCTTCAATTTTATTTCTTGACTTATGTACATCCAAACCCCTCTCTTCTCTCTCTAGGTGTCTGAAACCAGTATCTCATCCTCCTAAAGGTGCTGTTCCTGCAGTTTTTCTTATTTCTGCCCAGCACTAAGGCTGCTGAGGGTGTTGCACAGGGCTCCGCATGGCAGTAGCTCCTGTAATAGGATGCAGGGAAGATAGGGACACTGAGTTACTTGCTGAGGATGCAACACACGGACAGCATCAAAGGCAGAAATCTGACTCAGGAGGGCTATCTCCAAACTCCTGCCCTGACCACTTGAAAGATCCTGCTACAGCAAGAAAGAAAGCAGTTTGAGGCTTTTGATGGTTTCCCAGGAGTTCACTGGCAATGGCTCTCAGAGTTTGAGGCTCTGACAGACAAAAAAACTGCATCCTTTTTGGGTCTCTGTTTCATAAGACACAAGATGTCTTACAGGGACTGTGGGTGGCTTTTCCTCAGGAGAGTCTCTTGAGCTGCAGTCAAAATCTGTTTAGCTCAACTTTTAAGGCCTTAATATAATTTTTTAGTTTTGCCACTGTTTTCTGGCTCAGCTGTGTACAGCTGGCACTGTAAGTTAGACTTCTGCTGGTCTCTGCTTCCCCGTGCCTGAGATGTAATGCAGCCACTCCTGAGGAAGAGGTGTTTAGCTGTGAATCACAGACCTACACGCTCTTTTAATGCATCTCATTAATACATGAAGCCAGATTCTGACTCAGGACCAACAGCTTTCATTACAGCAGGTGACAGAGTGCAACAAAGAGGACAAGCTGAGCCCCAAATCTTGCCTGCTTTCCTCAAATACACCTGCTGTCTATTAACAGCTTTTAAAGCTATTAACAGTCCCTTTAAAGCTATTAACAGTCCCTTTACTTCTCATCTGTCTTTACAACACCACTGTTACTACAATGCAATGCTAACTCATGCTAATGGAAGCACAGGAGGAGTTTTTGTGAGATGAGACCCTCTAGTCCAAGCTCTTTTTTCTCCCTTGGACTGGAAGATCAGCGGCAACAGCAGTCAAAAAGTGGCTCAGCTTTGCAGACAGGGTACAAAGAAGAGGCTTCTTTGCCCTTTGTCCTTCTCCTAATTGCTGTATGAGACGACATTGATCTAAAACTTTCAACTTGGAGACCACTGTGAAGAATGCAATCAATAATTTGAGATGATACTATAGGAAGCACCAGCTTCCAAGGTAGTGGGAAGCACTGTGCTCTCCCTAGAAGATATTATACCTCCAAACCTCTTTACATAGCTTTTTGTCCCATGTGCTGCATATGAGCAATTTGGATCACTTTACACAAGATGTCCCTGTTGGTTTACTCCTGCCCAGGACACCCTGGCACCAGCATGGCTCTGCTACCTTTGTACCCCTGCAGTCAGCAAACTTCTCACCTTCTGTCTTGATCCTCAGGGCTGTTCTGACCAGTGCAAAGAGAGTGGCATTGAACATGACAGTCCCATCACTGTTCAGCGGCATGTTCATGGAGACAAGGCGCTGTGGGATAAGGAGAAGAAAGGCAACAATCACACTGCCACACGTGGACTGAAGCACGCTCTTCCTTACATCCTCATGATGGCCTTCAGACCTGCCATCCCTCTTGTGAGAATATCCATGGCTTGTGGATTTAGTTAGGCAGTGAGGATGCCCTGTTATTCCTATCTGTGTGAACCTCTCTCCAGATGGGGTTCCACAGTACAAGCAGGTGTGTGTTCCTGGTACTGGAGAGCTGTAGTTAGGTGTGCTCTCCCCACCACACAAAAGGCTGATGGCCCTGGCTAGAGCACAACCCACCTGCTGGTGACCCTGCAGCCCTCAGCTGGGTGGTTGCAGCCCAGAGGAGCTGGCAAGAGGCACAAGGCAGCCGAGGGGTTGTTCAGACACATGCTGTTTGCTGGCTCAGCCTGGTGGGCAGCGAGCTGGGCTGTGCCCGGTGAGTGAGGCAGGGTCAGCTAGAAAACACCACTGCAGGCTGCTCAGTGTGAAACAACTGCTCTGCTGGGAGCAGCCCTGCCCACAGCGTCGGGGTTGGAATTAGATGGCCTTTAGGGTGCCTTTCAAGGTGTCTGTGTTCTCAGGAGGATTCTCTGATTGAGCCCAGCCTCCCCCGAGCCGCAGTGTGCCTTACTTTGCAAGCCACGCGGTGAGGGCAGAGCTTCCCGAAGCCCAGCGGGGGCTGGATCCGCCGGAGCAGCGTCACCACATCCAAGTGTTTGATCCTGCCCCTAGAGAAGAGAGCACAGTGAGGGCTGCATCCTGGCTGGGTGACCTGCTGGCCTGCCTGCAGAGTGCACACACAGCTAAAAGTGGCACTGAGGTCTCTCCAGCCTTGTTGCTGCTCCCTGTAACCCAGGCATAGCTCAGAGTATTATTTCAGGCCTCTTGGTGCCTTCTGCAGGATTTGCCCAGCATTCTTATAACTTCTACTAGTGCAGAAATCCCAGCTGTCAGTCATACTTGAGTCAATACAGGCAAGAATTGACCTTTTCAGTGCTGCAGTTTCTTAGTGCATGAGCAGACAATTTGGGGTTGTTCCTCCAATCACTGACCCACCCAAAATAAATATCTACTTATTGGTCTGAGGCCTATAGCAGGCAGAGAGGTGCAAAGGGTCTCTTTTTCTTCTTGGGGTTTAACTCTCACATAAATTACCACAAGCCAATGTTTTTTAGTATTTGTTTGTGCTTTGGGCTGTCACTAGAGTGAGCACAAAACAAAGTACTGAACTTCCTCCACAGCAGCAGTTGGGTTTCTCTTAAGTATGGTAAATGCCATCTAAAAGAAGAATTCTCTCATGGAGGGAAGAAAGCTACCAGAGCCAGAGGAGGAGCATGGGGCATGGATGGAGATGAGGAATAAAAGAGCTTCACATTTATAAACAGGGAGGAACAGGATGTCATCTGAACTGAGTGGCAATCTATTATATGGCTTCAGCCACTGCAGTCTTGCCTTCAAACAAGCACCAATAGCAGCATCTGTTTTGTATGCTTATGTATAACAAATGCTGGTGTATGTTTATGTATATATATGTTTATGTATAATAAATATGGTGTATTTATTAGAAGTCTGCACTTATTCTCCATCCGTATTAAAAGTCCCCCCACGGGAAGTCACCATGAATGGGAGGAAGTGTTTAAATTTATGTATCACTCTCAGAATGTGACACGCCCTCACACACGGCAGCACCTGAGCCCATATTAATCTTGACACTATGTCTCCTGAAGAGATCTGCTTTTAGTTTACACCCAAATCTCTTTCCAAGGCTTTTGCATTATGAAGGGAGCTTTGCAATTACAATTGTCAACTGTACAGCAATGCCACGGGGATCTAAATGCACTTTAAGCCTAAGCTCGAGTCAAGCAGAGCATATAATACTGAATGTCAGTTAAGCCCTCATGTGAGTTGTTCTGGTGTAATTTTAAATCCCTGCAAGTCTGCTGTTGTGAATAACCCTGCAGACAACGTAAAGCAGCCCTGTGAACGTACAGGTTGTGGTGGGCATATATGACATAAGAAAAACAGAGATTTGAGCACAGCAGCTCTGCTGCGAGTACAAAGTCAAGCAGAAGAGTCACAGCTCAATATCCCGAATAAATACAACAATAAAACAAAGCTCTGATCTCCTTTTCTCAATCTCCTGCTGCCCCTCACTAAGTCTGTATCTCTCCCCGACAGAAAGTAAAGCAATGGCCTGACAGGTAACAGTGCAGCCTAAATGCTGAGATTTCTGTGAATGTCTTTGCATTTTGGGCTTATGGATTCACTAGCAGTACCTTGTGGCGATACCTATTTTAGGACTTTTGTACAAAAAAACCCCAAACCAACAACTGTTCCTGCAGGGTGAACATGGCACTTACTGCACTGGGTCTAAAGAACAGAAAATAATGGGCTTGTTCTCCCGAGGAGCTCTGATATCCAGGCTGGGTTACTTACTTAGCTTCAGGGTCATACTCTGCCCAGATCCTTTTAAACTCATCCAGGTGGTGTGGTCCTAAAATGGACCAGTCCCGTGTCAGGTAATCGAAGTTATCCATTATAACAGCTACAAAAAGATTGATGATCTGCAAACAAGGACAGAGATGATGTGATGAATGAGGCAAGGAACAATAGATTTTACCAGGTTCTCCGTTTAAGGTCTGGATTTGGACTCACAAAACTAGGAAGCCATTGGGGTTAGGTTCTTTATTCCCCCATGCCAACCCCCCAGTTTAAGTGGGAAGAGCCCAGAAGTGGAATATTCTCAGCATTTTTCTCTTCCCTGCTAAATGGATGAGGCACAAATCTGCTGAATTCTTAGATGTGCTGCCGTGGCTTTTTATTTACCTGTGTCTTTGCTGGGCACAGTGGGGTGGGAGAACCTGGGATTTATCCTTGACAGGCAGTGGGGCTGAGATTAAAGTCCTTTCTTCTGGCCTGAGACCAACACTTTTAAAGTGTTGCTGCTGTTTGCTGGGAGAGTTTTGGGCACTGCTGCCAGCTGCAGAGCGTGCGCTGTCGCTCTGAGCAACGCCACACTGCCAACACGGAGCAGATGCAAGTGGGATCTGTGTATTCTCACAGCCATCGCTGCTGGCAGGGGAGGCAAAACCTGCTCAGCAGCCAGAAGGAAGGTAGGAGGGAAGGTGGGAAGTGTGGCTGAGGCGTTGCTAGCCTCAGCACAGCCCACAACACACTAATTTGGTTTTCTCATTGAGGGGGGCGGGGGGGAGAGCACTCCTTTGCTGTGCATGAAGAATTGGGGTTGGAAACAGAGCATCCCCCTGAGCTGGAGGGAGGCAGGGAAGGGCTGTCGTCACTTGAAAGGGTGCTGCTGGGAAAGACCCCAGGGGGAGATTTCCCCTCTTTGAGATCATTCTTCTCCTGTAAATTGCTGATGTCTGGGGAAGCTGAGCCTGACAGAGGGAAGGTTTTGGGTTGGGTGGACTCACCAGGAAGGCACAGAGCATGTAGAAGGTGTTGGGTTGGGTGGACTCACCAGGAAGGCACAGAGCATGTAGAAGCTGATGAAATAGAAGACGGCGAAGCTGCTGCCACAGGAGTGATCGGCTTCCGTGGAGTTGGCTGGCTCCGACTCCGGGTCACACTTCTTGTCCGGGAGACACGCCAGCATGATTTCCTGCCAGGCCTCACCTGTGGCACACCTGGGCGAGGCAAAGGGCAGGGGAAGACAGCAGTGACCTTGGATGTGACAGGGACTGCCACATTAGCAACCTGTTCCTGCTCCTGTGAACATTAATGGGGATTTTGCCACCGAGGTCAATTAAGAGCAAGTTAGGCCGATGGCTGTGACATCCCCTGGCATCCCCTGCTCCTCTGTTTGGTTTTGTTGCCATTGACATCCCCTGGCATCCCCTGCTCCTCTGTTTGGTTTTGTTGCCATCACTGGCGTATCATTTCTGACTGCCTTTGGCTGCTGTGGGTGCAGAGCTCTCACGCTCCAACCATAATCACGGAGATGTGTGTGACATGGCTGTGGATTGCATCTA
Organism: Vireo altiloquus; assembly: GCA_013396875.1. Classification (NCBI taxonomy): domain Eukaryota; kingdom Metazoa; phylum Chordata; class Aves; order Passeriformes; family Vireonidae; genus Vireo; species Vireo altiloquus. The sequence continues at coordinate 168,200 of VZRF01011148.1, read as the reverse complement.
AAAACGTCCTTCAAAACTATGGCAGTGCTGAATTTGTGCCAACTTCCTACCCCTTCAGCACCCCTCCCTGCCCCAGCTGGAGTGGGATGATGTGCTGAGCTGGGCATGGCCACGCCGAAGCACAAGTTCACCATGTCCCTTTCCCTGCCAGAAGTCACACTGGTCAGATTTGAACCGAAGAAGTTTTTGATGCATATCAACATTGGAAAGCACTGAAAACTGGCTACTTTCCTTCCATGTAGGAGGACTTGTCTCCCTCTCAGCACTGAGCATTGCCAGGGGGAGCTGCTGGGCTACAAGAGGCTTAATGGGCTGGTCACTCCATCTGACACAAGTCCCAGGCTCCCCTGCTGAAGGACAGCACGTCACTACTCACCTCCTGAACATGACATGGTAGAAGGAGATAAGCTGTGCCCGAGAGCAGAGGAATCGTGCTCCCAGACTGACACAATCCAGAGCTGTCATACACCCACCTGAAAAGCAGCAGCACTGCCTGGGGGAAGGTCTGGAAGTTGTTGTTGCGGTTGATTTCTGTGGTATCGTTCAGCGCGATTTTACCAAACACCTGGCAGAAAGCAGAGGTCTTTTCAGATTAGCCCTGCAAAATCCCCAAACTTCTTGTCACCTGTAGCTCTTGGCCTCACCCTGACTCTGATATTTAATGGAATGTGCTCTTCTATGAGAAAAACATTTCCATGTGTCTTTCATTTTGGTTGTTGCTTCCATGGCTTGTGCTTTATCACCAGAAAAGCACTAATTTTGCAACAAGAGGCATCTGGTGTCAGAACAAGGTATCCTTCCTTATTCATACACTGAATACATGGCATGGGACCTTGTTTTAACAGGCATTCCTATGGGAAGGGAGCCCAGCTGAAAGAAATCAGTAACAGAGAAAAAAAGGCTCCTTCCTTCATTGCTTATCTATCTTCATCAGGGGGAAATGATAGCAGAAGGGCAGCAGCTGCAAAGCCTTGAGCTTCCATCTCTGTGGGGGGCCTCGGAGCTTCACAAAACAACATAAAGTACATTGCCTTGGATCTGGAATTGTCTGAATGCCTGCCCTTCTGTAGTCACACTTGTCACCAGCAGGTGTTTCAGGGCTCCTCCCAGAATGCAGCAGCATGAAGATGATGATTAGATCTGCCCAGACAAGGATGTCCTAGAGCTTCCTCCCATGCCACACCAGCTAGTTCATCCAGCCTGCAACCATCAGCAAACCTTTCCAGGGGCTGTCCTTGGGTGTGAAATACCCAGTGCAGCAGAGTTTCAGGCTTCTTTGAAAAAATCTTGGATAGCTGCTGTACTTTCAGGTGGTGGGACTGAGAGCTTAACAAACCTTGTGAGGCAGAAAGGTCTTTGCACAGTGTAGTCAGGACTATTTATTCCCCATTGATACCAAGGTGGCAGAGAGCTGTAATCTCCCCGTAGCCAAAACAAGCAGCAGGAACAGAGCAGCTCTGAGAGAACACCGAGCTTCTCTTCAAGGAAATGTCACTGATAATTAGCACCCCAAGACAAACAATGCTGTGGAGAGGAGCACAGGGACAGTGGTGGGAAGGCCTCAGCAGATGGGAGGGAGGGTCAGCACATGGCAGTTTTCCTCAGGGGTTCCTCAGGGATGCATGTGCCTTCCCCTGCCTGAGCAGCCCCACCTGCACCGAGGAGGAGCAGCAGCAGGACAGTGCGATGCTCAGAGCCAGTTTGGGCCAAGGCAGCTCATATTTTTCATTTCAGGCAGATGGAGGTAAGGCAGCTCCCCGTGCTGGAAGTCTGATCTTCCTTTCGACCCTGCAGCTTCCCTCACACACGAGGTACTGGCAGCAGCTGCTGTGGGTGTTTTGCATTAGGTACCTGGGAGGAGCTGTAAGTGCAGGTTCCTCCCTCATGGCCTCTCCAATCTGTGCCTCCTGGGCCATCATACGAGCAGCTTCATCCATCAGCATCAACTTGGGTTTTTTCCACTCGAGCACATGAGGTAGTGAGGCTTGAATGTTGTTACGCTCCAAGTCGTGGCAGTAGCTGACATCGAGTAGTAGGTCTCCTTCATATGGGAAATTCTGATATTTTTTATCAGATCTGGTACATCCAGTCTTTCGTGGTAGCTGCTTAATGGAGTGAGGGGTAATTTTCCTTCCTATGTGTCCTTATATGCAAGGGAACTCTGTGTGTCAGCGTGTTCAAGAGGGCTGCACACAAAATGTCTGAGATGCCCTTTGGACAAAAAGTGATTATAACAGGTCTGTGGGCTCTGGACAAACAGGGAAAATGGAGAAAGGTGGTTTTCTTATTGGAAGACACGAGGGCATGAAGTGACCCAGTAACCTAGATCAATGTGAAAGGCAGATGTATGATCTTCAAGCTGCTGAGATGGTTTAAATACAGGCTTAAATGTAAGCCAAGGGTTAAACAGGTAACTCAGAACTAGCTTATAGAAAAAGGAGTAAAATTACAGAATAAAGTATCTGTTCCTGGCAGTACCCCAATCACTGTAGACCCCATCTGCATGGGTGCTTGAAAGCCACTTATAATGCTTTATACAGCAACATAACACCAGCTTAATACTCTGAAGTGATTTTATGTATAGCAAAGGTAATTCTGTAGGATCTTGGCCATTAGTTAGGTATTAAAGGCAAAACTGGCAAGTCTACAGTATGAGCCTAGTAGAGTAAATGACAGCTGTGATTACTGGGGCTGTTGAGATAACCTGTGATAATTCAAGAAAAGATTAATTTTATTTTTCACAGTGGGGCAGGGTAGATGGAGTCTGTGAAAACATGTGATTATAATAACAGGAAACAAATTAAAACAAGGTCACAGAGGTCAGATGAATTTCATTACAGATTCTGTTGTCATTGTGAAACCTAGAAGCCTGTCATGTTTGAAGACCTCTGGAAGCAATTACCCCATGCCTTTCTATACTGTGGCCTCTGGTCCCAGGTGGCTGACTTGTCTGAGAACTTTGATTAACACCAAAGTGGAAAGTGAAGCTTAGCTTGAACAGCAGCAAATGAAGCTGGGAGTGTCACAGACTGTGCCTCTATCCCGTGCTGTCTTCAATGGTCTGTGTGCAACATCAGTTCCTTGCACAGGTGAATGCTCAGGGTGGTTCCAAGTGCGTTTTGCAAACTGAGTAAGATGTTGTGTTGATGCAGCTTCTTGGAGAAACTCTGAGTGTTTGTACATCGGGTCTGAATCCATATCTGCCTTCATGGCTGTAGATCAAAAGCTGCTCTTTACAACTCAGTGAAAGTTATACTACTGTGAAAGATGCAAGAGAACATTTGGGTTTGTTCAGTGCAGCATGGCCATAAGCCCACTTAAAAAACTATATTGAACTGACAAGCAAGGCAGTAAATCTTCATTTTGGATATTCCTTCTAGGATGTGGAGGGCAGGCACGGTCCTTTTACTGTTTGCTTATTGTGTTCTGCCATTAAATGGGTCAATACTTTTTTGTTTGCTTTTCTGCTGGAGTGTATTTTGCTGCTGTTGGAAGCACAGAGTCAGACGGCGTTTTCCAGCCAAGGCTAGCTGCATTCTTACCTTACTGAGTGAAAACATTGCTCTAAGCCCCCACAACCACATCTAGTTACTCTGTCAGCCCGTTCCCACACTCTAGCGGGAGAAGACAGACACAGCTGAGCTCTTTAAGCATCGCTTACCTGCATCCCAATCACGGCGTAGATGAAGAACAGCATCACTATTAGCAGAGCCACATAGGGGAGGGCCTGCAAACGAAAGAAAAGAAGAGAGCACCGGGTCTCCGCCGAGGCCGGTGGGCAGGAGCCCTCTCCGTGCTCCTGGCTTTGGGATGCGGGGCGCGGCTGGCTCTGCAGTGCGGCCAGCTGGCCACTAGATGCCTCCGCAAGCCCACGCTTGGTTGCCCGCCCAGCCCAGCTCAGCTCAGCTCAGCCCAGCCCAGCCCAGCCGGCTCGGCTCTGCGTCGTGGGGGATGCATGGATGGATGGATGGATGGAGCGATGGAGCTCCGCTGCTTTCCCGTCCCTCCCGCCCTTGACCGAGCTGGGAAAGCGAAGGAAAACCAGTGTCTGCCCCTGCTAGCCGGGGGGAGAAAGCTCTCGCAAACAGCATTACTCCGGCGCTGATGGCAACGCGGTATTTTCCTGCATCCAGTCGGGTGAAATAAAAGATGCAACAGCTGCAGGAATCCGAATTCATACGATGGCTGGTACTGCCCTAAGTAGCTAAGGCAGCATCAGCATCTTCCCCGTTCAGTGCTGGGTGTCCCTGTGATGCCTTAGGTTTTAACTTTTATATTTTCCCAATCCTGTACTGCTAGTGTAGCTCTGAAGTTTTCTGTAGCTTGTTAAGTGCTGTTCTCTGTGCTAAGATAGACATAACAGACCTCTGTAACTTGCTCTCCAAGGACACTCAGAACAAGAACTGTAAACCTTCATCTTGGGGAGAGAAAGGGGGGCAAGCTTGGGCAAATTCCATCCTTGCCTGCCTTCTGCTTGGGGAATTGATGCTGATATCAAAGTGGGAAGAACTCACGAGCTGTCATTGTCCATGTTGGGATGCACTGAGGCAGGAGCCTCTGGAGCCCAGAGTGTGACCTCTGAAGGCCTTTCAAATCAACCCCTCCTTTATTCCTTTATTCCTGTCTCTGTTTCTAGGGAGCCATTTAAGGCATCACCTGGTGGTGTGTGCCATGCACTGAGTGTCAGTGATCAGCTGCTCAAGAGGAAATGCAGAGGCAGAGCTGCCTCCCGAGGAAGAGGTTGGTGCAATCAGCCAAGTGTTGAGTGCTACCAGATTCCTCCACCGCTAACAGGAATTGAGGGCTCAGGACCTCACAGGCTCAGGCTTTTGAGCAGGAATTTTTTGAAATACATAGTGCTCAGATCAGAGGCTTTCAGGCCTTGCTTCAGAGGCAATGGGTGGACACATTCATCCTGAAAATGTCAGCACAGTCCCTGATGTGGATTTTGAACACCCAATTTCACAGAATATAGTGAGCCTGCAACACCATCAGAGGGCTGCAGCACTTCTGCTATGGAGACAGGCTGAGAGAGTTGGGGTTGTTCAGCCTGGAGAAGGCTCCAGAGAGACTCTGGAGTACCTTCCAATACCTGAAGGGGCCTACAGTAAAAACATAGAGGGATTTTTTTTCAAGGGCATGCAGTGATAGGAGAAGGGATGATGGTTTTAAACTGAAAGAGGGCAGGTTTAGATTAAATATTAGGAAAAAATTCTTTACTATGTGGGTGGCTGAGACGTGAACAGGTTGCCCAGAGAAGCTGTGGATGCTCCATTCCTGGAAGCCTTCAAGGCCAGATTGAATGGAGCTCTAAACAACCCAGTCCAGTGGAAGTTGTCCCTGTCCATGGCAGAGTGGTTGGAACTAGGTGGTCTTTAAGGTGCCTTCCAACCCAAACCTGTCTGTAATCCTAAATTCAACACAACTAAATCCTGCAGGAAAAATGGAGGGAGTATTTTCACTGGCCACCATGGAGGTTTGACTGAGATCTGCATAAATCATCTCAAAGAGATCTGAATATTAAAATGGCAAAAAATAATAAAATCCTTTAGACAATGTCAGTAATCCTCATCTTCAGGCTCGAGGCAGATTCCTCTGGCTTTTTAGGGGATCAGACCAGTGTGTTTACCCCACAATATCACTGGAGAGACCTCCAGCTCAGAATTGGCCCCCAAACATTTTGTGATGATTTAGCTGGGACTCGATACACACAACACCTAAGAGCTCCTGGGGTAGTGTCCAGAGAGATGTAAAACCTTATAACAGTATAACTGTGTAACAGTACTTTTGTTTTTCAGGTGGAGATGGGAAAGTGCCTTCTCTCCTCTCTGTCTGCCCTTTGACTTCTTTTCTGTGTTCTTCTGCTCAGCCTGCTCCTCTCCACTAAGGCACCTTCCTTCTCATCTCTGCCTCTGGTTCCCCATGGCTCCTCCAGCTCTCCAACTATGCTCTTCTGCCTCTGTCCTCCTCTGGCTCTGTCCTTGTGATTCCCACGGCCTTGCCGTGCCCTCAGCACCCTCTCACTTCCTACTCCTCCTGCTCCCCAGCCTGACCCTGCTGCTGTCTCTGCAGACACAAACCCCGCTGAGCATTTTCCCACCGCTCCGACCAGTGCCCCAGCTTGGACGTCAGCACTCCATGCCATGCCCAGGGCACGTGGAAATTACCACGTTTAGATCCAGCTCCGTTTAGTTGGTTGCTTATTGGGCTGCCCTGTGTGAGCGGAGATGCTTCCTGGAAGCATGTGGGGACACTGAAGAGCCTGTGCCAAAATTCTGCTGGGATCCCACATTCTGGCAGTGGGAGTGGCTGAGTTAAGAGCGGCACAGTGGCTATTCTTAGCTACCAAAGGAGCCTCCCGGTAGCTGCAAGAGGAGGAGCTTGGAGCAGAGAATTCCATGTTATAAATGGCTGAAGGGTTTCAAGGGAAAAGGCACTTGCTTGCAGTGCCTTCTTTTTTTTTTCCTCCCTTGCTGTGGAAGATCCCTCCCTTCATACTTTCTCCCACCACCCTACAACCCTGCCTAAAGTGACTCTTGGGTTGAAGAGGTCTGAAGGTCACTGGAGTTGTACCAGGTGCTCCCTTTCCCATCCATCTCCTCCTCTCCAGCCATGACAAGTTCAGCTCAGGGCGAGCTGTTGCGAAAGAGGCTGGAGGGGCAGGGGGAGCAAGGGGAGGAGAAGCTGAAACTGGAAATTGTGACTGTCCCCTGCATCAGGGATGGCTGAGCTGTGCCAAGGGAATCTCATGCATGCTAACAAAATGGTTCCCAGTGGCGCTGCTCAAATAACAACCTGCAAGTTGGCAACTGCGCAAGCAGTGGAAGAAGTCACTGTGGCATGGGTGTGTCAGAGACCTGCTCTGCAGGGTTAGACCCTCTGGCAGTCAAGGAAGTGTGCAAAATGAGTCCTTTACATAACCCTGGTGGTCTGCCTAGCGAGACCACGGAGAGCTGCAGTGGGAAAAGTCCGTGCTGATCCCTGCTGGACACGTGTGCTACTTCTGCTGGCAAGAGACAGAAGTTGTGATGAGCCACAGCACTGCAGGCTTTGGTCCCAGCTTGTGTTGTCACTGGTGAGGTTTAAGTTTTAAAGTGTGGGTCAGTTCCTTTTCCATTTGACTCAATACAAAAGCCATTGACCATGTAAAACCTCAGTCTGAGGGGTATGTGTTGCTGTTTCGAGACTTGTGTTGCCCAAGTTACTCTTTCATGCTTTTGTCCAGTGGTGTGTTCTGCATATTTTCTCATGTTTGGACCACCATTTGTATTCCTGTGCTGTGTTTCCCTGACACTTCCTTTGGATATGCCCCCGCTAACATCCAGGTTGTGCTGGACCAGTAAATCCAGGTCAAGTACTTTTAACATGCAGGAATATGCTACGCTTCACCTCTAACTATCATTTTACTATATGTGGCTAGGTTTTTTGTAGCAAATAACTGTGGTGTTTCTTTTCCTCCAAAGGTGATGATTCTTATCCAGACTGGTCTCCTTCACTTCCTCCTGTCTACTCTGGAACTTTGCCTACCACTGAAATGTAACCTGTCTCCAGGGAAAAAAGTAGCAGCAATTTAATAACTTGGCATTGTTACCAGCTCAAAAGAGTGGGGCTAAAAAGGTGAATCCTTCCTGGATGAAAGTATGGAGTTCACACACCTTTAATACTCACTGGAAATCCTCAAAACAAGGCTTAAAGGAAACTTAACTGAGACCCAGGCCTTTCCCCCATAGCTGTGTATTTCGTTTAAAGCGACACATATAAAATACAGCTCAAATAAGGGAAAAAAAAAAAGAGATGAGATCGAAGGGTTACAGACAGGCAGTAATTGAGTTGAACTGAACAATTAAGGCTGTTCAGGAGGGTCTCAAGCAATCACTCATGCTTTAAAGATGAAATTCATACCCAGGCAGTCATCCCCTGCAAGCCCCATTCCCTTGGCTCACTCGTGCCACTTGTTCCCCCGGGCGCCTTTGAGCTCGGGCACTGGGGTGAAACCTCTTCCCGAGAGGCCTCCAAGGGAAATGGAAGGGAGTTAGGTCTTTCCCAGAGATAAGTGAAGGAATACCTGGAAGGACTTGATGAAGGTCCAAAGCAGTGTCCGGATGCCCTCCCCTCGGCTCAGGAGCTTCACGAGACGCATCACGCGGAAGAGTCGGAAGAAGGTGATTGAGATGCGAGAGTTTTCCTCTGCGTTCTGGAAGCCATTGGCACAGAGGCAGGAGTTACAACAGCACGAGAGGAACGAGGGCCCTGGGCCACAGAGGACACTACGCCGAGAGTTCACTGCACTGTTCCTTGTCCTGGTACTGCTCCCTGGGCTTCCCCTCCCTGGCACCTCAGGGATGGGCCAAGGCAGCTCATGCCTGCCCTGTCTCCCATGGTGGTGAGGCTACCCTACAGGGGCTCTCAAGGCCATCAGACTCTCCTCTCCATTTGCCTTTCAGCAATAGGCTATGCTGTAAACCCTTTCAGGGATAGGCTATGCTTTAAACCCCTCCACTACATCTCCTCACGCTGAAAAGAGGCAATTCCCCTTTGACTTCGCACTGGAGGAGAAAGACACTTTCCCTTTTGACCTGTCTTGAGTGTTTCACCCCAGTGAGTGCCTCAGCCAGCAGTTTTGGTGGATCTGGTGTCGGGCACCAGCCACGTGCTGCTTGCTCTGCTGGGAAAGAGGAGCAGGTCCCAGATTTGGGTGCAAAACCCCACAGGGGCATGGTGTGTGCTGGTGCTGCTGGCACTGCTGCCAGCCTGGCTGCCCCTGTGCTGCTGTGGCCATGCTCCTGAGGGCTGGGCCCTGCTCACTCCCTCCTACTGCTGAGCCTTTTTCATTTCTCATGACCCCTTTGTGTTTCCCACAGTCTGTGCACTGACTTTTGTTTTTTGTTTTTTTTTTTTAAACATTTTATTTTGGCTTTGCTGCTACTGTTCAAGCGTGGAGTATTTTAAAATAGTCTTTCTTCTGGCCTGTTTTTTCTCACAGCATCTGCTTTGTCCCTAAGCATTTTCCCCTGGGGTTGTAACCAGTTCTGACGTTCCTCAGCCTTCACATGTGTGAAGGCAACATCCATCTGAAGGCTGCTGCAGCAGCAGGCTCACCTGGCCTTGGCAGAGGACTCACTGCCTAGCTCAAGGGCACAGCAAATGCCACGTTTTCCAGCTTATTAACCCCCTAAAATACCATGCCAAGCCTGTGGAGCTGGTGCCTTCCGGTAGCAGCACTGTGGGAATGTGACCTCCTGTCACAGGGGGAGATAACACTGTCACCCTGCCACTTGACCTGCTGTGGAGCAAAGTGCACGGAAACCCCCTCTCTGTCCCCACCCAGGCTGCAAAGAGTGCAGTTTGAGTCTAAACACCACCAAAAGAGTAACGTTTAGGAGGAAGAAACAGTGCAGATCACCCCTGCTGTTAACTACTCACCACTGTGTAAACCAAGAGAGAACAGACCCTTTGGATTTCCTGTCACTGGGCACTGAGAACAGCAGCTGCTTGCCTGTCTGCTTCTGATAAAACCCAAGGCACGGGAGCAGCCCGGGTGGATGTTTCTGGGATTAAATATCCAGATGCAGATGTGTACCTGCGTGTGCTCCCATTTCTGAGCCAGGATGGGCAGAGTGGTGCTCAGCTCTGCCCCTGTCCCCATGTAGGGGCTGTAGCTGTGTGCTGGGGTGTGACCCCTGCTCGCACAGAGAGCTCAGCACCACGTGCAGCAGTTTAGGATGGCACCCTGCTGCAGTTTGTCTGTCTGTCTGTGGTGTATCTGTCACCAGGTAGCTTACTCCAGTCTGTAGCAAAGGCTGACACTCGCTGCCCGTGGAGTAACTGGGTGAAAAAGATTAGGGGAACAAGGAAAAGCCCAAGTGCTCCCCACACCTCACATCACCCTCGTTTGATTACTTAGGCATCAGGCTGTGGGCTTCAGGGAATTGGAAGGAGTTTCTCTGAGGTGAAGGAGGAAATCAAAAAATCATGGCACTGAATACTCTCAACGCTATGGTCCCAGAGGGCTAACTCTAAGGTCAAATAACTCTCCCAGTCCTATAGAAGCCAAGCTCTAATACCATCTAAAACAGAGCTGAGGTCCAAATTTAAAGGTTGTGCGAACAGCAATCCTGCTGTGATTGTGATTTAAAAACCAGTGTTTTCTTATTCTACATGCTCTTCTTGTTGGCTTGGTTCTTTAGGTGGCAGCAAGTTGGGACATGGGTCTGGACAGAGGTTTTCATATTCCTTTGTCCTTCCTTGCTGAGAGGAGGCAGCTACTGCAGGCAGAAATTTATCTCTGCCCTCCTAGTGTCCTGGAGCAGGCAAATCCTCAGCAGCACATAAAATAGAACAAATTCCTCCGTGACGCAAATCTGCAACTTACTGGCATCAAACCACTTAGCCAAAAACTCAGTGATGCCTCAGAAGATTACAGTCATTTTAAAACTAGGTGGCTACAGATTAGCTGATGGTTGAGTAGCCCTGCTTGCTTCCTCCTGGCTTCCATCCAGCTTTTTGAAGGCATATCTTTGCCAGAGTGGGGAGGTTCTGCAGAGTGGCAATCCAGAAACTGGAGTTACTGCAGCTTTGTTGGGGTGGTGTGAGAACTGCCTTGCACACCAAGGCAGCAGTGTTTTGTGCCCTGTTTCACCACTCTTTTGTGCAAAACACGAACTTAAATGTTACAGTGAATCCACCTCATTGAAGAGGAGCTTCAGAGTCCCAAGGCTTTCTTTTCTGGAGGCCTGGACACAAAGTCACACTGCAAACTCATTCAGCGTCACATTGAGAGTGACACAGGGACAGGGTTTGTGGCTAACAAGAAATCTTACCGGGTCCAGTTCTCTCTTGGTGGTTCATTAGAAGGCAGACAGTTAACTCGACCGAAGGAAAGCTCAGAATGCACAAGAGATACACATGTGCAGCATATTCACAGCTCATGTGAACACCAGACTCACACCAATACATGACATGGCAGCTTCATGCACAAATAACTAGGCTGGGCTTGGAGAGAGAACTTGTGATCACGGGGAAGAGAAAAAAGGAGTGTGGTTAGAAAGAGTGTCACAGAAGCTGGGAGGGTGGTCTGTATTTTCGGTCTTACCATAGAGGAAGAGCATTGGGTATGTTCAGCTGGCTTTAAAGAAAGGCAGACAGAAATAAGCTGTAATAAGTCTCCAATCAAGAGCCCTAGTTAACTAGGTCTTGGCTAACACAGGAGCAACAAAATGGCAGGAGAGGGCAAAAGGGAATTTGAAAGAAATGCACGAGAGGCTGGGCTTATTCCCTAGGATGCCCAGGATCAACGCTGGCCGTGGCAGAAGTGGCTACGACTGCCATTGAATTTATGTCAGCTCTCTCCAGTACCACCACATGTGAGTCACACTCAGAATCTCCTGAGTGCTGGACACCCTGGCAGTGGAGGTACTCGACTGTTAAAATGTTTCTTGCTCCATAGAGGGGCTGATTTAGCTCTCCAACTCACATCCAGGCCATGTCTGCACAGGGACCAGCCAGCTTCTAGTGCATCTGTCGGTTTTGTAAACCCAAAATATCCCAGTGGTAAAGCAACGCTTTCTGTTTATACATCCCCATTCCCTTACACACAGTTCTGGGTGGGGTGATGGGTTGAGAGAGTCTGACTCTTGGCAACCCTACAACACCCACCACCAGCTGTGGAAAGTGGGTTGGTGCAGCTAATTAGCTTGCTCTGCCTTTACCCACCTCACAGCAAAGCCCTAGGGACCCAATGGATGTGTTCTTGGAGGCCAGGCTGAGCTGAGCCGAGCCCTGGTTACGCCTGGAAGAGTCAAATTGCTGCAGATACCCTGCCTGACATTCCTTGATTAACCTCTGGGGCCATTTCCAATACTGAGAGCAATTCTAAAAAATACCCAAGGTGGCAAGTATCCCTAGGTGTAAGAAGCAGAATTGTAAATTAAATAAAACTGTCTTTATTAGGAGTCCTTCAGTTCAATAGTAACGTAATCCTTCAGGCCGAACCTCTGCCATATGCCAACCCTGTCTGCTGCTTTAGCAAAGTGGGAACTGATGTATTTCTTCTTCTGTCAGAGTCACAATTCCCCTCTAGTGCCATGCAGGACTCCTGCAGCACACTCTTGCTCTCCAAGGATGCTGCAGTAATCAAACTGGCATTATATTACCTAAAGAAAAACTGTAGTTTGGGTGCACAGCCTATCTGGTGATATAGGCAAATGAGAACAATTAAAAACCCAAGGTATGCCTAATAATCTGGGTTAACTCATTGGTTTGGTAGTGTCAGCTTTCATTGCTTTTCTCCTCCTCTTTCACATGTTTGCTCTTGTGTTTTCAGATCACATACAGGCAAAAGTTGGCTTGAATACCAAATGAAGAAGCAGTGCCCATAGAGACATTTCTTACAGGTCAGGCATAGATTTTGATTCTGTGTTGCTAGGCAAACATCTTTCCAGCAAAGCATTTCTCTGTCCCATCCCCCTTCCTCTTTCTAGTTCTGCAAATCACCTTCTCTAACAGCAGAAGAACCCTTATTCTGCTACTTGCTGCAATCCTCCTAGAAGGCACAAAGGCCCTTGAAGCTTAAAAGTTTTTGGGATTCTCCATCCTTGCTGGCTGACAGTGTTGGTGCATCTGTGACTGACAGGCTGAAGAAGCCTTTTGAGGTGCTGTGGGAAATTGTGCCTTTATTGTAATTTATTCTTTCTTTCCCTGAGCTAACTGGCCTGTGTTTTAAGATGTGGTAAAAAAATGTGGCAAATTATATCACTACCTATGGCAGAGGCTCAAAAGCAGCATGGGAAAGGTTCTGCTAGTGCTGGCAGGTGGGATTTGTACAAACTGTGGCACTGTGGGCTGAGGTTCCTGCTGTGCTTGTGCACAGTGTGTGAGTTCATGAGGGGAAAATCCATCCCCAGCTTTGTGGAAACTTCCTAATATCCACAAAGGTTTCAGAAAGGAGCCAAATCCTACCACCTGTGCCAAAAAGCCAGCCTGTGGACCTGAGCACAGATATCTGAGAACCCATGACTGGGACTTTCAAGTGTGGCCATTCCGAGCTCTAAAGCTGAGAGAGCTACTGCTAGATTATCCAAGAATCTTCAGCCTTGCCAGTGGTGTGAGAATGCAAATTTTAGGACAAAGACAGGCAACTGGCACCTGAGAATGCAGTGGTGACATCAGTTCTCAGAGATGGAGGCATGGTGACAAGTACTTGGAATTAAAGCCAGTGCCTATTGCCCATCTGAAATGGACAGGATTTCATATCTACAAATCTCAGGACAATGTGGAAAAACAAATCCCTGTCTGTTTAATGTCTCTGAAAGAGCTCTTGGAGAAGCTACACAACTAAGCAGAAAGCATTCTTGGGTGTAGTGTTTAATTTGCAGCTGTCTCCTCTCCTGCAAAGGAACTTCAAGCCTTGCATGCTGCCCTTCTCTTCTGGGGCATGAGTAGCAGGAATGTACTGAATGGGAAAGGTCCACAGCAGGAAGATCAGTCAGAGATGATGTTCTGAGCAGATTCCCTCATACAGAAAAGGAATCTGAAGCATACATCACAAGTCCAAGGCCGTATTCAGAGTGATATAGAAGGGAACCTGCAGGCTGAGTGGGAAAAGAAATAGCTGAGGCAGGATGCAGCTGTGTGAAGATACCTGGGGGCAGGGAACGAGTGCAATGAGAACTGTTTGGTTTTCTTTTTTTTTCCTTTCTTTTGATGTCACTATATTTAAAAAGGCAGCAGAGATGCTAAGGAGCAGAAGAGGCCAAGAAAGAGAAGAGAAGGTTCTAGAAGCCCAAGTAAAAATTCAGTAGGATAAAGACTGAGTGATCTCCGAAACATGTCTGAAAAGCTCCTCAGAATATTGTTGCCTGCACACATCTTGTTCATATTCAGTGTGTAGCAGAACACCAGCTTTTTAAAAAGATAAATTGCTTGAGCTGCTGCAAACCTGTGAGCATCCTTAGAGCCCCTACAGGCACAAAAGAGAAAGGCAAAACTTGTGCCCATCACGAAGTCAGGATCCCAGGTAAGGAAGTCTCTGGGAAAGAAGCCAGGTTTATTCAATGGAGAGATACTTAAAATCTCAGAGACCACAGCACTGGATAAGGGAATTGTGTTCCTGCTAATCACACTCTGCCTGGGTAGGTGGGAGTGAGGTTTACTGGGGACTGCTTGTGAAGGACATAACTCCTCCAAGTCCTGTTGAACCTCCATAGTGTCTCACAAATCAAACTTGGTGTCTAATACTGCCATCAAGTCAAGGAAAATGTTTTTAATAGGTTGTGCTTTGGAAGCTAGGAGAGGATAAAATTTGCACTCCAGGAGAACCAGTCTCAGTCTTTCCAGAGCAATATAATAGGATATTTATGCTGTAAGGCAATCCGTTCTGAAATTCTGGGAAGGGGTGATGTGGCTTTTCAGAGCTGTAAAAACAGCAGCAAAAATATGGGCAAAAAGGCTTTGTATAGTCATGGCAGTATCAAAGTTCCCTGAAATATCCATGGCTTAGCATATCTTATGGATAAAGATTTAGAAGAAAACAATAAAGTGTGTTAATAAACAGATTCAAATGGAAGTTTCAGTAGAAAATTCCTGAGAAGAGATTCTAATCCCACCTCAGGAATACAGCCTCCACTGGAGATGGAGGACCACGTTGGGAGGTTTGAGTTCCTTGGGGCTTTTGGCTGACAACAGTAATGGCTCTCCAGAGAAGCAGCACCTGGAAATGCCTGGAAAGGAGTTTGGTTAGGTCTGTACAGTGTGTATTTAATCCATATTAACACAGAGGCTTCTCGACTGCTGCATAAGTATCAGTAGCTGTTCAGTAGCTGTTGAAGCCTGACTGCACTGAGATGACAGGACAGGCAGGGAGCATTCCCATCACCAGCACTGCTGATGGTAATAATTCTTTTACACCACAGGACACACTGGAGATGAGTTCAACTCCCTTGGAGGGGATCCAGCCTTTGCTAGGAAGTCCAAACTGCTTTTTTCCCCTGATATTTGAGGAGCAAAACTTCCTTGCTGATAGTTTTTCACTTTCTAAGAACACTTTCATTCGTAGGGAGGAATCTCTTTTCACAAGAGAGAATTCAACCTTCATGTTATGGAGAGCATTTAAGCAGCTGAATGCACAATGCTATAATTGCTTTGCTAGTTAGAGTTGTCCCAGTCAATGCAGAGGTACAACTGCAGCCTTCCAGTTGTGCCTGATAGCCCTAGGTTAGAAGAGATGAGAGGAAATGTGTGTTTGAAATGCTGGCACCACAATATGACAGAGTAGCTTCATATTTCTCCAGAGAGCGAGTGGTCAAATGCTGATGCTGCCTTTTATGACAAACAATCTGTAATGGAATTTTCTCCACTGAGGAAACTGTGGATGAAGCTTTTAGGAGACTGCTTAGAGCAGGTGGTTGCTGGTGATGGATGTCTGCTAAGGTATTTCTTTGAGTGTTGTTGAATTTGGAGAATGCAAAGTTACCCGTGAAGATGCTGTATCTGTTGGAAACTTGATAATTGGTCTGACAGCCTTGTCCCATGAGGAAGAGGGTGATAAATGTTCACTTTTTGCTTTTTCCTCCTCACTGCAGGAAGGGTGCCTCTGAGAATCTGCTCTGCAGAGCTTGCCCGAGCAGGCTGAAGTGTTGTGTTGTTCCTTTGCATTTGTAGGATATTGGCCTTTTCTAGATCAAGGTCTTCTCCAAGAGCCCTGCTTCAGCCATGCTGCATCTGTGGCTTTGGACACAAGATGAAGGTGGAAAGAGACATTCTGAACTCATCAAAACCATAGGTAAGATGTGGAGGGGAATTAAAAGCACAAAGACGGCGATGACAAACCATACTGCTGCTCTGGAGATTTTTCTTTCCCATGTGAGTCACACTGAGATGGGATCTACAAGGTTGTGAGTTTCAAGAAGAACAAGAATTTACCAAAGTATGGGGAAAAAAGAGGTTTGGAAGTTATCTGCACCACGGAGACATGGTAAAAGAAGACACGAGATGTCCTTTTGTATTTTTAGTGCCAAAAATCTGAAGTGACCTCAGGAGGCTGAGTTACACAAGTCTTTGTGGAGAGCTGGAAGAAGTCAGGGCTTCGAATCAACCTTGGCTGCTGGCAGGTAATAGCCTGCCATTCCTCTGGGGAGTTACCCCAGAGCCATCTGCCTGCCACTGCTGCCCGAGGTTTTAATCACCAGAACCCTGGAGATAACCCACCAGCCACCAAAGTCGGTGAAGTTATTATAAAGCCAGGCAGAAACATATCTGGTGTTTCTCTGATAGGGAATACTATGGGATTGCAGATGGCATAATTGTCAATTCCTACAAATTTACAGTGAAATCAAATTATTTGGGGGAAAAAAAAAACCCAAACAAACCAAAAAAGGTTCTCAAACTGCATCCTTCCTTTTAGTGTGCAGTTCTTTGAGAATTTCTGGGAACATTTTGAATAAAACTAGTCAGAATTCTTTTTTTCCCTTGAAAAAATATTTTCTGTTAGAAGAATGCTGATGCTGAAAGTCAAGTGTTCTGTAGAAACATGCCAGTTTTGAAACAAGCATTTCAGAAATGTTGGGTTGAAATCTCACATTTTGTCCTCACACATTTTAATTTGGTTTACATTTCCATTATAAATCATATATAACTAAGAAAAAAAAAATCAATGCCAGATTAAACTACTTTCACTTTACTCAAGCATATGTTTTGAATCTTGATTATTTCAATAGAAATGATCTTTTACTGAAAGTTTTTCAACTTTAAATTTTCCTTCTATTTTAAAACAGAAAAAAAAAATGTTACAAGGGGCTTTTGGAAACAAAAAAATGGAGCCTCCCTATGGCTCTGATCTGGGTGAAGCACTAGAGGCTTTTATGGATCATTGAATGCCTATTAGAAAGGGGCAACATCTTAGAGGAAAACAGGGAATTGAGGTGTTTGAGGCTGCCTTTAGTGGGGCAAATGGTGAACACCTTGTTGATGTCCCTGGAAAAAGCTCTGAGTGTTCCAGTGCAGTACAACATGCTCTGCAGAGGAGACTGAACTCTCCTGCAGCAGGGAGTTAAAATTCCATTTGCAAGAAGGGAAATAAGGAAAAATGCAACATCTGCAGTGAGGTTTGCCATTACATTTCTGCCTGCACTGACTCACGGGGGCCAAGTGTCAGCTCATCCAAATGCAGTATATATGCATTTATACTTCACTGATTCCACATGATCTGAGACCTCAGGGGGAACATTACCATATCCCTGTGCAACAAAAGCCTGTTTTGAATACAGTTAATAAGGTCAAGGTAACTTTTTAGGCGAATGAGTCCTGCAGCTATCAGTTTTTCCCCCTTCATTTCCTATGTATTCTAAGATTTTGAAATTCTGGAGCTTGCTTTTCTAATTAGCTTCAAATATGCAAATCATACCAATTTGAATAGCTTATTAATTAATTTCATATATATATATATATCCATGAAATTGTCAGACAGTGGTCTTATGGTTCCAAGTGCTTAAGGTAAATATAAGGAAAGTCAATTGCTTTAATTTGGTTATGCAGATTACCCTAGATTGACAATTAGAGGACAAGTAATGAAAGGGCTGCTTTTTTACACAGCTAAAATTTTTTCCCATGACTTTCAGAAAAGCAGAACAATTGATAAAGTATATCTATGCAAATTATTCTTAATTTTCGGGATGTTTTAATAATCCTTCTCATTAGCTCTGGGTAATCAAGTGTCATGGTAATCAAGCCTGGGGGGCTCCTGAGAAAGAAGTTGGTACTAACCACAGTCAGAGATGTAGTGCTCATCTTCAGGTACAGGTACTGCTCTGACTCAGAGAGGCCTGTGTTTCATCATTTGTGTTGTGTGGGACAGGCAGCCAAAAACCACCCTAGAACATCTGGATGAGAAGCTGCTGAAGATAAATTGAGCCATGGAAATAAATGTTGAAAGCCTATTTGTGTGCAGGTCCTTTGGCTTTTGTTTTACAGGTAGAGTGACTTTGAGAATTTTCCGTTCGAGTAACAGAGGAGAGGTTTTGCTGATTTGAATACCTCTGCCAGGAGCCACAGTGTGATGAACTTTTTTTCATTAAACTTGCCTTTTCCTTTGACCAGTTCTTGATTCACAGGAGAGTGGCTCCCAAAGGAGATGATCAGTCTGTCCCAGCCCAAAGCAGCCTGAGGGGCAAGACCTTGGGAACAGTACAGACCACTGAGCAAGACGAAGAGACAGCAAAAGTGAGAATTTAAGTTTCCATATCTCTCCGAATTTCCTCAGCTCTATTACCATCCATACCAACAGTGTCCTCACTGCTGTTCTTGAGCAGTCCAATGTTTTTCACTGCATTGCCTAAAGCAAAGTTAACATGGCTTTTAAACATCAAACTCAGCAGTGTATTTATCACTGTGCTGGAAAGGGCAGTCTTCTTTTCCTCCACCTCTTTAGAAAGATTTATGGTCTGAATTACATTGTCCATTATTCTCTTCCCTTTTATTTTTTTAATTTCATTGTCTGGGAGGGAAGAGGGAAAGAAATCTGTGGGACAGGTTTTCCAAAAGGAGCACAGGCTGTATTCCTTCATCCCAAACACCAAATAAATCCATCACCTTGTCTTCGTATCTATAGCAGTGCTGTGAAGGCACAGCTGCTCTGGAGGGCTGCAAGCAGGGAGATGTTCTCTGACACACTTGGGCTGCTCAGGTTCTCCTGTACAAAGACCATGACATGGATTTTGATGTCAAAATAAAACAGGAGAAAGAGGCTGTTCAGAACATCCATAGCAGTCTTTATGACTTTAAAGGCATCCCATTGTGTACTGTATAAGAACTGATTTTTCCATTTCTTGTAGCACCCCATGGCCTACCTCAGAAATGGGAATGGCAGCAGAGCTCTTCTCTGAGATGAACTTCCTGAGCCTTTGGTGGGCAGGAGCTTTGTGTCCAACACCTGGAAATACTCCATTGGTACCGAGAGAGTGAGTGACACCTATTGGCTTTTTCTTCCCTGCAGACTGGTGACTTGAGGAATTCAGCAGACTCCCAGAGGCATGTCCTGCTGCTGCCATGGCTGTGCTTGTCTTCCGTGCACTGAATGGTCTACAGATATTTGTTAATTGCTTCTGAATTAGCTGGTAGGATTTCATGGTGTGGGAAAAGGACGAGGAAGAAGGAAAGGTGAAGAACAGAGTGAAACTCGGTGCTCTCAGTGTGTTGGTGTTTCTGGGGTTTCTCTGGGCAGCCTCAGGCTGAAAGGAGGAGGAAAACCTTTGGACTTCGTAGGGCTCCAGGAGCACATGAATGTGGAAGGAAACTTCAGTAGCATCTTTGTGGTATTGTACAAGTCCTGCATAAGTGATGGGGAATTACAGTGGTGTTAAGGTTGGAAGGAGGCCTGTGGTCTGCAGCAAAATCCCTACTCCTCGGTATAACTCTTTGGGGACTATCGGAGTCAGATAAGAGGCTGGACCAGCAGCAGGTTTTTCCAGGAAGGAAGGCAGGCAGGCTACCAGCTGAAAGATTCCACATGCAGTGTTGCCAGGATCCATCCTTTGGGGAAGCCCAAAGGCTCTGGGACAAAGTGAAGATGAAAGAGCCACCTTGTGCTTTGACGAAGGTGCTTAAAGAAACTGCACCTGCTGCTGGAAGCAGGAGAAAACCCAATCCACCTCCTTTCCAAAACAGCAGGACTGTGGATCNCAGGAGAAAACCCAATCCACCTCCAAAAACCCAATCCACTTCCATAACAGCAGGACTGTGGATTGCAAGAGGCTCTAGATGACTCTCAGCCCCTGTCAGTTTTGTATAATTAATCTTTGCTCAAGGGAGGATATCCGGAGATACGAGCAGCACAAACAGAGCATTTGTTATGGACCATGTTCATCTGAGATTTGTAGCAGCTAGTATTTAATTCCCAGTCTGTGTCTTTTCATTGCCTTTTAAATTAGAAAGTTATTTAATGTTGATGCAGAACATTTCCTAGAAAAAAAAACCAGCCTACAGACTCATATTGGATTTCTGTATGATAATATGGGATGCAATAAAGCCTCCAAGTCATTCTGGGATTTGAAATGCCAATCACAGGCATTATCAGAAAACATTAGAAGTGGCCATATGGAGACTGGGGATAGATCTTACAAAGCTACTGAGCAACATTTTCTTGTTCTACACATCTTTCCAAGAATAAATTATTATTGATTTGGTGAATTATTTGAAAAAGAAGAAACAAAGGTAGCGATAATTTAGATGATATGTAATGCTCACTGTGTGTGATTTACTATGTTCAATATGGTCAAACAGTTGAGTCTAAAATTCCCCATCTCTAAACATCAATTTGTTTTGATGCTTTTCTATTAACAAGTGCTTCTTTACAGCTGAGGTGTCTTTGCCTTCATGTCTGTTCCTCTTAAGTAAAGATGCCTGGCTTTGGATGAAGGAGATTTTTCTCCCAGCCCCTCAGACAAGGCTCAGCAGGCAGCACTGCTGACTGGCATCTCCCAGCTTCAAGGAGGAATTGGAGGGAACAACTGGGATGCGACCAGCTGGGATGTCCCATTGCTCTGCAACAGCAATTAGAGCCAAGTCACAATTTTTGGCCATCAATCAGCTGACCATAAGCAGCAATCCAGTCCCTACAGCTTGGTCATCTGGATGCAGCAGGGAATGGGTCCCGTTTAGCAGATGCCCAGGAAGATATATGAGGCAGAAGTAAATTTGTTGGCCAGACAGTCTCTACAAAGAACAGATCAGGGAGTGAAGGTAAGAGCAGAGCCATTTCAAAACCAGATGTCTATTAAGAAGTAATAAAATAACCACCCCTCTTGTGTTTGCCTGGCTGGTGCATGAGAGTGTAGACGAAGCAAGGCAAGAGCTAAATGAGGATGCTACACTGACTATATTAGAAAGGGTGAAACTAATTTATATGTGTTTACCTTTGATTACACATCTAGGTGAGCAGCAAACTCTCCACAAATGGATCTGTATTTGGTGGGAAGTCTGTGTATTTAGGTTTGCAGGCTGGTACCATCACCATGCTGACAGGCTGCCCAGTGCCTGGCACAAAAACCCTCACCAAGGGGAGCAGCTCTTCCCCTGGACTGATGGGATCTTGGCTGAAGACAGAGAGGAAAAACTACTGCGACACAAGGTAGAGGGGAATTTCCTACTGCCTTGCTGAAAACCTCTGCTGCCCAAGATTTCAGCAAAATTTGGAGAAACCCACAGGTGAGAATAAGATGGGGAGAAGAGCAGGTTAAAGAG
Source organism: Vireo altiloquus (assembly GCA_013396875.1). Classification (NCBI taxonomy): domain Eukaryota; kingdom Metazoa; phylum Chordata; class Aves; order Passeriformes; family Vireonidae; genus Vireo; species Vireo altiloquus. Next base: position 146,969 of record VZRF01011148.1, on the reverse strand, counting down.
GAAAACAAGTAAAATGCTTGTGTGTGTCTTCCCTTCTTCCATCACCTTCCCTTCCTTCCCATCTTTCATTGCAGCTGGCAGTGCAGCCTGGGAGCAGTCAGAATTCCTTCAAATATGCACAAAAATGCAAGATGGTGCAGGCAGTGAGGTCTTGGAGCACCGATGCTAAAAGCCCTTGTGATTTCCATGAAGAACAGGAGCTTTTGCAGCAAAACCTGAGTGAAATGTAGGGGATTGTGCCCTGTCTGTGTATGGAGAACAGCGATGCTGGAAAATTTCTTGGGCATCCTCAGCAAGGCAGAGAGAAAAGAGAATTAAGCACCAGAAACATCTTTCTCTGCTTCAAGGAATTGCTTAAGGTGACAGAACCAAGTGGATTTGAACTCACACCTTTCTGACCATTTAACTTAGGGATCATTAATTAACATCAATAAATTCAGAGATGATCTAAGGAATCAAGAGTCAGAGGTTATTCTGTGGATTCATATAAAGATACAATCTCTATTGGAGTTCAGGGAAATTTAAAAGAAACTTCTGCTAGGCAAAAGGAATGATTTATCCTGGCTAGCAAGCCAATGGAAAAATATAATCAGCTTGTGGTAACTCTTTTTAATTTGAGTGTTTTAACTAGCTCTGTGGAAAAACACATTGGAATTAAAAGGAAAATGAAATATTACTGTAATACATCACAGATGTTGATGCCAGAATATTGTAGTGGCTTTTTCGTTCAAAGTGCCGTGATAGAAAAATGACAAGTAAAATTAAATACTGGTCAGAAAATCTGGATGTAGGCTTTTTAAAGAGCTCTTTGTACTGAAGTGTAGATTTTTTTTCTCTATTTTACTATTGAACCAACACAGGACAAGGCCTGTGGTTCTTTGTGTTCCTACTATAAGCTTTTACTTTTAACAATAATTTACAGCAAAATAAGAAAACAGGACTTCTTCTCTAAAGGCCTTAAAACCCACCAAGGTTTTGGGTATGTGCAAGCCTGCGCTAATTAAAAGCACAATTCACTCCTCAGGGCAGTCAGTGAGATGCCCTGGCCCAACATTTTAAACATTTTCACTCAGAAGGACTCCAGACAGGTTCGTGCATCAGGTCTTACAGCCATAGGGCTGTCTAACTTTCTTTTTGTTGCTTTCACATTTCGCTTCTAAGAATTTGTTCTCATGGATTCTCTATCTTTTGTTTCTCCTATTTTAATGAACGAGAATGTGTGTGGTTAAATTTTTCCCAGTAAGGCAAATTTATTTTTATGCTACTCTAAAGTCTTCTCTGCATTAGAATACATTCTGATTTTTAGTGGGCCTGGAATAATGGCAGAAGCCAAGTATAACAATTTTGTGGAAATCACAATATTGAGGTACTTCCTTAAAATTGGGTACTATGAAGAGTCTTTCAAAGTGGGAGCTACATGCCTTCTTCTTATTTTGCTACCACTGTCAGCTCAAATACTCAGGTAAACTGAGGAAGGAGTCATTTGCATTTACTATCCCCTTTTTTTGCAGAAAATACATACTTTTTTCTGACTGTCCATATTTGATATAGATATTTCCATACAGAAAAAGTTGTGCAGTTACCAAAATCACCTCTTTTAAAGGGCAAATCACATTATGAACTCTGGAAATGTACTCAAAATACCAACATTTTAAAGACAAGAGATTAAAAAAAAAAAAAATTAAAAAGAGGCCCCATCAGCACCACAAATATATACATAAATAAAACCAAAAATAACCCTGTTCAAACATGGTTGTGGTTGGATAGTCATACCATACTTCTTTCTCACTGATACAGGGTGAAAAACCTGCACTAAAATTGTTGATTAAGTGTGGAGGGGTGATCAAATTCAAATTGATCTAAGCCTAATCTGTGGAAAAGTTCAGGGCAGCTCTCCTGATGTTCTTCAAAGGCAAAATAAAGCAAAATAAAGCACTTGCCACTGCTACAGCTCAAAACCATGCTTCAACGTGGCTTGCTAGAGCTGGGGCCACCGTGGTGTGTTACCTGAATTATCCCAGTGATAAAAACACCACCGGGTGTTTAAAAAAAAATAAAAGAAATAAAAGCAAACTGAATCCACCCTCCCCACCCCCATCAATTTTATATCAGTAGCTTTTCCAAAAAGAAAACAAGTCATATATACACACATATACACGCACACAGGGAGAGCTCAGGACTACGGACAGCTTCTGGGATGGCAGCAGTAAGGGTGTGACAACACGAGATGTCAAAAGAAGCCACTGTGCTTCTCCAGCCCTTTGCTACGTATTTTGGAGGCCTCTGCTACCCAGATGGCGTTTGAGAGGGAGAGGAAGGAGAGGGAGGGAGATGTTTTCTGCCTCTTCCAGGAGGTTTGGGTCAATGAGCTTGCGGGTTGTAGGAATCGCAAAGATTTGCGTGTCCGGCGGCCAAAAATCTGAGCAGCAAAGGGCGCGGAAGCGGAGAGAACCAGACAGGCAGAGAAAGACAGACAGACAGACAGACAGACACAGCGACAGATATGAATGCCAGTCCCAACTGAGGTGCAGGCTGGATGTATGTCGTCCTTCCCGCGGTCCTTGCTCCCATGGAGGGGTGTGTGCGCGGGGCTGGGCCGCAGGGCCGGCCGCTCCAGGCCTTGCGCAGGCCGCGCGCCCGCCTGAGCAAGGACTGCAGCGCCTGAGCCGCTGGTTCTCTGCCTTCAGACACATTGGTCGAGAGGGAGAGTGAACTCGTGAGGTTTAGTGTGGCCGGAGACGGGAGAGAGGAAAAGCGAGGGAGAAAAGGAAGAAAGGCGGGGTGTGGGTTAAAAGGGAGGGGTGCAGGAGAAGGTGAGAGGGAGATTTAAGTAAAGGCTTTCAGATATTCCAAAGAATGGGAGCAGGAGCCCATGGCAAATAATATGAAGCCTCTTGACACCGAAAGCGAGATGATTGTAAAAAAAGGCCTCATGCGCCTGGTTTAAGCCTGAGCTGCTTTACATCAGAAATAAAAGAGTCTAAATGAGAAATCACTGCACAGGTCTCCAAGTCTTGGGAGCTCAATGCTTTGGTATTTCCCTGGCCTTACTGCATCAGTACTCAAGATTCAATCAAGCTGCAACCCTCAGCTGACTTCCTAGCAGAATTTGGAAACCTTTTCAGAAGTGCAAGGTATAAAGTGCTCAGCTCTTCTGAATACCTGATGGACAAATGCCAAACCATTACCCAGGAGGCTTGGGCAAAACAGACCTGACCGACCCTTTTTAGGGCAGTAATACCCCAAGGTGGCATTTGGGTTTCCCTAACCCTCTTCAGGAGTGCTACTTCCCGAAACACCTAAGTCCTGTGTCTCCCAGATGCCACCATGGATCAGCCCACACACAGTGCTGCACTCTCCTCCTGCCATCTCCCCCATCCAAACCCCATCATTTCCATCAAAACCTTCAAACCACTGTTCACTCTTAGGAAAACGCGTGCTGCTGCAACAGGAGGGCGTTTTATGCATGGAAATATCCCATTATTTCACAAAAGCCCACGAGCCACCAGCTCTCTATCCCTGACAGTTCTCATCCCATAACCGCGCTCATGTCCCTGGCTCATCTCATCTGCTGCTCTGCCTCTGTGTACCTGTGCCCCGGGTAACTCCTCCTCCTCTGTGCCTCCTGCAGCGCTCACAGACACACTCAGACACGCAGCCGTGGCACTGAATGAACAGGCAGGATGGACACCAGCCCAGATGGTTTGCTCAGTGATCCTCATGCACCCCCAAGCACAGCTGACGAGCACAGAGGCACCTGCACGTGCAGACACGCTCAGAGGTGCCGGCAGAAGCCCTCAGAGACAGGCTCACAGATTGGGCACAAACCCTCCCTCCCTGACATCCTTTCCAGGCAGACAGATGGAATCAAACACACAACACTCCCGCTGGCACCGTGGTGCTCTGGAGCCATGCCTGTTTCCCACCTGGACATGCCTCTGGAACTCTCACACCTCTGGATGAGCAACCCCTCAGCTGGCCAGAGACTCATCCAGCTCCATGGGCACTGGTAGGAGCATTGCTTTGGTGGCAAATGAAGACCAAGCCACTCAGTCTCTTTGGTCTGTCACTGGCAGGGGAAAGGGTGAAGGAAAAAGGACCCTGTGGACCAAGGAAGTGTCAGCTTTCCTCTCCGACCACGGGGAAGGAGGTCACCTTTACAGCTTTCCCAGTGACTCAGGGTCTGACTGTTTTTCTTTCATTACTTTGGGCGCTGTGGCACAGCACAAATCGAACTCGATTTCCCCGTTTGATACAGAGCAACAAACAGTAATGAGCAACTTTCTTTGCCTGGAGGAGGGGACAGCAGGCTGTTTGTCACCTTTACAGTACTCAACTCCAGGCTGTGCCTGCTGATGTGGGAAGGAAGGAAGTGCTAGTCTGTGCTTGGGGCTACTTCTGGGATGATATAGTCCAAAGCTGCTGTTTTTTATTCAACTCCTATAAAATTTATTTCGAATTATAATAGAGAGTAATAATTTTTACCAGCTTAACATTTACTTCTAAGGAGCTTAAAGGGTTTTGCAAACTCTATTAACAGTACTTTTTTAACATAAGGAAAAATAACAGTCTCTGCTGATGGGAAGACTGAGGTACAGGGATCTAATCAAAGTCCAAGGAATATAATCCACAGGCCCTACATCCCAGGCCTCAGATATTATACCATCTTTCATCTTACTCTCCAAAAGTAATTCTTGGTCTTAAAGAGAGTTGACACATAGTAGATGTGGTCTCTGCCGTGGAAGTTCTTTCTTAGAAAAAGACTAAAAAGTCCTCTCCTTTCTCTTTAGTTGCTTAAGACGTGGCGTAAGAGGGGCCCAAAGCAGAAACATTAAATATTTAAAAAAAAATCTTGGGAAAAAGAAAGATCTTAATTTTGTGGCTAGAAAGTTAGTTGTACAACAGTCACTGAGAGGAAAGCTCCAAAAAAGCTTCAGAGTCAGGCAATTTAAAGGTGAATTTGGCAGAAACTGAGCCACTCTGAAGTTTTTAAACCCACCAGATTTCAACCTTCTCTGTGCCCTTTGCACTTCCTCAATTGTGTGAGAGGCCTTTGTGTGTCTGTGGAGCTCGTTGGGGAGACTGAGGAGATGTTCCCAGGTTGCAGGAAGCAAGTGAGCCTAGCATGATCGGACTTATTGCTTGACAGATTTCCCCACCGTGGAGGTGTTTTGAGTGGAGGCTTCCTGAAGGACTCAGAAATGCTGAGGGGAAGCTATTTGGAATAGCTAAACTGTTTTGGAATGCACAGCCATGCCAATGAACCTCTGCTGAGCTGGACATGCACATGCACACCCACCCACGGGCATGCAGGGCAACGTTCCTGCATTCAGGAAGCTTCCAGGCACAAACCCTCATCCATAAGCAGGTCCAGCTCACATGGTCAGACAGTCACACAGGCTTGGCTACACGCACAGCAACCCTTGTGAATCCATCAACAACCACTCACTGCACAAATACTCATGAAATACTTTCACACTCTTTCTCCCCCCAGGCATGGATTTATGTCTGGACACTCTCCCCTGGATTTGTGGTCCATACAGGCATCCAAACACGCTCAGGGATGTGGAGTACAAATAATGGGGTGCACACACAGAGACCTGCCCATGCACACTCACATATATCTTAACAAAGGTTTTGGTCTGGGAAATTCCTTTTCAAGAATAAAAATCAAATATCAAAAGGGGAGGAAAAAAACCCCCAAACCAGAGCATGGGGAGCTGTGCAAACAAAAGCAAGCACATACTCACACACACACACCACGGAGGCTGTCAGTCAGTCAAGGCTCTCCCCACAACTACAGCTCAGTGCCTGCTGGGTTTGCTTCTCCTGAGTGCAAACGTCTGGTGAACCTCACAGATTTCAGGCTTATGTGTGTATGGCTGCAGGCCAAACTGACCCGTGCCAGGAGTGTCCATCTCCCCTTCTAACTGACCACAATAAGAACTGACCCTTCACTCCGAGAGCAGCACCTCCCAAGCTCCTACCACAAGCACTCCTGAGCTTCTAAGGAGTTAGGCAGTAATGTTTTACCTGCACCTGACCAGTCTAAACCTCTCCTATTAATGGAGCTGATTGGTGTTTCAGGGCTTATTGCTCCTTTCCTTTTCAGACCCTGGGTCTCTCGGAACAAGACAAGACAGTGTACAGAAACACAGGGCAGGGTTTGCTCGAACCCACAGACAGCAAGAAAGCAACGAGCCCCTGAGGAGATGGGAGAAGTGTGTCTGATAAACTGCCTCTCACTGCTTGGCAAGATGACAACCGTCCGTCCAAGATGGGCTGCTACTTCCAAAGCCCATTTTCTACAGATGTGACATATCAAGTGCTGCTAGCGGGGAGGGAATCTGACACGACAAACCGACATACAAAACATTCTCTTATTCAATAAGGGTTATAAGTGCAAAGGGATTTCAGAACATTTCAGAACAAACTCAATCCATAGCTGCTGCTTATTTATCAGTGCATCAAAAGGTTGTGCAAGTTTTTAGTAACAAACATTAGAAACTAGTAGCAAAGGACTTGCCTAGATAAAAAGAGAAGATTTAAACATGCCAGATAACAAAAAGACGTGTGCAGAGATCTGTAAAACTGTATAGAAGGAAAGGATTCTTTAGAGGAAACAGAGGGACCATCACACAATGCTCTTCACAGCCCTTACTAAAAGAGTCAGGGCCAACCCTGCTGCCTCCTCAGCTAAGACAGGTGCTGGTTGTTTGGGCAGAGGCATGCCCTCATTTTTCATAGGCTTCTAGAACTAAAAGCTGGATTCTGGGCCTTGCCTGACATGAACTTGAATTTAGAGAGAGTCTTGTCGCTGGCAATTAAGCACACCAGGATGGACAGCCCTGGAGACTGAAGATCACAACAATCAGCAGCAGCATGACTGCCTCGACAAGATGCTGAGAATGAATGTGATTTACACTGCTTAAATTTAATGTCTGGGAGCTGGGTGTCTAGACAAACCTAACAAACCTAGACACTCACCAGCCTCTCGTGGGCACCTCCAAAGAGCAATTTGTTTCCCTGTCACAGACACGTCCAGGGTGCCTGAGGAGAGGAGCATCCCTCCCCACTGAACTCCATGAGGAGACCTGGGTGATTGTCTTCCTCTCATTAATGGAAGTTAATGAGGAGATTAATCTGAATTTCTTCAAAAGGACCCATTGGGTTTCCCTTCAGTCGAGGATTTCTGACTATGACAGACTTCCATTTATGTACCAAAATGCAAGGGTTTCCTTACTTTCTGCTTAGAAGACTTTTGTATGGATTCAAATACATCAGTCACGGAGGTCTTGTTGATGTTTAGTATGATTCTTCTCCAGTTAATTGTGCTTATTCCCTCCTTTGCCATGTACATTTCTCTCCCTATGGATGAGAATTGAACTTTTCCACAACCTGAAGGCTATTGCCAGGTTCCCTATTTAGTTTTCTTGTGACAAACATGGCAGAGAAAAGGTTTTAATTTCACTCTTAAAAATTAACAACTTCAGCCTCGTTGCAACCTCCCTCTACAAATCCTAATCCTAATATCTACCTAGTAAAAGTGTAACCAAAATTGTTTACAGCATTCTGTGGAAAATGTTGCAAGCAACTTTTCATATGCAGAAAATAGGACACTTAAGAGATGCAAAATAAAAGTTCCTTTTCAGTTAAAAGCTATATTCCATTCTTTCAAAATACCAAGAAAATAAACTAGTTTAAAAAAAATAAAAATACATTTATTCAAAATCGAAATGTTACAGCTTGAATAAATATTCTGGTTTCAGAATATATTAAAAAAAAAAAGATAAAAAGAAAAAAGAACAGAAATTAAACTAGAACCAAGATGTGAAAATATTTCATTTGGAAAGTTCCAAGTAAAGCATTTTTATTTTTTTAAAATGCTGCCTAATTTTTTTTTCCCTAAACACAGCACTGAGTGAAAACTATGCTGTCACTTTTCTGCTTGCAATGGATTGCCTCTATGGTACACAACAATTCCAAGATGGAATGTTTATTCAAACAGCCACATAATTTTGAAAATTCACTACTAATTTGCTGTTCCCTAATATATATATAGCAATTTTCTTTCAATCTTTCTGTTTTCCTGGCCTTTATAAGCTGGATTTTTCAGTGTAATTTTTTGTCCATGCTCATAAACCCATCATAGCCTTTCTTTTGGAAATCTGTGTTTCCTGCTTGTCCTTTGTCTATTAATCCTATAAATCTCTATCCATCCACCTCCAAAAAAAAGAGATGTAGGGAAAAGTTTGCCTGGTGTGATTTATTTCCTGAACACCAGCTGGTCACTTCAGTCTCCGAGGCTCTCTCAGTCCTTCCCCTGTCTGCTGAGATGGGCTCGAGTGGGGCTAATTAGTGTCAATTGGGCCAGGGCAGTTTGAGAGATGGAGCAATTCAGGTTGCAAACCAAAAGAAATAAAAAGGGTTGGAACTCTGGTGCTTTGTTTTCCTTTGGGATTTCTTCTTTGTTTTTATTTTATCTACCTATTTTTTTATTTTATTATTTTCACATTTGAAACTGAACATTAGGAATAGGTTCCTCTAAACAGAGATGATTTGGTCTTTATTTCTTTTGGAGGAAGCCTGAGTGAAGTGAGGAGGCACAGGGAGGATTCCTGTTTTGGTTCCCTCAGTTCCACCTCGAAAGAACTGACCTTTATCTCTCTGTGGGGTGGAGAGTATTGAACTGCCATGGGAAGCAAAGCATAACACTGGGCAGACCAAAGTGCTGGCCTGGGACTATTCGAGCAGCTTCCCATGGCACAAAGAGCTTTTTCACCTACACTCCACGTTTCCCATCACTTTTCCTGCTATACAGTTTAATTCATGCCAGGCGGGTTATGAAGGGAAGAAAAATGATGCAACAGTCAAAAAGTCCTTTAAGTCGTTCCAAAAATTAAAACAGAAAAAAACCAAACCAAACGAAAAAAAAAAAAAAAAAAAAAAGAAAATAAAAGAAAGAGCTTTGAAACTAAACAAAAAGTTCTGAAAAATAAACTCAAAAGAAAGGAGGAGAGGGGAGGGGTAAAAAAAAAAAAGAGAACCCGGGAAAGACAAATGAATGTTAGAGCAGGCACGATCATGGACAGACGCCAGCTACTTACGTTCACCTCGGTGATTGCTATATCAACAATGCTACCCACAACAATCAAGGCGTCAAATGTATTCCATGCATCACAGAAATAGTGCTGCATGTGGCAAAGAAGCCAAGGAGAGAGAGAGAGAGAGAGAGAAAGAGAGAGGAAAGAAGGAAGAGGAAGAAAGAATGAAAGAGAGAGAGAGAGAAGGGAGAGAAAGAGGGAAAGGGAGAAAAGAGGGGAAAAAAAAGTAAAAAGTAAAAAAAAAAAAAAAATGAAAATAAAAACAAAACAAAAGCATGAAAGAGGGAGAGAAGAGGAAAAAAATAAGAAAAGAAAGAGGTTACGTGGGCATATTAAATAGTCTCTTACCACTCTACAGTATTGGTTGCTCAAACCTCTGTAACGTTTCACATGATGGAGGGTATCAACAAAAGCCTGGTTAGTCAGAAAGTTACACTCAAGCATGTCTACCTTTTGGAGGGAAAAAAAGCACACACACCCCAAACTCTGTGCGCTTTCACCAGTCACAGCCTTGGGGCCAGCTATGACAAGTGAAAAAGAAGGAGGCATTTCCCCCCCTCCTTTTTTTTTCCCTGGGAGAAGGAGAAGGACGACGGCAAGTTCAATAAAAGCATGACTAGAGGGAAAAAAACCAGAAAACAAAAAGAGAGAGAAAAAAAGAGAGAAAGAGAGAAGGAACAGCAGAGGAGGAGGAGGTGGTGGTATCCTGGGGAGGGTAGAGTAATACTCACATTAGTTTCACTGAGAATGACGTCTATAATGCTGCCAATTACGATGAGGAAGTCAAAAACATTCCAAGGATCACTAAAGTAACCCTACATAAGGAAGGGGCAGGCAGGATGGGGATTAAAAAGGAATGTTAGACAGACAAAAACAGTTCAAAATTACCATTAGAATTTCTGCCCTGATACCTCAAGGGGTTTTCCTCTTAAGTCTACTTGTTGTGTCTCAAGCTGTAGCCCAGGCCTGGGTTCCCTGACTTGTGTGAGCAGCCCCGCTCCAGCTCATGGGATTCCAGGGAAGCCACCCCTCCCCTCCAACTCTGAGACAGGGGCTGAAGGGAAGTCACACAGATCACTTTGAGCATGGCTGCTGGCAGGAATGGGGCTTGCAGCACCAGCTCCTCCAGACATCTCCACTCCTGGCGACGCAGCACCCTTCCCATTTGATTTAGGGGGAGAGTACAGGAATAGTGTAACAGGGTTCCCTCAAAAAATGGCTCCCCACTGTCAATATCAATGCCCCAGCCCATGTTCCAGCTGTAATGCTCTGTGCTGGCACAGGGAATAGCTGGAGAGGGCATGGTCAAGCTGGAGATGTGCTGCCTAAATCTCACCTTCATCTTTACCCAGACACAGTCAGTGCTACGACATCATTTTAGCCTAACAGTTTCTTTCAGTGATGCTTTAGGTCCTGTCTCAGTAACACAGAGCAGGAGCAGTGTCTCTGTCACTCTGAAAGCACATCTGCACCACAAAATGGAGCTGTGAGTGTAGCCTGGCTCATCCCACCAGGAAGGGGTAAGAACAGGAGTAAAGTTGGCTGTAGGGTTGCTCAGAGGGAGAGCTGTTGCTCCCTCCTGTTAAAGACAGGGCCACAGCAGCACTGTCACCTTGGCTGTCCAGGACAAGCCATGGCTGGTCACTGCAGGGACAATCCCAAACATCTCACTGTCTTAAGCAGAGCTCAGGAGATGCTAATCAGCACTGCTTACTGTCCTCATCCTGCATAATTTTTGGGTGGCAAGGCTGCAAGGATACAGGACTCTTCTGGAAAAGGTCCTGTTCAGCCTAGATGATGAACATCTGTATGTAAACTTCCTGCACAAGTCAGTGTCATGAGCAAAGAAAATTCATCTTGGCTCACTGAGCACCTGTGCCAATCTTCTCCCCTTGTTCTGCAGTCTTAAAAGGAGGCAAACATACAAAATCCTCCATCCTCCTTTCGTGTGTTTGGTTTTGTGAGCATGGGCTAAGCTGACCTCCCTGTTTCCCAGCTGCAGCGTGCCTCCTGTGAGACTGAACCCGAGTTGCACTGTGGCTGCTATTCTTAGTCAGAGAGTCAGGTCATGGGTAAAGTGTGAGCCTGTGTTCCCAGGCAGCGTTGCAGAAAGCAAAAAGGAGAAAAGTAAAAAATTTACAAAAGAAAGAAAAAAAAAGATTATCCCAGTGCTGGCACTGTACAAAGTCAGGCTTGGGAACCTCAAGTTGCTGTGGGTTCAACCGTCACATGGAGCAGGCACTGGCAAAAAGTGTCTTTCTATCTGCTGAAACACTGCCTCCATTAGTCTTTGGGACTCACATTTATGAACAGCATTACACTTTGGGCAGGGAAAAAAAAATAAAAAAAAGAAAAGATGAAACAGAAAAAGCAACTGCCCAGCTGGTTCCACGCCAGTGAAGGGAGCTGCTAGAGGGGACTTTGAAATCTTCTCCTCAAAACCAGAATAAAACACCTTTATTCTGCAGCCTGAGATAGGCAACTCTCTTAGCAGATCTACACTGGGAGGAGCAACCATCCCATGGCTACACATTACTACACAATTAGCTACAAGAGGGAGGAAGGAAACAGGAGCAAAAGCAAATTCAGAGAATATTATTATTCAGCGTCCAGCCTAGAAATACACAACAAATATTAGAATGAATTCAGCGGTGATGTCCAGCATCATTAGCAACCAGATGGACCTGGAATAAAACTGTAATTAGACTTCACCAAGAGGAAGGGGAGGGAGAGAACAGCAGATTAAATTGTAGAGGCAAACGCATTTTGAATAAATAAAGGACAGACACAGATCATACAGAGTTACACAAGGTGCCTTTGCAGCCTGATGCGACCTTGGCAGACAGTGCACTTGCAGGATCAAAGAAGAGAGTGGAAGACAACAGACCCAATCCTCCTGCCCCTGCCACTGTGCACAGTCCTGCAGAAGGCACTGCCCACGTGCCAAATGAATACATGCGTTCAATAGCATGGTTCTCTTCTATTTCCTCTCAAATTGCATCGTTTAGGAATTATTAAGGATTTCAGCAGGAATCCAAACATCTTCAAAAAAGCCAAGAGTTTGGTTTTGGGCAGCTGCAAGGGTAAATATTCAAAACATGTTTTTTAGGTTTTGCTGATGAAAATGATGACTTTGAACAACTTTCAAGTCTGTAGTGATGGATAGTTGGTATTTTTACTATGATTGGCACCATACTGCCAAGAATGTTTTTGGTGTAACCAAATTTATAATTTCTTTTTACTCAGCAGCTTTTTACATGGAGCCCAATAATCATTGCTGCTGGTAAAACAGCATTTGCTGCTGATAAAGGACCCAGGTGACAAGTGGCATCAAATCCTGTCCTCAGATGACCACCAAGCCAGTGAATTAAATATTGCTCCCAGCAGTAGTAATACAACCTCACTGGAAGCAATGACACTGCACTGACAGAGCTGGCACATCTCAGGAGAGATTCAGGCCTGGAAAGAAAAGGTCCCTTTTTTATTGCCATCAAAAATAGCTACTTTGGACCTTTGAGACACCTCAGTGTATCTGGAGTCACTCTGCTGACTTCAGTAGTGTTGCTCCAAATTTACACTGCGAGTTCTTTCTCCTGGGATGCTCTACTGAGTCTCAGCAGCCAGATCCTTGCTTGCAAGTCATGGGCAGGTCTGCTCTGGGATCCCAGAAAGAGCATTATCTCAGTCTGCTATTGTGTGGCTGTAAGGTGGACTCAGAGGGCTTTTCTCTTCCTCCCGTGTCTCTTGCATGAGTGATAGAGAGGAACCATGGATATGAATGCAGTTTTACTCAACCCCACATCCAAAATGCTGGCGTTGAATTAAGGAAACGCGTGAATTTTAAAACCTTCCCTTCCTCCTCACCTGCTCCCCTCTGTGTTTCAAACAGAAGGGTGAAAAACAGGAAGATATTATTCACAGTAAGAGAGCTCAAAGAAACAGAGAGCACAGACGCTTCATTGGGGTGTGAGGTGATGGAATCCTCCCCTGAAAAGCCACCCACCCTCCTTGGAGACATTTACCTACAAATGGCCATGTGGGACTGAGCTTTGGATCAGACCTCATAACCCAGTTGTGAGTTATGAGTGTGTAATGAGAGTGAGCTTCACCCCTTCAGGACTTGCCTCTTGTGACCTCAAAGTACCTCTCTGAGCCACATTCCTCGCTAGAGTGTACCAGGGTGGCTCATGAAAGACAAGCTGAATGAAGGAAGAGCTTTCACTCTGATAAAGAGGTTGTATTTCCAAAATATTTTTCCCACCAGAAAGTTCTGCATACTTTTCCCAAGGGGGTGGAGGTCTGACTGGAAATGAATTGATGGCACTGTTTGTTTTTGCAGTGCAGGAATTTAGAGTGTAATACCATATTTTACCCGTAAAGGGAGAGGCTTGACCCTGATTTAGCTATAATTGCATGCCACATAATGGCATCCTCAGGGGTTTACTGGGGGATGGTAGCCACCCTCTCATGTGGGATGTCTTTGGGGATCCATGAAGCTTTTGGGGAGAAAAGAGGACAGAGAGAGACCAGGAGGATTGGACTGAATATTCAGAAAGCATGAAATAGCCCCACCAGTAGAGCACATTTTTTCCCCCTTTTTTTTCCCCCCAAAGGTAGCAAATGATAGTGTATCACCACATGATCAATAAGTTAATGAAAGGCTGAGCATAAATATGCAGTAGCTGACTGGAATGGAATCTCATTTGTGCGAGAGGAGCAGACATTTCAGAATGAGTATGCCAATCATTTTTAGGTTTCCTGGTTGCTGAGATTAGCTGTTAAAGAAATTATGGTTTGTTTAGCTGCTAACAACAGGCACTGACATCTCTGGACACCATTTCTTCTACGCTTTGTGAATGCGAGATCCTAAATAGGATATCCAAGAAACCTGAATGATAACAACAGGGAAAACTGCCCACTGGAGCCTATCTGAAGCTCAGAGTCACCTGGAGCCCTCAATAAGAATATGTGGTGTCTGGAGTGCTGTGCATCCACACAGGAGCATAGAAGTCCTCAGGGGAAGGGTGCTGTTGAGTCACTGCACTGGCTGGGTTTTGAGCATCAAGCCCTGTGGGACCTGCAGGGTCACTTGTGTGTTAGTTTTACGTGCAGCTCTTTATCTGCTTAGTCACAGGTTTTCATTTCTGCCTCATCTGAAGCGGCTGGCAAAGTTTAACAAAGCCCTCCAAGAAAAATAAAGTCTCTAAAGGTGAAGAGCACAGCAAGGTCAAGGCTTTTCACTGGGTGGGATCTGAATGGGATGGTCCCCAGTGGAAGGTGGTGCTGCAGTGTTGTAGGAAAAAAGGGAAGGACATGCATACCTGCATGCATGTTTGTATTTATGAATACAGAAATGAACTGTCGAGAAGGAGAAACTAAGACACAGAGATAACTGCAAGCCTAAAAGGAGGGCAAACTACAGGAGCAGCTTGCTACCACATCTCTGAAATAATCCTGCCTGCTGAAACGACAAAAAGAATCATCAAGTCTAAATCAGCTGAAGAGAGCATATAGGAAGGAGAGAAAGGGGCTGATACCCTGATACTCAGTGGGATTTCTTGGCAAATATTTCCTGCTGATTGTAAAGGGCAAAGCAGACTTTGCTAGGGATTTGCAAAATGAGATGAACTGCTAGTCTGGCTGATGTTTAGTTAGTGAAAGGATTTGTTTCTGAAGATGCTGCAGGCTGTTTAGAGCCGTGAGAGTTGGTTCTCAGACTTCATTAAAAGAGGCTTTCCCTGAAAGTACTTTTGCAAAAGGGACAGTATAGAATCAAAGGACAGTTCCATGGCTCTTGGCTCTCACAGCAGATTTGGGGGACTCACGTGTGCCCTGAACAATCTTACCAAGCTACAAAAGCTCCTGACACGGAATGGAGATGTGTCAGATGCAAATTCTGTTGTGCTAAGATCCCATTTAGCCATAACAGCAATCAGGGAAATTAGCAGAACCTATTAGAGAAGGAATCAAGTGGAGGATGCAGCTGCTTGGAGTTCCTGACAGGCTGCAGGAAAACAGCATCTATTTGCATACTATCTATCAACCCTCATCCACTGATGGATTAATTCTGAGACACAGAGTCCCTGCTGCTCACCTACCAGTCACTGTAATGAGTCACTGCTGCAGGGAATTAAACAAGGCTCCCTTCTATTCCATCAAATCTTTCCACAGACAGGCAAAGAGAAGAGCATTTCATCACTCCAGACTATTCTGGTGAGTTCTGGAGGAGCCTCATGACTCTCTGTTTATTCCATAAGAAAACAAGAGTGACTTGTAGACCAAGACAGACACTCAAAAACGTTGATGTTTTCCTGTATCTTCCCTCTCTTGTTTCATGCCCTCTCTCACAATGAGGGCACCTGTGGAAGCAGACAGGTGTCCCTTGAGGTCTGAAGGTCTGCTTGGACATCCTGAGCACCCTGCTTGACAGAAACAAAGGAGTTGGAGGAACTCAACAGCTCTGTGACCTGGAAAAAGACCTCAGATGTTTATTTCTAGGTCACTGGTAGGAAACTGAGGTACCTCATTACGGCCACCTTGAAGTGGACACCTTCTCATTATTGTCTGAGATCCTGTAGGTCCTAAAGCAAATTACAGGGCTCACCTGTGCTTCTGGTGAACAAATATCTCCATCATAGGAAAAAAACAAAAAGATCCACTGCCTGAACCAAGGTCCCCAAGCCACTATTTGACAAACTTTAACATTTATGGAGGCTGGAAATGTAGCTTCTCTTGTGTCTCAACAGATCCTTTTTTATGCTCTACACACCTACTCATAATTGGTAGCGTCTAGAGGACATGACTAGAAAAGTCTGTATCATATCTAATCTGTGAGCTGAGAATTTCCATTTCCAGATTTTGGAATCCAGTTAATTTCACCAGAACTGTATTTTCTAAATGGCCCCATGGGTGCCTCCATGCCCACCTACATGGGCTCATGGGATGGTTTGGGCTGGAAGGGACCTCAAAGACCATCTAGTTACAATCTCTGCCGTGGTCAGGGACACTTTCCACTAGGCCAGGTTGCTCGAAGCCCAATCCTGCCTGGCCTTGAACACTTCCAAGGATGGGGAAGCCACAGCTTCTCTGGGCAGCCTGTGCCAGAGCCTCACCACCCTCACAGTAATGAATTTCTTCCCTATACTTAATCTAACCCTGCCCTCTTTCATTTTAAGGCCATTCCCCCTCTTCCTATCCCTATATGTCCTTGTAAAAAGACCCTCTCCAGCCTTCTCACAGGCCTCCTTGAGGTGCTGAAGGTGCTGGCACTTGGTGGCACAGTCATCTCACACATGTCCCTCTGTTTCATCTGCTGTAAAGGGTTAGAAGCACACAAGTTCTCAGCCATAGGGGAGGCTTGAAGTGCAGCATTATGGTCCCAGGTCCTCCAAAGACTGGGAAAGAAGCATGGGAAAGGCAAGATGGAAGCATTTATTATGAAAGCATCTCTTAGACATAGCAAAGACAGTATTTTGAAGCAACATGCTGAGAAGGCCTGAGGAAATTATAAAGTAAAACATGCTGAAACCATATGATTCAACTAACTGATCCTGATGTAATTTTTGGCCTGGATTACTCTTAACTGCTTTGGAAGGAAGGGTGAGTAATGCCTCTGAACAGTAATGACTAAGGCCTCCTTGATAGAAATGCATGAAATTGGTGGCAGAATAGCTGAAAGCTCTCTTATGTATTTTGCTGTCCACCTAGAAAATAAGATAAACATTCTTGACCTTCCTGCAGGTATATTGTGGCACAGCAATACCCCACGAGGAGTGAGGCTCTTTTTCTCATGAACAGTAAGCACACTGCAGCCATTTAACAATTACTGCCCTGCAGCCAGAAACCAGACTCACTGAAGAGAAACAAAATCAGTACCAGTTTTACCAGAAAGACTGAAAAGTGGAGGTGATGGCTGAACAGATTATTTATCACAAAATGCATTCCATGAGAATTTTGCTGTCAAATTCCATTTGGAAGAAGCTGTAAATGCTCAAAGACCTTTGGAAGGTCTAGAAGCAGCATGTCTTGATGAGAGCCAATAGATAACTCCTGAAGGCAATAAACCAACCCAGCAATATCAAACAGTCTCATGAAAAGGGCTGAAGGATTGGCTTTACTGTTTTAGACACTCTGTCTTCCAAAGCTGGACTGACATCCCAGCCCAGGGAAGGGGAATTCAAAAGGGAAGAATGATTCAAAAGGAGTAAAGCTCAGCCTGTTGATGCCTCAGGTTTTAACTTTTCTCTGTTCCCAGCCCTGCAGTGCCCAGTGTAACTCTGCAGTTCCCTGGAGCTCGTTCAGTGCTGTTCTCTCATGCTCACACTGACATAACAAAGCCTCTCCAGCTCGCTCTCCAAGGACACCCAGACCCTCCTGGGCCCAACAACTGCAAACCTTCATCTTGGGGAGAGAAAGGGGGGCAAGCTTGGGCAAATTCCATCCTTGCCTGGCTTCTGCTTGGGCAATTGATGCTGATATCAAAGTGGGAAGAACTCAGGAGCTGTCATTGTCCATTTTGGGATGCACTGAGGCAGGAGCCTCTGGAGCCCAGAGCGTGACCTCTGAAGGCCTTTCAAATCAATCCCTCCTTTATTCCTGTCTGGTCTCTGTTTCTAGGGAGCCATTTAAGGCATCACTGTAAGAACAGAAGTGACAAATCTCTCAGGGTGAAGAGTCACTTCACGCTGTGAGAAGATGAGACAGTGGCAAGCAGTGGGTGAAGAAGCATTCCCAACACGGGGCTGGACTCAGAGTAGTTCCCCTCTCTCCGTGTGAAGCACGAAATGAATGAAATGCATTCCCCTTTCCAACCATGGACTGCTCTGACAGGGTTGCTGAGTGGGGAGTGGGCACTGAGTGGCAGAAAGGCACAATGTTCAAGAAACAGGGCAGCAGGTATGAGCAATAGGCTTTTACATTGTTTCTCTTTTTTTGGTAAGTTATCTCCATTTTCATAAAAGGCTTAATTTTTTATGGATTAGCGTAGTTAATAAAATAATACCTATTTTTATGTAATCCATCAATCATAACTTGCCAGAAGATGATTACTCTCATTTTACTCTTGGGGAAGCAGAAAGAAAGAAAACTAAACTTTCCAAGGTCTCCAAAAGGCAGGTGCATGAGAGAAGGGAAATGCCCTCTCTTAGATGTGAGCCAGGTGAACATTTGCCAGTGGAAATGTCACTTTCTAACGTGATGAATGGTCCTTAACAGGCGCTGTACCATGGTCTGTTATCTGGTACCATTCTTAACCTGAAGATTCACACCCGTGAGAGATTTTGACCCTTTAAAACAACCTCACATGAAGTGATAGAGGGTTGGGATTTTCCATCTGAGAGGGAGAGCAAGTGGCTTTTCCCTGGCACTGTTCCCTTTCCAGGCTGCTGCTGCGAGAGAGGCCCTGGTTCACCATCCCACCGGGCTTTTAACACCGTGCAAATAATTTTCTGTATTAAATAATTAAGTGCAATAGCTAGCACAGCGCTTCCCACACTGTTGCATTGTGCAGTCATATAATTATTTTTTGATCATTTATAATGATATTAAAACCCCCAAGTGCCAGACTGAAAATACATCTGTCACAATGTTGCAGCAATATGCAGATTCTCTGGGTGTGTTTGCTGTGAAGGGAAAGGTCCTCTGTAGTTGAAGCTCTTACACAGCTCCTTTAACAATCTTTTCTGCCTTCTGAATTCTCCATTGATCCTTCAGAAAGCTGGAGGATTGCACAGCTCTGGCTGATCATTGTTAGAGATTTCACACATCCTCTACAGTAATTAGAGGATCTATTTGCAGAAAATCGCTGGCCTTGTCCTCCAGGAAAGAGAACATCCTGCATTTAAACAACAGATGTAACATGGGGAGCAGCAGATCAAACAGCCTTTTTGTCCCTCACCAACTGTTTCCACCACAACACGAAAGGACAAGTTCTTTTCATGAAGAAGGAAGTTTGTTCTGGATGCTTATTTTGTTGTTGGCCTCTTTCTTTGGGGCACCAACAGAGAAACCAAATGAGGTGCACTCTGCTCCTGCTTTTGTGCCAGATATATTTATTTTCTGCAATGAAATGGGAAAGAGCCTACTTCATACAGGATGTCAAGCAGTGCTGACAAGGAAGGCTTTGATGCTCCCTGACCCAGATTCAAGTAGAGTTATGAGCTAGGATTTAGGGTGAAAGTTTAATTCCTTACCATCCATCTCGTTTCTTCTGTTACATTCACCTACCGAGTGTTTTTCACACTGCATGACTTGTTTAGGTTCAGTCACGCCTATGCCATCTCAGAACATAAGCATATGCACAATAGAACAACTTTAGTCTGGCACTGCTTTCTTCTCCTTTAAAGTGTTTGGAAGGGCCAGATTTCCTCTCCCACACACGCTCAGGAACTGGTGAGGAGCTCAGTGAAATCTAGGAGCCATCAAAGAGGATTCCCTGTGCTTTCACATGATAGAGCAGGCAGTTATCTGCTACCTAACTCCTCGTGTGTGGAAGCTGTTGCTAAATCAACCTCATCCCTGAGCATTCAGTTGCAAATTTCCTGTATTAGATGGAAGATTTATTATCAAGGCTCTACTTGATGGGCCAGCTCTCTAAAGCACCAGGAGGTGGTTCCTCTTCTTTTAAAATGTCACTGCCTGGTAACATGTTGGCAGCACTCCCTCCTGAGCAGTTTGGATTTAATGCCTGGAATTACAAATCCAGCTGCTCTGGCTCTTGGCTAGTGGGGTGGTCTGTGAGAAAACCTCACTGGCCCATCCGTGGTCTGTTAGAAAACCTCACTGCTGGGAGAACGCTGTGGCACAGACTTGGCTACAGGAAGCTCAGTTACTTTCTTAGCCTCTCTTTTCCTTCCTTTTCCTGGACATGTGGGCAGGTAGAAATTCTGTCAGGCAAGCAGCATCCAGGAGCAAGTCTACCTGTGCCAACCCACTGATGTGTATAAAGGCCTGGGATGCCCAGAACAATTATTCCAATATTTCTTCCCACCAAAGCCACCTAAACATGCTGCTCTGACATGCAGTGCTTTTTAGCATTTACTTTTTCAGAAAGGGTTAGAAAAGAGGCTCCTTCTTCCTCCCAGACCTATGGACACAAAAGACAATATGGTCAAGTCTTCCCATGATGTGCATGCTGTGCAAAATGCACGGGAATCCTGGCAGATAGGTAATCACAGCAAAGAGAAAGCAGAGGAGTCATTAATAAAGAGTTAAGATTTTTTTTTTCCCCTTTTCTAGTTTATTTCCAAAACCCTCGAGGCTGATTCAGCAATTCCTCGAGAGCCTCAGAATGACTGCACGTAGAAGATCCAGAGGGATATACAAGACATCCAGACTTCACCCACACCAAGATTTGGGGTGAAAAAGGAAAGCCTTTCTGAGGTAACATGCTGATGCATTTTGAAACAGCGCTGAGATTAATCCACGGAAGTAGGGAAATCTACTGTACCCAACTTTTACTGCAAATTATTCTGAGGAGACAGTACCCAGGGAGTCTCTGTGGCTGAGATACTAATGTGTTTGAACACGGGGACCTGGGATGTCTGCCAGGGAATTTCAATAAAATTTAGAAGCACAAAAAGATGCTCATTAGCTTAAAAGGTATGGGTCTTAATTCGGTTTTTAATTTTCTAAAAATCCCTTCCTATGTTTACTTTTTCTTTCAGTCCTGTTTCTGTTTTTCTTTTCCTTGCATCATTTTTTGTCCATTCAATTCCTCCTCCATTTTGTTAATACTTTACTATTTCAAGGTCTTCAATTAATTTTTTTCTTTCTGCCTTTAAGGATATTTTATCTTTTCCCACTCTTCATCATCTGTTTGGCTTTTTTTCCTCCACAGGTTTGTGTTTTCTCTCTTTTTCTCCCAGACCTGGTCCTTCCCGTTGGTTTAGCTTTTTCTTCAGTTCACACCCTGTCTCATCTCACTGTTCCTAGTTCTCTCCATGCTCACTCTTTCTTACCCAACATCAAGCAGAGCTCACTCTTCCTTTTTGTGAAATGATGTATATTATTCCCCACCCACAGCTTTTGACACATACTCCTCTTTCTTGGCGCTTTCTTTTGCCTTTTAAAACATTTCTTTCACCCAGAGCCAGGCTGGTGGTTGGAGACTGCCCTTCCTCTTGCAGTGGGTACATGACTCGGTCATCACATACTCCACATGTAGAGGCTGCACCTCCCAAACAGAAAAGGTCACACTGAAGATGAGGAGAGGAAAAAAATTAGGTGACTGCCAAGGTTAAGGACCTGCCAAAAGCAGCAGAGACGATCTGCAGAGTAAGATCCATTTGAAAACCATCACTTTTGACCACGCAGCACCATGTGACCACACTCCACAGAGGCAGGCAGCTCACATCTGCACAAACCACTAATTTATATTACCATACTGCATCCCAGAGCATGGGATTTTTAACCAAATATGGCTCCTGTTGGGTGGAGCTGAAGTGTTATTCAGCTCTGAGCAAAAGACCACTCGGTGGTAACCAGTTTTCCTGATGCTTTTTGTCGGTGCAAAATGTCTTTACTTCCCTTTCTCCATGGAAGCTGGAGAAATAAAGCACTGTGATGAATGATGCCAGGGCATTATCCTAAGCTACACAGGTATTTCTACAGGTACTTGAATGAAGAAGTGCAAAAAGAATTCCAAAATTAACCAACATTGTTTCTGTGGTAGCACGGGTATAAATTTCATCTGTTTGTGAAAATGCTGAAGCCTCTATCCTGACCAAGGAAGAGCAGATTATGGTGTTGGTGAGTAAGAAGAATGCAAGTGGTATGAAGCAGCCAGTGTGACTTTAGGAGAGACTGCTCAAAGATCTGTTTATAGGCATAAATGTATGAGAAATGTACTGGTAAAAAGGGAACAAAAACAGATGAGTCATTTTGCAGGTTTTAGAAGAGATATCTGTACATCAAATGCATGATAAACGCTGACTGAGAGGAGCTTAAAGAGGAATAAAGAAGTGCAAATGCATCAGGGGAGAAAGAAACACTGAGGACACTTAGATCCATCAGTACATGGAGACTGAGAAATAACCATGGGAGGCACTTATGATTTCCACTGCCCAGAGGGTCACAGCTCTTGCCGGGATTATGTGCCTTGGGCTGAATGCAAAGCTTGTTTGAAACAGCCCACTGGAGTCTGAACTCTGCTGCACACAAATGACACGTAAGAATGGCAAGAATTCAGAGTAAAGCAGCAGTGATAAATGAGGGACTGAAGAAACTCTCTGAGGCAGGACAGATGGCGTTGTTACAGGCTGCTTTACAAGTAACATCCATAAACACCCAGGGAAGAAAGGTGCTGACAGTGTCTGGTAAATGGAATAGACTTGTGATCTGCAGTCTCTCTGATAGCCGTAATTCCACAGAGGAAATCTCCAAGATTCCCTTTCCACACGCAGACATGGATTTGACAAAATATATGATCATGTGCTTTGCTTT
This sequence comes from Vireo altiloquus, assembly GCA_013396875.1. NCBI lineage: Eukaryota > Metazoa > Chordata > Aves > Passeriformes > Vireonidae > Vireo > Vireo altiloquus. The sequence continues at coordinate 124,425 of VZRF01011148.1, read as the reverse complement.
ATGCATAAGCAGGAGTTCCATGGATATGTCTTCCCTACTCTGAGATGACAGGCACAGCAGGAGAAAATTCACAGCTCTTGGATTAGTGGTCCTGCCCTAGCTAATAAGGGGACAGATGAAATGTTTCCTGAAAGAAAAAGTAGATGTGGCTCATCAGGAAAACAGCCCATTCCAGGGAGCTGGAAAGATCTGAAATTCCTGGAGGAATATCCATCCTCACATTAGCATGTACACTGACAGGTGGTGCGGCTTCACACCAGCAGGAATTTTAAGCCACTGTCTTTGACTTGAAAAGATAAACCCCAGGCAGGTTTTGTAGAGCAGCTGGCCCTTCATGCACTGGTTCTTGTGGGGATTTCTTCTTTAAGAAGCTGGAACAGTGGTAGCTGTGAGCACCACAGAGAGCACAGCACCTCATTCCCTTCAGTAGCTTTCTCTGGAAAAAGCCTGAAACAGCAGCAGCAGCTTTCCCCATGCAGGAATTGGAAACTAGCTCAGCAGACTGGCTGGAGAATTTATAAAATTAGAAAAACAAAGCAGCAAAAGGCCTTGGCTCAACAGAGTTACTTTTAGACTGTCTGTCTCTTTGAAGTAACTAGTCTTGAATCAGTTTATGCATCAGCCAAGATAAACACTGAGGTCCATTTGGGAGTTTTGCTTCGGAGCAGCATATTAATACTCTGTAAGGAGATGCAGTGCATGTAGTGGATGTTTTCTTTATCAGCAGCCCTAATTGTCCCAAATCTCTCTGGTTTACCATTAGCACACCCTCCTGACAAGGCTGTGGACATGGATGAGCTGTCTTACACAGTGCTTGGAGTAATCCTGCCAAAAAATGGGGTAACTGACCCTCTGCACGAGAAAAAGTGTCACAGAAACCCACAGGGTTGTACAGAATCCTTGTCCCAGCCTGGCACACACTGACTGTGCCCCTCTTCTCCACGGCCTCCCAGGAGACCAAGCAAACCACGACACTGCTCACAGAGGCAAAAGGAGAAGTTTCAAAGGCACTTGCTGACCAGAGCAACCAATCCCAACAGTAAGAGTGTGTTTAGTTAGGAAAGCCCTCGCCTTCCCACCCCCTCCACATACTTTCTGTAAGTGTTAGGAGACGAGTCCTGACTTGGACTTGGCTCCTTGCTCCTACAGCTGGCCTTTCAATAAGGAAAGCCTTGCTCCCACCACAAGAACCAAAGGCAGGGCTGGATTATCTGTGCTGGTTCTTTGTAGACAGGCTCATGTGTGAACCACCCTCTTATCTGTGCAACTGATTGTGTTTGCTTTTTTTTCACCTTTTCATATCAAGAGCAGCAAGCCAGGAGGACATCTCAGAGGACAGGAGTGAAGACATTAAAAAGGGATACAATAAAAAATACTATTCAGTCAGGCTGCCACCTTTTCTGTGTTTATGCATGTAACACACTGTAGCACTGGGGTGTGTTATATTTAGTGGACCTTGACAGTTGGACTTGATGATCTTGAATGATCTTGATGATTTTCCAACCCATTTCCAATTGATTTTGTGAGTCTGTAGTAGTGGATGCCACCCCATGGGCAGCAGCAGGAACTCTGTGTATTAGGTTTCCCCTGAAGCTGTTCCACAGGGGCACGTCCCTGTGGTGACTCCTGTGAGAAGGCAGGGCGACAGCAGCTCCCAACACCTCAGGGATCTGTCCTGGTTCCCTTTCCAGCTCTCCCTGGTAAAGATATGAATAAACAGCAGCTCGTTCCACCTTGTGCAGAAGGAGGAAGCCTTACTGCCCTGTTGTTGCTGCAGATCCTTCATTCCAAGGTGCCTTTAGAGCTCTGTGGTGGCTGCTTCAGACACAACTCAGTTACTGCTTGTCTTGCTCTAGTTGAAGGTTTAGCTGCAGCATCCACAACTGGGTTAAGCACCCCCCAAAAAAGGGAAAAAATAGACTAAATGTTGCCAGCTTCAATTCTGTGCTTCAGTTCTGTTCTGCCACGTTCTCCTGGGGCTTGTCATTAGAGCACAACACCTTCAGCTAACCAAGTTTCCTCCTTTCTTGTTGTCAGTCATAAAGCTTGCAGCTCTTTTATTTTAGGGTATTCTTCAGACAGAAAAGAGTGGTGTTTGGGCACAAATTCAAAGTGAGACAAAGCAGCTTAAACAAAGGCTGGTTTGTGTTTTATTGCTCAGGAAATGACAGACAAATCTGTCTGCAGCAGAGATGAGCATTTAATCTTGCCATTCCCCATCTGGGAAACACTAATAACACTCAGCATCTCATTTCTTTGTTGGGGGGACTTGGTTGGTTAGAGGGGATAGGTAGTGATGTTCTCCCAGGTGACAATGAAATACTTTTGGACTTTCCCAGCTGGTGTTCCCAGGGACAACATCCATCTGCAAATGCAGTTTGGCCACAAGGTGTAGCCAAGCCGAAGATCAAGGTAACTACTTTTTCCGTGCTGGAAAATCCCACTTCAGAACATATTCTAGGCAAGTTCATCTTCAGTACTAGTGGAGAGCATGAAGAGAAGCAGACAGTGAGCCCCAGGGCTGGTCCAAGTGTTCATCTGGGAGAGAGGGTTGCCTTCTTTGCAGAGCAGGCTCAGGGAATGGGCTGCAGCCAAATCCTCGTACGTAAGAGACAGTGGCAAGTGACACAAGGAATTTGGTGTTTCCAAACCTGAGTCACTGAGCTGGTACTCAACATAATCCAGTGTGAATATACTGCTAGAGGAAAGTCTTTTTGCTGTATTAGCTGTTTTCACAAGGTCGGTCCTGTTTTTCTTCCCTGTAATCCTTTGCTTCAGTGTTTAAAATGTTGGAGTTTCTTTCGTTAAGGTATTTAATTAAAAGAGAGGTATGAGTTAGTACTATCTTTGGCATACAGGCCAGACCAGGATTTGAAACATTTATTGTTACTGCTGGCTATTCTTTCACCTGAAGTTGTTGTCTGAGTCCTAGCTCAAAAGACCTCATTAAGACTCTACACTTCCCATTACACGGAAAATTTCTTTTACACTCTCATTTTTACAATAGTGCTGTAGCTGGGGATTTAGTTTGGAAATTACAGAATTGTGGAAAATTGGGCTGAGAGGGGCCTCGTGGTCCATTCCATTTACCTGTCTCAAGGCAGATCATAGATTCCTAAACTGTGTTGAATGAAAGCTTCCCACAACTTAATTTTAAAACTTCAAATTACAGAGATTCCACAATTGCTCCAAGAAATATTTCAATGTTTTGCCATCCAAGGGATACATGCTTACCCTCAGGTTTTTTTTTTAATACTTTTTTTGTGCAGTAAAACTTGGAAAGGAGATTGAAGAAAGTAAAACACAGGAAGTAGAAAGGACTTCCAATATGATCAATGCAATTTCCTTACTATTACAAGCAACAATGTCAGGTAAAGCCTTCCTTGTATATGTACAGAGCTTGGTATTCTACCTGGTTGAACTTCTCCCCTAGATGTTCTAAACCAAAGTCTCACTCTCATCATCTTTGTGGAAGTTAAGAACCTCCTGCAAAGCAGAACTGCAGAATCAGAATGTTACAAAGCCTGTGAGATACACTTCTGGGTACACAGTGTGCAGATAAAACTTTTATGAAGTGACAGAAAATTTGCTCGCTAACAGATGTGGTGAAGTCTCAGAAATGAAAGGCAGATCTCTTCTGAAAATTAAAATCCCTGCTGAAACAGATAGTGATGCTTCTAATTTCCCAAGATGCTCCTGACTTCCAAGAGAACTACCTTTGAGATAGGATGGTGATACTGGGCTTAGGTGAAAAATAAAATTGTGGCTACTCCAAGAAGCCCTAGAAAGTGTGGAAGAAAGAGAGAGGCTGGGTGACAGTAAATTCAACTTGGAATTTAAAAGAAAAAAGTAAGAGCAAATTCAGTAGAAACGGAAAGCAAAGTTTCTGAACTGAGGATGAGGAAGATGTTAGATTACACCTGGGAAGAGTGAGCTTCAGTCATCCCCTAACTGCTTAACCTGAAGGACAACCACAACTGCCAGACATAAAAGTTCTCATCTTTACCAATGTCATAACTGACACTTCAGAGAGCATCCTGACCATCTCCACAACATTTCATAGCATCCTTCAAGACACAACCCCACGTGTCAATGTATCACTGAAGATATGAAATGACATGAGGGACCCATATTTAGGTATCTGGATTCAACTCTTTATGAGACTTCACCGAATTTAAACCTCGCAGAAGAAAGTCCTGAGTAATTCTGTGAGGTCAGAATCTTTGTCCTTGTCCTGCAGCAGCTGTAAGAACTTAGCTGGAAGAGCTTGGAGGTTGTAATCATACCCCATGGTGCAGCTATACTAGCATAATATCACGGCCCAATGCACAGGACAATACTTACAGACAGGACCTGCTGGGGCACTGAATATTATCAATGAAGACTTTAAATTCAAAACTAGAGCAATCCAAACCATCACTGAGATGTAGCCTTCCCAGAAGAAACATTTTTTTTCCAAAGCTCATAACTCAAAATGAGTCATGCTTGATTAACTTCACTTGGGTCAGGAGACTAATCATGAGATGCTATTTATAAATTATGTAAGGAAAGTCAGAGAGGGAGCATTATAATAACATTCAGAATGGAAGACATAGCTTTAGCACAGTGTCACTATGATAACTTAATGAAAAGTAGGAACCTTCTCTATTAGCAGGTGTTGCCTTTTTTTACTTGCCTTTTTTTTTTTTTTAAAGTGTGTCTACCCCCCAGGAAAAAAAAAAAAAGTTATTAATATAAGTGAGACTCCAATTCCAGAGAGCAACTGCCCAGCTCAGTTCTTGGTGGGGTCATAGATCAGAAAGTTTCACCTCCTCCTTCTCCTCACAGCTGCCCCACACACATGCACACACACACAGAGGCCAGGGAAATCTACTCCTAGAGCACCTACCTTGGGTTTGAAGGCGATTAATTTCAGGACCATCTCCACGGTGAAGAGGCCAGTGAAGAGCATGTTGAGGATGTTCATGGCTTCCTTGAACATGCAGCTCTGACCGTAGTGCTGAAAAACATCATCCCAGCAGGATTGTGAGGGTAGGAGGTGCCAGCAGTCAGGAATACACAGGACCCCTCCCGGCCTCCCTCCATGCCAAGGTGCTCTAAGGAAGACCCCAACGAGTTCCATTTTTTTTCAATTAAGAATTCCCACCTCCCTTCAGACATAAGGATTTCCATGCCTCTGTTCATTTTTGCCACCTGGCTCTGGATCTCCTCTTTTTAAAAGAATCTTTTTTGAGGAGTGGCTACCAAAATCATACTTGTCATTCCAATTCAGGGCTTGTATAAATTTGCACAATGTTACAATACAATCTCCAACTGCATTTTTTTATCTCAACCTTCCCTAGCACTGGGATTACCTTTTTGTTTGATTGTGATTGCACAGAGAGCAGGGGTTTCACTGAGCTGTTAATGATGATACCAAGCCATTCCCCAAGTAATTACACTAAATTCAGGATTCTGCAAAGTACACGAGCAGCTCAAATAGTATCTTTGCAATATGCATTATCTTGCATTTGTCGACTCTCAATTAAATTTGCAATCATGCTGCCCATTCACTTAACTTTATTAAGATCTTATGAAGTTACTCTCCATCTTCTACTGATTAATTCAAGCACTGACTTCTGCAAGCATTGCCTCACTTTTCATACCCCTACTTCCAGATCATAATACTTGAGACTGATTGCACTGTCTTATTCTAAGGTCACCTTCCAGTTCATGTTACAAGACCCCATTTGTAGTTGCTTAACTTTAATAAACTTGAACCAGCTGGGATGGATTTTCACATTCTGTATTGGCACAGGGTAATTTATTCAAAGCAGTTTCAGTTTAAACAATTCTGCTGCAGCTGAAAGCAAGGCCAGGGAAAAATAACAATGTTGAAACATTTTCAAAGTTTCTTGCAACATTTTTCTTGAAAGGTTTTAGTACTTGCAGGACTCTGTTTAGAAACTTGAAGTTTTACTGGCATGTGCCTTTTTTTTTTGCTGTCTGTTAATGACATTTGACCCAAATCTGGCCTCAGCATAAACCTCTGAGAAATTCTCATTTTCTCAAGATGGATTCAGACTTCCTGGAATCTCCAGAGGTGCAGTCCTGCCTGTGAGCTCACCAACACCTCTCCTCTTCTAGCTCTTCCTGCCCTGGGTGTGCACTGTGGTCACATAAACTGAGCATCTCCAGAGTGACCAGGGCAGGAGAGCCTCTCAGCTGAGAGCAGAGCACTTTCCTGTGCTCCTGCTGCCTCCTCACTCCTCGCTTGGGCCCTTGGGCAAAGGAGCAGAGGAAGATTTCTCAGTGGGGATGGAAAAGGGCCAGACCAGATGATGAAAAAAGTAGGGAGGTCAAGAAACTGGGCTGAAGACAGTGAGATAAGGTGAAAATTGCCTGTGAATATAGACTTGGGCTGTTTGGGAGAGGTGGGAAAGTGTGGCTGGGTTTGTGGGGGGACCGGGAGTGGAGCAGACCAGGATTGATCCAGTGGAAAATGTAAGTAAAAAGGAAAGTTGGTGCAGGAGTGCATGGGGAGGGAATTCACAGGAAGGGACAAACCAGCGAAGTACAAAAGGTGTCGCTGACAATGACATGATGAGGGGGTGGAGAGGAAATCCAGGGAAAATCCAGGAAATACAACTACAGCTGTGAGCCTGGGAAGTGAAGGAGTGGTTGGAGAGTGGGGATCTGGCCTGTTTAGGGGTGCACACACTGGCTGGGTGAGGGGGAAGGATGGGTTTTAGGGAGGAGAGAGATGTGCAGGGAGGCCTTGGGCAGACACAGACTGGAAGGAACAAGTCTGGAAAGCACAGACTTGGGGAAATGTACAGAACAGTTTGTGTGCATGAGGGTCCATTTCCTGACTGAAAGGAATGTAAGACTTCTTTTTTATAAAGGCTTTGACTCTTTCCTCTTTACTGCTTTCCATCTACTGCTGTTTTCCATCTATTTGCTGTTCTTGTAGATCCAGCTGCAAATGTTTCCTCGGTGGACCCACGCTGGATGTTTGGAAAACCTCCACACAGTAAGGAAAATGAATACACACCACAGCAGGTCATAAGGCAATCAGGAGCACTAGTAGGGAAGCAAGTTAGGCAAATACCTCTCAAGAAATGCTTTAGGTGGAGCTGATGCTGCCTTTAAGTAGTGGGATAGACAATATGGCCTCTTGAGGTTCTTTCTAGAACAGTTTCTATGGGTCTTAATTGAAAATAAAGGCAATACAAGGCCTTCCTACCCTCTCTCTCCAGTTTCCTTGATTACCTCATTTGCCAAAATATTTTCTCTCTGCTTTCTAACACAGAAAAGACCCAAATTTGAAGTTCAGATCTCAGGTGAGTGGTAGTTCCAGGCTTATTGCTGCTTTTCACTGAAGACAAATCAGAATTGAGAAGTCACTTGCTAACACCCACTGAATTGGTCTATGATATAAGAGTATTTGGGTTTTTTCCCCCCATTTGTTTGTTTTTAAGGAGTTGAAACAGAATAGTTGAAAGTGCAGACATCAGCAGGGAAAGGACGGGAGCTAGATTCCTCATTTTAACTAGGTGTCATCAGAAATGAACAGGGTACAATGTTTTGTTGTTTTAATGTGCTCATCCTTCTCCCTCAACACATGGTGTGAGGGTGAAGGTAGGTCTCAGCCTCAGCCATTTGTACATTTTCCCCCACAAATCCTACTACTTCATCACCTGGAGGCTTCCTGCTTGCTGACTTACTTGCATGGCCAGGCAGATGGTGTTCAGCAGGATCAGAACGAACATCAGGTATTCAAAATAGGTGGAGTTGACCACATACCAAACCTTGTACTGGTACTGGTTTTTAGGGATGTATCTCCGCAGAGGCCGGGCTTTCAGGGCATACTCTACACACTGGCGCTGTGGAAGAGGCAGGGTACATTTGTAACTCAAACCCAAAATATCAGGGTGGTCAGATACCTTCAAATGTAGTAAAAATACATTTTAAAAAAATATATTTTTAGAATACTTTTTTTTTTTGTATTTAAAAAAAAATGTTTTAAGTTTTTTACTGAAATGAAAAATCTTGGTAGAAGAATTTCTCTTAGGTCATAATGTGAATGTGCATGCTCTACGTGTATAAAGAGTTCTAAATGCAATTGCTTTGGCCATTTACTTTGGCCTTTTACTTTGGCCAGACACTGCTGTTGTGCTGATCTAATCTCAGTGAAACTAATGGTACAGCANATAGTTGAAAGTGTCAGACATCAGCAGGGAAAGGATGGGAGCTAGATTCCTCATTTTAACTACATGTCATCAGAAATGAACAGGGTACAATGTTTTGTTGTTTTAATGTGCTCATCCTTCTCCCTCAACACATGGTGTGAGGGTGAAGGTAGGTCTCAGCCTCAGCCATTTGTACATTTTCCCCCACAAATCCTTCTACTTCATCACCTGGAGTCTTCCTGCTTGCTGACTTACTTGCATGGCCAGGCAGATGGTGTTCAGCAGGATCAGAACGAACATCAGGTATTCAAAATAGGTGGAGTTGACCACATACCAAACCTTGTACTGGTACTGGTTTTTAGGGATGTATCTCCGCAGAGGCCGGGCTTTCAGGGCATACTCTACACACTGGCGCTGTGGAAGAGGCAGGGTACATTTGTAACTCAAACCCAAAATATCAGGGTGGTCAGATACCTTCAAATGTAGTAAAAATACATTTTAAAAAAATATATTTTTAGAATACTTTTTTTTTTTGTATTTAAAAAAAAATGTTTTAAGTTTTTTACTGAAATGAAAAAGCTTGGTAGAAGAATTTCTCTTAGGTCATAATGTGAATGTGCATGCTCTACGTGTTAAAGAGTTCTAAATGCAATTACTTTGGCCTTTTACTTTGGCCAGACACTGCTGTTGTGCTGATCTAATCTCAGTGAAACTAATGGTACAGCAAATATTTTTAAGTAACTTTTGTCCCTTGAGCAAATTTTATGTTGAGGCCGACAGCTGGTCTGACGGCTTCACAAACTTCAATTTGGACATGGTTAACTTCTATTTGTGAGAAAAAAAACAATTAGTTTTTACTTATGTGAATATAATATCAACAGAAGCAAGAAAGTTAAACAATAGAAGGAGAAAACCAGTAAGATATCTGTACTTGGTGTTTTTTTCAATGTTTGAGTGCTTGTGCTATAGGTAGCTAATGGTAGTATATCGTAGTTAACAATGAATTTACTGGAGTAATTTACTAGCCCATAACTATGTAACACAAATGATAACATCCAAAAGTTTATAAAAAGAATCTGCTTTGTTTCAGAAAGGCTTTTTTGCACATTGTCTGAGCCACTGTCTGTGTGTGTGTGACAATCTTACAGCAAGGTTTTTTCTATCATCTGACTCCTGAAAGCTGTCAGCAAAGCCAGCTTACAGTTTTATCTTGTTGGCAAGCTTCACATATTCCTCTTTGCATGCATTTATCTATTAAAAGCTTATTCTCAATGCATTTTCTACCTTTAGTGACAGCAAGGTGTTGTAAATTACCTGGTTTTTGTCCAGCTCACAGTTCTTGTACTCTTGCTCTCCTTGTTCCTGAAATGTGACGATGACGAAACCAACGAAGATGTTCATCATGAAGAAAGCAATGATGATGATGTAGATAATAAAGAAGATGGAGATCTCAACCCTGTGATTATAGATGGGTCCCACATCCTCCATGTGGGAATCAATGGACCTATACAGCAACCTGAAAGCAAACAGGAGCCAAATGCAGAGAAAATCTGCAACTGCCTTGAGGCCTTATAGGTGATGTCATAAAGTTTAACTTTGTGGTTTTCTTCTACTTGTATCAAAATTAATTCACTCAGTGATGCGCAGACTTGCTTTGATCTGAGTGAAATGCTTGCAAAAGAGAAGACCTGGCTCTTACTAATTTTACACATTTGAACCTGTTCAGGGGTGAAATGTTTTCATAGTTGAACAAAATCATGCTCTTCATTTAACAAAAGACAGGAGAGTCCCAACAGAGTTGTTGGGAACTGAGTTTAACTGGTGAAACCTGAAACCTGGCAGTACTGGAAAGGACCTGATACCTATTTTATATTCATTTATACACATAATAATTGTAAGAAATAGTGGTATCACTGCTACTACTGGAAATCATCTTTTAAGAACTAGAGACAGTGCTTTGCACTGTTTGTAGGTACAGGGACAGAAATTCCTGCAGGCCCTGAGGAATTAACAGAGTACACAACACTGCAGTGACTGTTGCTACTTTTCCTATATTTAAAGCTCTAGGCGGATTTAAATACTTAAAAAGCGAAAGACCATGCTCTGGCTTTAAATTTTCTCTTTTGAAATGAATGAGGACATTGCCAGTGTTGCACTGGTCCGAGGAGCACTCACTCTGGCCAGCCCTCAAAGGTGGAGACGGTGAAGAGAGCCATCATGGCAGTCAGGACATTGTCGAAGTCGAACTTGCTGTTCTCCCAGCTGCGGGGCTGTATCATGGGCTGGCTGACCTCCCCGTCCTTGTAGGTGATGTAGTACCCTCTGCAGAGGGAGAGGGGAGAGCAGGGCATGGCAGAGCTGCAGAGCCAGCGGGGCTCAGGGGCTGCCAGCCGAGGGGAGGGGGTGGGAAAGGTCAGACCCACCTGCATTCTGCTTCTGTCTGCTTGGAGCTGTCAGTGCAGCTGTACAGCTTGCCCTTGGGAAGGAAGAAAGGGGAATGAAGCTTCTGTTTTAGCACAAGGGTTGCAGGATGTCTGTGTTTAGCCCTGGGTTAACCATTCTGCAGATGGGTGTTGGCAAACTGAGGGCTGCCCCAATGTGGGTAGAGCACAGGCTTTTGTCTGCTTGCACGGTTCTTTTACGTGTATGTCCTGAGCATTTGCTGTCAGGAGGGTGGTGAAAGGCAGAGAGATAAAAGCAGACATAAGGAAGGGAACCAACAGCCCCTCGTGGTTATCTGGTGTGCCTCTTCCTCTGCAGATGGGAGGTGGAGAGCCTGCAAGGACCAATCCTTTTGAACAGCCACCCTTCACCTTCCTGGGACCATGCCGTGCCAATGTCAAGCTGATTAGGGAAGAAGGACATTACTGATGATTTCCTCTGATCACAGATGATGGGCAAGAGTTCTGCACATGCCTGGCTCAGTTTTGGAGAACTGCTGGTAGCAGAAGCCCAGGTAACACGGACAGCACCCCAAATACTTTGCCTTTCACACACAAACGACTCCATTTTCCCTTCCTCAGGCTTTTCGTGCCATTTTTCTCCCATCCCTTAATACAGCTCAGTGCAATGGGTGAATGGGTGGGTCCAATGGTTTTACCTTGAACAGCTGGACTCCGATGCAGGCAAACATGAACTGCAGCAAAGTGGTGACAATCACGATGTTCCCGATGGTTCTGATGGCCACAAACACACACTGCACCACGTGCTGCACATGGAAGAGAGGAACAAAAGTCACTCGTAGGATTGTTCTCAACCATTCTGGCCAAGGGAGAAGGCCGAGAATAAAAATACCAATTATAAGAAAAAATTATTTAACCAATACCCATTACCCAAGTAATGTCTCAGGAAAGAGGACTGACTTATTTCATTCTTTGCTGTACTTTTAGAAGCAGGCAGAAAGGGATAGGAAAACACCAGAATTCAGCTCTCTGAAACCTCCCATGTAGCTGAGCACCCACCAGCACATAGGAAGGAGTTTATCTAATACAGAAAGATTATGTTTAGGGCTGTGGGCCCATCTGCAAAAGTCCATGTAGCCTAAAATAACCTGAATTTATTGTTTATAGAATGCACCGGGACTTGTCTAACCTTTAGTCCTTTGGCTCTGTTGATGGCCCTCAGTGGTCTGAGGACCCGCAGAACACGCAGGATCTTCACCACATTGATGGCACTGGACCTGGAAGAAAGTGTTGGAAGGTTTGAGAGATACAGGAATGCACTGCAAGGGCAGACCTTTGAAGTTCTGCCCAGCCTCACACTGCCTAAGGTATTTAGTCAGCTCTTTGCCATGGCACTTCAGGGGTAAGGAAACCAATCTCTGATGTTATCTTCAGAGGGTCTTGCTTCTTGTTCTGGCTTTCGTCACCTCTGCTGGATTAATGAAGGGGGAATGGAACATGGGCACAGTATATTTTTAGAGCAGGTCAAACGGGCTCTGTGGATACAGAAATTGTGCCAATTCTACATCTATGATATAGAAATTGTGCCAAGGCGTAGTCATTACCAAGGCATTTTCAGTTAAGGCTTAAAGAAGCACTCCACTGAAATATTCATAGAAGAGTGAAAAGTCCAGGAGTTTCTATCATTAAAGGTATTTTAATGCAAGTATTATCCACTTGCAGTTTGGTCCTACAGCGTGTTTGGCCCCTGAACCCACAAACCATTTAAGCGTGTACATAAATTTAACTACTCCCACTAAATTTAATTACTCCCACTGTATTGAGGAGGATGTGCTCACTTTTAAGTACTGAACACAACTATCTACTGCAGCAGAGCTCTCTGCACCTTCCAAGAGTAAAACCCTGACTGAGAATCTTCCTCGTGCTCTATAACATCACGTTCCCCTACTGATTTTGGGAACAGTTTTTATGTTAGCATACCAAGAGTCTGAGTTAGGTCTGTAAGAAAGAAACAGTAGGTCAAAACAAGAACTGTGCCATTCTTAAGACCTTGACTGAAAGCCCAATGGACCTTAAAAATTCTCCTGCTTGGCTTAGTGTGCAACATGTGTGAGCTGCTAACCTATAATGGTACCAATTCGGAGCTTGTTTCTTATCAGATGTGAAACTAATTAGGAAACTTCCTACCAGACACACAGTCGAGTAAATCTGTAAACTTATTAAGCAAATTAACAGATGAACCAAAGGGAAACAGCATGACAGAAACAGAACAACCACCACCAGTCTGAAATGCTCACAGAACTCTTCGAGTGCTCGATGGCCTTCCATTGACTAAGACTCACAACATTTTAGGAAGTAGGAAAACATTATCACCCCATTTTTCAAAGAGGTTATGAAAGGTCTAGGAGGGAACCATAAGTCACTTTGATACAGTGAATCAAAGGCCTTGGAACAAAGCTAGGTGTCACAATTCACAGTACATCCATTTTTTGTTCTCATTTGCTCTATCAGAAAGATTCCCCCTTCCAGGTCACCAGCGTAGCATTTCCCAGTCACTACCTCCTCTCTTGAGGATGAATTTTAATGGCCTTGACTCATCTGAGAAAAACACCTCATGAATACCTCAACAGGCTCAGGAGAGAAATCTCACCCAGGTAAGACAATGAGTCTGAGCCACCCCTCCCAGCCCAACCCTACAATCCCCCCCCAAAACCCAAGCCAGCTGGAAATAGCTCACTCACTGGATCCCAAAGGAGATGAGAGAAACGCTGACCACCAGCAGGTCTAAGATGTTGAAATAGTTCCTGCAGAAGGAGCCCTTGTGGAGGAAAGCCCCGTAGGCAGTCATCTGCAGGGAGGCACACGGAGACACAAACACACTTTGCCATCAGCAGCTGCTCAGGAGCCAAACCCACCTGGTGATGCTCAGAGTGCTCAACTGGGGAGGGGGCAGCATTTCTAACGTGGCAGACAATTCACCCCCACACCCCAAAGGAGAAGTTGAATCCCCATGGAAAGAAAAGAGAGTGAAAAAGACAGCAAGATAACTATGAGAGGCCTAAATAAAGGAAGCAGGGGAAATATGCACTTGGAGTGCACTGAGTAAATAACATTTAGAATTAGCAAAGCAGCAGAATGACTGTTTGCAAAAACTACTCTTTGCAATCATAGGCTTTTCCCTTTTTCTTCAGTGACAGAGGACACTTGTATTATATAAAGGCCTCTTTAGCAAAATTGAATAAAAAATATAAAATAAAATGGGCTCTTCTGTAATTCTTTACAATGCTTAGACCAGCTGCAGTGGACAGTTAATCACTCTTCCTTTTGTGAAGGAAAATCAGAATCCCTCAGGGATTTGATGCTTTAGAGCTGAACTGAAACAACAGGAGAAATTACTGCTCTCTTCAGCTTGCTCTTTCTGTTCAGCTCAATCCCATATCCCTTTTCCTATCCATCCTCATTCATTTTTACCCTTGATGCAGTTGCATTTTCCCCTTAGTTTCCCTTACAAAGCCCAGGCTGTGTTCCTTTGTGGGGGTAACCATTGTGAACATGAAACAGTCACAGATTTTGCAAGGGCGTCTCTGCCCTGCCTGGGTATGAAGGGTGTTGAATACCTGCTGGCTTTGAGGAGGATGTCACAGCTCCAGAGCTGGATTAAGTGGCAGTGTAAACAGAAACGTTTAGACCAAGCTCTGTTACAGAATGTGACTAAATGAGCCTGGCACAGTTAGAGAGGGTGAGGTGATGAGGTATTTGTACCACCTACCTTAGACTCGGTGAGTGATCTAATGCAGCTGCTTTTGAAGGGTGTTGAATACACAACTGCTAATGTTCCTTTGCTGGGAATTCTCATTCCCATCCAGGAATTACAGGCTGCTAAGTTTGGTCCTCTGACTCTCATCTAAGTTGGGCGTCTAAAGTAACCCGAGGCAGACACCATGAGGCTGTTGCTCAGTGATGAGCTGCAGCCAGACTCCCAGCTCAGAAGTGTGAACTGGAAAGACTTTCCTGGCTCAGGGATGGCATATTGGCTGGTGGTTTCCAGCCTGTGACAACTCTATTTGGTATATCAGATTATTTTCTTCACCAAACATCCATGACATCAGGGAACTGGCTATCAATCAGACAGAAATTAGAGGGGGAGGAAGTATAAACTCTGGTCTTGGCTTAGAATTTATACTTATAGACACATTCAGCTGGGGAAGGGGGAAGGGGTTCTTGCCATAACAAAGGTGGTAAAGATGCCCTTTACTGCTTAGATTTTGTATGGCAATCTTGAAAGAAAGACACCATTGAAATCAGGAGGGGAAGCTCTGCTGAGTTTAAGTTCTGTACAAACTGTGGTTCTCTCAAGCCTGTTGAGAGATTTTGTTATCTCAGAAGAGACTCTCAGAGTGTATAATCTATATTTGCCTCCTATCTGGGGCATTAAGCAAACTACAGCCTTTTAGGATGCCAGTTAAAAGACCTTGGCAGTCACCTTGCCAGCATTCACCAGAATGCAGGTGCTGTTGTCAGCAATGTGAGGGCACCTGAAGCTTGTTTCTCTGCAGCCTTGAACATCCCATGGCCATTCATTCTTTTGTTTTTACCATTTACCTTGACTTTGCTGTTCTGCAAAACATTGTGCTCAGTGCAAGGCGGCAGAGAAACATGCACTGAAGAGACCAAGCTATTTGTGACTTAAACTTAGGGTCCTTGCACTCTGAACTTAGGGAATATCCAGGGATGTTGTCATAAATCCACCAAAGTTAAGAGGAGGACCTTGGGAAGGTTTGGGTACTGTGCAGAACACTCCCCTGATAAGAGCAATGGGACAATGGTTTGGGTTAAGCTCTGCTCCCATTGAAGTCACCAGGAGAGTCACCACTTCCTTCAGAGGGAGCAGGATTAACCATTGTGAGTCCAAACAGGTGCCTTGAACTACCCTTTCATTTTGGAATGCTGCTGTTGGGATGTTT
The DNA here is from genome assembly GCA_013396875.1 of Vireo altiloquus. Lineage (NCBI taxonomy): Eukaryota > Metazoa > Chordata > Aves > Passeriformes > Vireonidae > Vireo > Vireo altiloquus. The sequence continues at coordinate 108,888 of VZRF01011148.1, read as the reverse complement.
TCCTTTCCTCGACAGGCCTTTTGGATCTGCCCCGTGATCTGATTTATTGTGTAAACACAGATGCAAGCTGCACACAGGCAGAGTGTGTGCATCTCCCCAGAGAGCATCACGGCTTTGGCAATTTCAAGGCATATCAAAAAAAGCACATTTCTCTATAAAAAAATGTGCAGGGGCCACCCTGCTTGCCAGCCTTCCATATAGATACTGTTATTAGGGTCTTGAGGTGCAAAATTTGAGCAGCTCTAAGGCACTGCCTGCCAGCACTTAGAACTAGCTTGCTGAGGAAAAAAAAAAAAACCAGCTGCCAAGTGAACCTAGCATTTAGAAAGCCAGAACTTTGCTCAATTACTGTTATTTAAATTATTAGCCTACCAATTTGGGAAAATTAGAGTTAAGAACAAGGCAACCTATTTTTATTTTCTTCTAAGCTAAACCATTCTCCTGTGCATTCCCCTTGGTATAGAGCACATTCCTGGGAAATGGGAAGCTGGGTTTTGATGCAGCAATTTTCATTGGCAGCTACTGTCCTTGGTGTTTCAGTGATTTGTACCCGTGGTTCTCTCTCTACGCCTAAAAAGTGAGATTTTGCACTGTGCTCCCTGCCTCCTGCTTGGCTGTGCACCCTGTAAGGTCACAGAAATCATCATCCACCCTTTGGGCTGCTTTCTGCAGAACAGAGACCTTCTCTTTGGGGGTAGCCAGTGTAAGAGGGGAGTGTATTCAGAGCTTCTTGCAGAGCAGAAAAATCCCATTTTGGAAAGACCAGCCAAGGTAGAGGGAGAAATTTATGAGGGGATGGTCTTTTTCTTGGTCCTCTCTTACATTTCCCAACATTGCATCCTTTCATTGCAGTTCCCCTAAAAAGCATTGTTTTGCTGTAGGCCCTCAATTACAAGTTTGAATATCAAAATTTCCCGGGAGACTTTTTAAGCAACTGCCAAAACATCAAAATCAAAAGAAAAACAACCCTTTGTGTAGAGATAATAATGGGGTTAAAAAAAAAAAAAAAAAAAAAAAAAAAAAAANAAAAAAAAAAAAAGAGAGAGAGAGAAAGAGCAAAAGAGCGAAAGAAAGAAAGAAAGAAAGAATGAAAGAGAAAGAAAAGAAGAAAACAAGTGTATTTCTCAGATTGGTTACCTTAAGAATAATTTCTAATGTAAAGATACTAGTGAAGACATAGTCTGCATTGCCTAGGATCTGAAAAATAAGCACAATTGGGTTAGTGGTACTGAGCGTGACCCAGGAACAAACAGGAGTGTGTGTTAGCAACAGAGACTGGCAGAAAACTAGAAAGCTTGTGAACAAGTAATGGTAGAGAAGATGGGCACTTTACCTTCAGAGCAATTTCAATGGTGAAAATGACAGTAAAAACTATATCAAAATAAAAGAGAATCTGTAAAAACAAAAGGAGATAGGAGTGGGGAGGGTAGATCAGTGACTGACCACTCGAATGGGAAATCACAGTTCAAAATCAAATACATATGTTCTTTTCACGAGGGAATGGGGACGACTCTATAGGGAATGGTTTTGTAACAATGTCCTGTTGAATGCAGTGAAGGTCCTGGCATGGAGGACAAGAAGCACATTACATGAAATCTTTCCTGAGTTACAATCCCATGAGCACTATAGAGGCAAAATAACTTTTTGGTTGCTGCAGGATTTTTTTTTTTTTTAAATCTCATAAAGAACATTCAAGGATTTTCCCAAATAGGATTCCAAACAGAGAACACAAAGAATGCCTGGCATTTCAGTGGAAAACATGAGATTCCTTCTTATTAGCTTCCATTCAATCTTGTCCTGTGCCTCTCTCAAAGGAAGAAAAGCAAACTGCAAATTCATACTCCAGCTATTTTTTTTCTCTCTATCCTGAATTGCTCTGGATTGGGATGAATAACAAAGGCTCTGCCAATTGAACGGAATCCCAGCACTTGTATTGCAACCAGAATCTGATCATTTGCTAAAGGTGCCTAACTTAGATCTTGCGTCTTTCTATTTGCATCCTGAAGAACAAGGCAGCTGAAATGCTCACCATGCCCAGGAGCCCAGATGATGCCTGTGGCATGCACAGCAGACCACAAAAAGTGTCCTTAGGGTGTCACAGGAGGCAAGGACAAGTCTGGAAGTGTGAAGGGTCTTTCAAAGCAGCAGCATCAAGGACAGGAATGTCCTTCACTGCCAGTCAGTTGGCATCCCACAGTAAATGGGAACTTTCTCCTTGACTTATGGGACCAGAATTGAACTCTCTTTGTTTCCAATATATTTCAACACCCCAAGCCACTTCAGTGCTGTCCACACTACAAATGCTGACTATCCAAAGTGTCATGCCGTGGTTTACTCTTGTTTTACCATAACCCAGTTTTGAACTGGCCAATATATGTAGCCCATTATATGGAAAACTGATAATTTGTGAAATTTAGACCTTTGCTGCTACAACACCAATAAACATAAATCAGCAAACTGCCCTCTCCCATCCCAATTTATGTTATCTTAGTGTTCGTATCCTCACTCAGATTTATGGGTGGCTAAGTTCTTACAGCTTGGTATGCAGTGGGGCAGCTACTGCAAATTCCAGAGCTATTTCACATCACACTATTTAAGCATAATCCAAATCTGGGGTGATTTGCAGACACTGCATGTCAAATGGGGGGGATATATCACTTACTGCTATTGTATAACTCAAAAGTCTTCAGGTCACTCCTCAATTTTTAATCCCCAATTCTTCTCAAGGCTGTCTTGGGCTCTATCAATTTTTGCAGCTTAGAGAATTAAAAACGGGCCACTTCAAGGGGGACTGATCTCAATTTCAACCTATATTAATTTACATACATTATAACTGGAAATATCCTTTTGCCTTGCTGCTTTGTAAGTCCTGACATTTGATTATTTTATCAATGGAATAATTTCATAATCAATGGGCCAGATTCACAGGTACTCCCAAACTGCTTTGCATAACTCCACCAACGCAAAGAAGCTGTAAACCTGATTAAAGTGAATGATTAAGCAGTACCTGTTGCTGCTTTACCTCACCAGGGTGCTACAAAGGAGCTAGAACACACTGGTGAACCTGGCCCCAAAGCTTCAGCTAGCAAAGATGCCCCTGACAGATGAAATCATACCTCATTTAAATGATCACTGCCCCTCCTGTGCAGGCATTTCCATTTATCAGCTGGCATATTTGATATTATCCAAACATGTACTTGCTCTAGAAGGTATTAAAATGAAGGAGCACCTTGCCAAGGTGCAAACGGGAGAATATTGTGGGCACAGCCTTAGGACTTGCTTGGACTTCAAAGGCTGTGTGATCAGACTGGGCTGCCACTTCCAAAAAATTTGCTGCCTGTGATGCCTTAGGTTTTAACTTTTCTGTGTTCCCAGCCCTGCAGTGCCCAGTGTAACTCTGCAGGTCCCTGGAGCTCGTTCAGTGCTGTTCTCTCATGCTCACACTGACATAACAAAGCCTCTCCAGCTCGCTCTCCAAGGACACCCAGACCCTCCTGGGCCCAACAACTGCAAACCTTCATCTTGGGGAGAGGGGGGAAAAGCTTGGGGAAATTCCATCATTAGCTAAAGTTTCAATTGGCGAATTTATGCTGATGTGCAAATAGACCAAACCTATAAAAGTGTGAAGAACTCGTGACCCGTTGTCCACCTTGGGATCCACTGAGGCAGGAGCCTCCAGACTCCTGGAGGTGTGACCTTTGAAGGCCTCTCCAATAAATCCCTCCTTTATTCCCTTATTTCTGTCTAGTCTCTGTTTCTAGGTGGCCATTTAAGGCATCACTTGTGCACAGGCTCGTGCTGAGTGAAGGCAGAGGCAGCTTTGCTTTCAGCTTGATTTCAGCTTGCTGTCTTTCTTTTCCTCCCAGGCCTCTGTGTGGGCACAGGGGAGGACACAATCTCACTGCTCTACTGTCACCGTGCAAAGGCAGAACTTGGCCACATTTGCAACCCACGCATCTCCTCAGTGTCCCCTTGTGTGATACATTTTAAACATCTGTACCTGTAAAAATTAAACACAGATTTTCATGCAACACCAGTGGCTTCAAATACACGAAACAACGCTTCGCCTCAAACCTTCAGCTCTTCAATGCAGGGCAACCAGCTTCGACTCTTTGGTTTCTTTTTTTTCCCTCTCATCTAAATCTCTCTGCTGCAGGCTCTGTGACAGTTTCTGTGGTGTGTCAGGAGCCCATCTGCCAGCTGACATGCTGCAGCACTAATACATATTGGCATTCAGTCATCCCTACGTGGTGGGCACCCTCATTCGTGCACAAGTGGGTTATTGGTGGCCCAGGTTTGGCTGGATTATTTAGCATCCTCCTTCAGGACAAAATGCAAAGGCACTCTGCCATACATTCAGGAATAAACTTCCATTAACACCTTCTCTGCATGCACATATGTGTTCAAATGCATGCTCAGGCTGGGATATTTCGGGGAGCATTAAATTAAGGTTTTCTTATTAAACAAGAAAATATTATCCCACTCTTCAATCCTAGCAAACTCTTCAGGCATCAAGGCACCAAAATGCCACTGCAGACACCAGAAATCAGAGGTCTTGCACCTCTCTGCTGACTCTTCCTTCTTCTGCAGTGAGCCCTGACTAATGGAAACAACCACTGGCAAAGTTAAGGGAGCACTGAACATTTCAGGAGGAATGGTCAGGAAAGAGGGTGAGAATGTATCTCTGTGCTGAATGCATTCCTCTTCTCCCCTCAGGCAGGTAAGGAGAGGAGCACAGCATATTTTTTGAGGGTTATATCAAATTTAATGATAGCTTTGCTGTCTTCAAAAAGTCTGATTCTAGCCTTGATGACATCAATTTCCCACAGAGTGACTGCATCAAACGCAAGAATGTTACTCTAGATTTACACCAGTGAGAATAAAATGAAAATCAGGCCCTGGGCTTTTTAGTTCCAAAGACTAAAAAGCACGTGGCAGCAGAACAAATGTTCCAACAGGAACCTGAAAATCCCTCAGAATTGAATTATCTGTATCCCAATCAATGTTTTTACAGCTCATTTCTAATGCTTTAATCCTAGAGAAGAATAATTTTGCTTCAGCCTCCTGTTCTTCCTTTCCCCACAGACACTGCTGAAGTGAACTAGAGGCCAAATCCTGCACTGACTCATGTTTCCTGCAAAACCTAATGATTTCACACACAGCCTACAAAAGGCAGAAATCATGGAAGACAGGCGCTCCTGATGCAGCCTTTTCTGCCTTCAACTCATGATCTGCTTATACCACACTTGCACCAGCCAGCGAGGGAAGGAGGATGTGAAGCATACTTGGTTCCTAAAGGAGAGGTGTCGCACAGGGTCCTCAGCTGCCAGGGAGATGCTGCTGAGCAAGATGAAGAATAGGATCAGGTTGGTGAAAATGTTATCATTAACGATTCGATGGCAGTGGACACGAAACCTGCAAGAGAGAGGAGAAGCATGATTTTATCTCTCAAAGAGCACCAAGAGCTGGGTGACATTTCCCCCCTCCTCTTCTGCCAGCAGGACCAGAGGATTGCCCTGCAGAGCACCTTCCCTGTGCCCCAGCACAGAGGGAGCCTGTGCATCTCCACACCCTGCAGGATGCACCCTCTCTGTGTTTGGATGGAGAGCAGTCATTCCCTCCTGAGTCTTTGTGATTTCCATGTGGTCTGAAACCTGACAGCCCAGAATGATATCCCTCGCTTTCATTCATGATTAATTTATGAGGAAAGCAGCAGAAACAGGCTTTAGGGTGCCAGTGTCTTTCTGAGCTGGGACTGGAGTGTCACTTAACAGAAGCCATGGGGGAACCTACCTTGCTAACAGGGTACAGGCCTGGCCAAATGGACATAGGACAAATCACTGGCAAATGATTTCTGAGAGACATCATGCTATGCAGGTTGTGTGCTAAACATGAGCCCACTTGGTGCTGTTTGTGGGAAGCTAGCAGGTAAAGAAGGAGCAGTCTCCCATCAAACTTGCTTACTGGAGACCATTACGCCACTTTCCATATGTTGGTAGCAGGATGTGAGGGGTTAAACCCCATAATAGCTCTGTGCACAAACCTACAGGCACCTCATTAATCTATTTAGCTCTACTCTTGGCTGTTAGGGCTCCAAGTCCCTACTATAGCAATTTTACAGATGACTGCAGAGGTTAATTTAGTTCTACAAATGACAAAGGGGATGGGAGGCAAAGCTAGCATCACAGCCCCCACCATCCTTAGTCCTTCCCTGTTACACAAAACCAAGGAGGAGTGGCATGAGCTCTGCTGGGAAGAAAACTGCAATTCAGGGTGCAGGTACAGCCCTGCCTTCCCCTGGGGCTGGGTTTTTGGAGGCTGAGTCCTTAGGGGAGATCCTGTGGGGCTGCACAGACCGTGGAGCAGTGAGTTTGTTGCTGCACCCTTGCAAAGCCAAACTCTCCTGTGTCCTGACAGCCTCCTGCCCCCACAGGTCCTGCACATCTCTTTTGGACAGGCAGGTGTGACAACGTGAAGAGACATTGCAGGAGCCCCTGGGAAAAGTGTGAGAGAGGAATTGTGTTCCCCAGACTCCCCTCAGAGCTATGGACTCTCCTCCTCCTCTCATTTCTTCTTTTATGCTCATTCTTGATGTGCAGCAATGAGCAGAGACGCATGAACTCCCTACTGGGAGTGGGTTTTGAGCAGCCCTTGGGACAGGAGGCTGCTACCTCCCTCTTGATTGCATGATGGCTCTCCTGTAATTTGGGCCTGAATATGATGGGCAATTCCAGCTACTGACTTGCCTCTGCACCCCTGATGTCTGAAGCTTTCTTGACCTGTCTCTTCAATCAGCCTTGCACGTGCCATGAGCTCCCATTGAATATTTTCATGGTACTCCCTGCAGTTGTGGTTTCATGAGGACTTCATGCCTTAAAGGAGATAGGGTCACAGGGGTGGCCCTGGCATGAGCTGCTGAAAGGGATCTCTGCACCTCCTAACTATTGGGGCCCAATGTGAAAGGGGTGCCTGCTCTTCACCTCCTTCTCCAGGCTAACCAATCTCTCAAATACCTGTTGTTAGGACTGAAGATGAAAAAAGCACTGGCATCAGGCATGGGCACAGCCTTTTCCTTGAGGTGCAGCTCAGACATCGGGCGAGGTCGAGGGCCGACAGGCATCTCAGGTTCTTCCTCATCTTCCTCTGCTGCAAGAAGCATTTTTGTCTTTTAATGCACAGTACGACCCATTTTGAAGTGTTAGGGCATTTGTCTCTGTCATAATTGGAGCTAAAAAACTAAGGACCATTAAAATAGGATGCTGAAAGCTTGATGTTCCTTGCCCTTCCTTCCTCGGAGGCAGTGCCCTTTACCCAGTGCTCAGCCTGGCAGACATTGATCTCATCTCTCTGTAAAACCATTAGTGCTAGTAAACCTACAATATTCCCACAACACTCTCCTCAGATGCTTCACAGTCCCTTCTGCAAAAAACAAACAAAGAGGCTACTTCTAATGACTCATTTGAATCTTTCTTGCTGTGGTCTAGATCCATTATCCATTTTCTTATTTTCCGTGGACACAGAAAATTAAAAATAACCTTCCTCCTGCAGAAAGTTTTGCCTACTTGCAGACCAGTGTTACTCCTCTGGGAGAATATCTGGTTCCTAGAGAAAGCAGCAGCAGCAGCCTTTCCTGAGGTGTTGTGTTCCCCAGGTCTCTGATCACTCTTGCTACTTGCTTCCAGATTATCTGCAGGATTAAGGTGCAGTTGAGGTTTGACTGCTGCAGAGGAGGTCTAGATCACTTCTTATATCTTGTAATACTACCTTCCTGTTGAATGTCCTCCATGGAGACTTTTCATTAGGAAATTTGGCATTAATTTACCATCAGTGTCTGATAAAGCACGGATTATTTACCACAGAGCAGCAGTCTGGTCTGCCACTCCCCCCTCTGCATTTCTGCTGCTGACTGCTCCCAAAAGGGGCACTTAAACCTCATCCGTACTGAAGGACATATTTTTTTTTTATTCTGACCATTCCTCCAGTTCATCAAGCTTGTTTTTCTCCTGTTTGTGAGGGTCTCCATGGAGCTACTGCCACATCTGGAACGGTGTCTGGATGAGCACATGTATGCCCCAGAACAAATGGTGAGCATGTGCACATTGGCTTGCACTGATCAGAAAGCCTTAAAATTGCCCCCTTTTAAAATTTAGATTAGGGGCAAGATTAGAGAGGTGGGAATGAGGCTGAGACTCTTGAACATGATACCTCTGGAGCACATATCCAGGCAGATCAGTGACAGAAAACAGAAATCTTTTCTCAAGATAGAAAATGCAGAGATGAGAGCTAAGTGGTATGTGAAGGAGAGGCTTCTGCCTTTGAGGATTTCTTCTACCCGATGAAGTCAGATGTTGTTTTGTAAATGACATGATAAGATTTTGCTCTTTTAAAGATCCAAATCTTTTCACTTAATCAGCAAGACAGGAAAAAAGACTTTAAGAAAAGAGCCTGACATATTAGATACAACTGATTCATCTTCCAGGCAGTGCAAAGGAGGAAACTCTAACTGAAAGGTTCATCTTGAGTCCATAAAGGGAGATAAGTTCCAGGAGTGGAGTTCCTTTAGGGTGAGGTACTGTACTTGATCTGGTCACAGGACACATCAGAAAGAACAGATGATTCAGCACAGATCCTGATCTAGATACCAGAGAGAGGAGAAAAATGCCCTTTTTGAATGCATGCCATTATTACATGCAAATAGGATTCTTTCTTTACACTTCCAGTACCAAGAGTTCAGCTCAAATTCGCTTGATAGATCTTTGCATAAATGTTTGAGCTGGTACATGGAGTTTGTACTTTTTAAGTCAGTCTATTTTTTAACAGCTCAATTTTATGTGTAAAATACTTCATAATACTCTTTCTGCAGGCTTTATTAGTTAAAGAAACATCTTTCAGAAGTACTTTTTTACATAGGACCTGTAAAATAGGTGTTAATGTTAATACTCATGTTTATGTAATATAACCATACTTTGCACTTGCACCTTTTATCTACAAGTTTCAGAGCAGGCTGACAAAGAGCGAGGTAAGCAAATGCTTTTTCTTCTTTTAACAGGCCAGAAAACCAGTGCCCAGGACCATGTGTGATACTTGAAACTCTTACTTAAGAAGAGTATTCTGGGTCCCTGCTCTGCGCCTTCAATGTGGGATCATTCTTCTTTTATTACTCAGAGGAATGCTTAAAATACACTTTTTAATGGGCATGGAACAATGCCTCTGGAAAATCGACCCTTAGCAGTCCCCTGAAGACCATAAAGAATGGGTTTCCTCTCCTCTTTTCCTTCTGTCTGCCATACAGCAAGAAATATTTTAATGACTCAGGGAGCCAAATACCTTCAGACTGAAAAACACATTCAGTTCCACAGCCATAGATAAAGAACAATGTTCTACTTTTCACTTAAAGTCTAGGGCACAGAAGAAAGGAAACGTTGAGGGCCAAATTCACAAAGAACAACGTGATTACAGCCTCATCCCAGGTCACCACCCATGCTATCTACCTCCACATAGAAGCAGCACAGCTGCTCACATTGGTAGAAGCAAAAGTTCTTAGGCTGTGGAGGCAAGCACAAATAGGCTACAGTGAAGCATCAGAGATAAATTCGATGATGGGAAGGTTTTTTTTACTCTACAAAGACCAGAACTCTCGTATAAGGACATTATTTTGCTTCAAGCTCCCATGAATCATCCCAAGCTTTTACCTTCATTTGACGTTCTGAATTCTTTGTCTATTTCTGTACTAGACTGCAAGACCAGCTCCCTGTCTTCCTGTAATAAACATATCATCATAATAATCCTTCTAGTGTACACAAATCTCTGGGGGAACTGGCGTGTCCTTCCAAAAGAGAGGCTGGGTGATCTGAGGAGCTGCAAGCATTCTGGGGCCGAGGAGCAACACTGCATGGCAAACAGAGCCAGGAGAGGTTGCTGAGAAAACTGGTTTAAGGAGCAGAAACTAATCAGAGAATGAGCAAGGAAAGACCCTACTTTGTTAGGAAAAACAAATGAGGAGACCAATCCAAAGGGTTTCTGAACACTGAATTAGGGTGGATGATGTTTTCAGAGGATGGACAGTCACGGGAAGGCCACAGGAACTGACAGCTTAAATCATAACCAGAAAATAGGTGGAACCAGCTGGCTGCATCTGAGAGGCAATAGGATGTTTTGTTAGGTTTGAACTTTTCTCTGTTCCCAACCCTGCAGTGCCCAGTGTAACTCTGCAGGTCCCTGGAGCTCGTTCAGTGCTGTTCTCTCATGCTCACACTGACATAACAAAGCCTCTCCAGCTCGCTCTCCAAGGACACCCAGACCCTCCTGGGCCCAACAACTGCAAACCTTCATCTTGGCGAGAGAAAGGGGGGCAAGCTTGGGCAAATTCCATCCTTGGCTAAAGTTTTAATTGGTGAATTTATGCTGATATGCAAATAGACCAAACCTATAAAAGGGTGAAGAACTTGTGACCTGTTGTCCACCTTGGGATGCACTGAGTCAGGAGCCTCCAGACCCCCAGGGTGTGATCTTTGAAGGCCTTTCCAATAAATGCCTCCTTTATTCCTTTTTTCCTGTCTAGTCTCGGTTTCTAGGTAGCCATTTAAGGCATCAACATCAGCTCTTAGAGAGCCTTGGTGTTTCTGGGCTTTATCCAGCAGGTTGGAACAGGTGACGGTGCTAAGTCTCATCTAACAAGGGGTTTACAACACTTCACTGAGCCTCGTGGTTGGCTTCCATGAAGCCTGAAGGATGTGGATTTTGTGAGCTGTTGTAGATCATCTTCACTCCTCACAAAGAATTGATAAACATTTTAGGGAACAGGCCTGTTCAGAAATGGCATCAATGCCATACAACATCAAGTAACCAGGATGGTGTCCCTTTGCATTTCTAGTAGGAGAGAGGAGAAAACCTGATAATCCATACAAATTTTAGTTTGTGTACAAAAGTATGTTCAGCCAGGGATTGCCACACCTAGGCAGGCATTAAAAGTGTTTTCACTGACTTTTCCTTGCTCTAACTATTGCATGGCTGCATGACAAAAAAAAGTAGATGTATTTTTTTGTTATATATATCGTTTATAACCTATTATTCCTAAGCTATCTACAGAAAGTAAATAAACCCCAGTTCTATTAGCAGTAGACTTAAAATTGACTTTCAGGTGAGTGTTCCTTCACTTGAAAAAAATGTAATGGTCTGCAAATCCAAGCCAGCTGAGAAACAGAAACAAAACTGTTAAATCAAGCTGTTTTAATTTGTGCTTCTTAATAAAGACTCCCACAAACCCTTCAGCAACTGGGGATGTGTGTCCAGTAGGTGCCTGTGCCTACAGAGGTGATGGGAAGATTAAACCCAGAGTGATCTGCCTCAGGCAGTGTTAAAGCACTCCTGCACAGAGTTAGAACCACACTCTATTCCTGATAAATTGGCTATAAATATGGAAGAATACAAGCATAGCATATGTGAGGACTTCTTGTACTGAAAATCAAATGCAACGAAGAATTTTCCATTTTGCTTGCCTGAAACCCTTGTCCATCTACTCAAAATGAAATCTCATGTTCTTTTTTACCCTATCAAACCAACCTATTATCAGACATTTATTTATTAGGAATCGTGGAATAGAAGAGAAACTGTTTTATAGCCTATTGTAGCCTGTTACATAAAACAGAAAACACAGCAGAGCAGAGCAGAGCAGGGAGGGATCACAACAGCCCCTCTGCTTCATGCCTCTGCCAAGCCAGGTTCAATTAATTATTGTATCTAAGCCTTTTCTGGGAGACATTTTTCTGACCTGTCCTTAACAATATTCAGCGACACTGGGCTTCCACAAGTGTCTCTGTGAACCTTTCCAGCCTCACCATCAGAAAATTCTCTCTGCTGTGAATCTTAAATCTGTTACCTCACAGTGGAGATAATTCTCCTCCTACCTGTAGAAGGTTTTTATGCACTCGAAGATGTATTTCCTGCCTTTCCTCAGTCCAACGACCAAGCTTCATTCAATCCTAGGTCTTGTTACCTACTAGCATAGTTTTCACCATTGTCTTCTATCCTCCTCCTAGTTCAGCCCCACTTCTCTTAACCAGAGCACCCAAAATGGGATAGATTCCAGTGGAGATCTTACCAGTGGTGAACACAATAAAGCAATTGCTTTGCTCTGATTAGCTTTCATTAACTTTTCAGTTAAAACAAACCCATAACTGGACAAAGGGGTCATGTTTTCTCTATAAATCTCACCACTTGCTTGCCTTTTCAAAGACAGCAAACTGTTGCTGACATCTGTTGAGCTTGTGATCATAAGATTCAGATCCTTCTCTCAAGGACTGTTACCTAACTAGCTGTCACCTAAGATCCTTTATTTGTGAATTGTTTATTCCTGTCTGTGTGTAGAGCCTGGCACTTTCAATTTTATTTAGACCATTTATCCAGGACCTCGGGAGCTCTTTGAATTCTAATGCTGCCCTCCAGCATGCTCCTTGTCCTTCCTAGCTTTGTGTCATCTACAAATGTAATAAGCATATTGCCTCTTCCATCATTCAGGTCATTAACAGTGAACTGAACTGAACTCTAAGACAAGCTTTTGGGTTGTACAAACTTGCTTGGGCTATTGCTGCTCTCCCCATAAAGGGTCTGATCCTTTCTCTCCTCATCATATAGGCCATATTTTTCTGGTCAGCTTAGGAGAGCACTGCGAGAGAGTCAGAAGCCTTAGCAAAATTAAAGAATTTGACATCTACTTCTTTTCTCCTGTCTTCAAGTGTTTTCAGCCCCTTTTAGAAGAAAATAAGGGTGGTTTGATATGATTTGCTTTTGGCAAGTCTGTGTTGGGTGTTAGTCATCTCCTCACCTTGTGGCCGTATAGTTTGTTTAATTCTTTGTTCCAGCACTTTTCCAAGAGTGGAAGTTGAACTGACTAGCAGCAATGCCACCTCCCATTCAGGATCTCTTGAAGAAACACTGCTTAAAGTTCTAAGATTTCTTCAACCCATCATTCAAGTATCTGAGAATGAAGTTAATTAGGCCCACCCAACTGGAAACTCAGCCTAATGCTACAGCTTGTTTCTTGCACTTCTAGGCTGAGATCTTACACCTTTAATGTCACACTGTCCTTTTTGATAAGAAAGTAGTGCGAGAAGGCATTCAGCACTTTCCCTTTCATGACTATCTGTTGTGAGACTCCCCTGACCACTGAGTGCTGAAAAAGCACACCGAAAACTGTGCCATGTGTATATTTTCTTTTATATGATCTGATTCTCTGTAAAGCTGAGTATTTTCCAATAAAGAGCTTTACAGAGAACCAAATAAAATATGACTGATGAGTATAGGGGCTGCAAAGGACCTGTGCAAACCCAGGCAAGCACATCCCCCTGTCCCATCATCAAAGCACTTCCAGCATACCTGCTACCCCAATTTGGCCTCGAGTGCATTAGCACCTGGAGCTTCTGTTGAGTGAGGGATACAAGGAAGGAGATGCATACCTGGTGCTTCTGTTGTGGGATAAGGGCTCTTCTCTTCGTTTTCGTTGGGCTGATAATCATCCACATTGATCTGGCAGAAATGGAAGGAGAAGCATCAAAGCCTTTGTCTGATAAAGCAGAGAGTTTTCACTCCCTTAGAAACCCGAGCTGTTCATGCTGTCACTGCACAGAGAGTGCTGGCTGGCAGCAGACCTTACCTTGGTAGCAGGTGGGGATTCTCCATCAGCAGTGATCGATTTCAGCTCAATTTTCTCCTCCTTTGTCTCTTCCTCCACAGCTGTTTTTTCCATCTCCTGTTTCTTTTCGGGACTAGCAGTCCTAGCAATTTTACAAGATAAAAACCAAAGAGTTACAAAGCTGCTTCCCTTTCAGGAACTTCATGCAGTACAGCACACACCATGAGAACAATCAGCTGGCTGCCATCTCCATTCTGAGTTCAGCTTCCATACCAGTGGCTCCACCTTGTCCTCGTCAGCAGGCAAAGGCAGAGGTTCTGATCTATTTTTATAAAGTGCCTTTTATTGTGCAGCTTTCTCAATGGCATGTGTTTGTGTGTGTTTGTGCAAATGCATATTTTAGGTCTGTCAGCAGAGACCTCTTTTTTCACCCAGTGACAAAGGCATGGGCCATTTTCAACCCACACCTTGTGAACTTCCAGCTACACTGCCCTACAAATGTTTTGCCCCTCACTGAGCTCCTAGAGTGAGGGAGATCTGCTGAGTTGCACGCAGGATGGAGCAGAAAGATGTGCACAAGAGATCCCCTCCAAGCAGCCTGGAAGGCAGTGAGCAGAAATAACCAGTGAGGAGAGGCTTCCCCTCTGCTGGCAGCTGGGAATGACAGAGAAGCTCCTCACCCAGCTTGTGCCCCTTAAGTGCCTGCAGAAACACTGAAAGAACTGGCAAGGGAAGAGCAGCATGTGGCATCCAAAGGGAAGGAAGCTGCTAAATCTCATCGTGGGAATGACAGAAGATATGCCTCGTGGCACAAAGCAACCAGATGACAGTAGGGAGATTCAAATGGCATCGACACCACTTCACACTCAGTCTCTGCTGATGCTCTGAAAGCTCATCAGTAACCCAGACTTCCTTTCCTCTGCTCACATCACTGCAGCTGAGGGGACTCCCAGCTCACAACACTTGCTTTTCTTACAGTTGGAATTCCTTTGCATAAAAATTTGTGTATACATAATTCCATATATAATCACATTAATCACATATATGATCTATATACATACAGACAAGTTATATATATGACATATACACACACGTATGTATAGGAATAATATACATATATATATATATGCTGTGTGTAATTACACTCACAGGAATGTGTGCAGATAGGTGTATGTGAATGGATTTACCTAGCTAGCTTTTTCCTTTCTTTTTCCTCTTCCTCCTCTTTCTGTGCAGATGTTAAACTCTCAGCATCAGCAAGGTTGTCCACAGCAATGGCCAAAAATACATTCAGCAGGATATCTGTTTGTGTGCTACTTAAAGAAAATGGGCTTCGAAAACCACAGGAAAAGATTATGCCAAAGGTTTCTTAAATTGCAAATTTTTAGCAACCTGTCATCAGATCTCTTGGATTTTCCAAACTTCCATTTCACACAACTGCATATCCCTCACGCACAAACCTACACCTTCCTTCCACACAGATAACACACTTTGTGGGGTTTCAAAATTTCACAACAGAATGGCTGATATGGAACATCTAAGCCCAGATTTACATTTTAGTTTCCAGTTTCCCAGGAGTGTCTCCCTTTGTGCAGGGAATCCCACTGAACATAAGAGGAGAAGTGAATCTTTGCATCTTTTGACACTTTAGGTTATATGAGTGGATTTTATGGACAGCAAGCACAGTACTCTGATTTCTGTGGTTAATTTAGTCTGGACTGCGGAGGGTTGAGCTGACAACTCTGCCACCTCCTAGCAGAGTCCATGCATGCCCATGTGGCTGGAGGGTGAGGAATCACCACTGTTTTCTTGTCTTACCAGTCAGTGTTCAGATCTCACGTTACAAATCTGACCAATGAGGTCGTTTTATAAATCTCTCGAGTGTAGCTCTTATTATACCATGATAAATTTTAAGCAAACCCTGTTCAAGGCTTATTCTGCAAACACAGACGTACCCCCCATCCCTGGGCTCCAAGGTCTAAAGGCTCCAAAGTCAGCCAGCATGTAGATTTGGATCACGTTTTCACAAGGAGATCCAAGTTGTAGAGGTTTATTTTAAGCTGCCAGCCAGATTCCCTACCTTGACCTTCAGATAAGTGGAATTGCACCACCTCACTTTGAAGTGGGGGCATGCAGGTCAGCTGAGACGTCAAATAACAGGGTTTGAGGGGCCTGAATTATGGGCAAAGGCCAGAAGAGCTGGGCTGAGTCTATAAGGTGGCTTTATAGAAGCATCAGTATAAAAAGGAAATGTCACCTCTGACACAGGAGGGCCATTTATTAGGGAGGCAGGGACTAAACAGGGACAGATTTGCAGCAGACTGGGATGGGGAATAGAAAGGCAGCTCTGTGTGATATGCAAATTCCCGTGAAGAGACACTCACAGCCTAATCATGCAATGTGCTTTGTGCCTCCCGGGGTGGGCACAGTGCCCTCACTTCACCTTGAAGCCAGAGAGAACTGGAGTTACTCGAGACCAGCACAGGCTGGGAGATAGCAGAGCACACAATTTTCTGTGTTACCATTTCAGTCCCCCCAGATTGCAGGGACTGAAATGGTAACACAGGTCCTGCTAGTTTATAATATATGGTCTCACATAAATCAATTATGTCAAACATATGTTACTCCTATTGCAACATTTGTATATAGCATATTGCAGATTATACATATTTTTATTCCACATAAGGCTTGGGTGGAAGCACACGGAATATACTACTAAAAAAGCAATTAAAGTAAAAAAAAAATGCAGTAAGTACAGTAGGAACACACAGAGATTAGTTTGTGGAGAAGGCAGGAAAGAAAAACCTATGAGAGAATTAGGTGGAATGAAAAATAAAAACACTAAACATGGAAAGATACTAAATAGAAGATAGCATGTGGAACTGGCACGTAGCTGGCTCTTACAACTGTTTAGATGCCTTAGCACCAGCTAAAATTAAACAAACTTGCTTAACTTTTGACAGTGCAAAGCCAAAATTCAGACCTAGGGAAAAGGCAAAAATGTGAGGTAAGAAATTCGCTATTTTCTGACATAACAAACTAAACAATGGTTTTAATTCATCCCCTCCTGCAGAAAAGAGTAGCATCAAAGGATACAGTTTCCACAGATGAAGAGGATGATGAAGTAAATACAGACCAACATTCCTGGAAAAGAGGGGCCGCCATAAGCCATGATCCCATCATACATCACCGAATTCCAGTCCTCCCCAGTCAGGATCTAAATGACACATTCCCACCAATAAGGGATACAGTGTTAGACCACACAGAGAATTTGAAAACCCCATTAACACAAAGATATCCACTGTCCTAGAGAACACCCCCTCCCCCAGGATGGAGCTGATGGAGACTCTCTGGCTGTGTCCCTCCAGAACATTGAACAAAAATACCAAAAATCCCAAACAACAAATCACAGAACAAAGAAAATGCAAAGTGTGGAAAATCCCCAAAGAGTGTCTCCTTGAAGATGATGGCTGAAGGCAAATTGCTCTCCTGGATGACTTCGTTCAAGTCTCCCCACTTGTTGCAAGCATCTCCCTCCCCACAGGGAGCTCCAGACAGGCTGCACAGCCTCCAGCTCTGCCCTGGGCACTGCCCTCCAGGCCATTTCCCTTCTCCTGACACCAAAATCATGATCCTGATGCTCTTGATCACCCCCAAACCTGCAGCAGGCTTAAAGATGACTTCTGTGGTGCTGCCAGCAGGGATTTGTTCCCCTGAGCGGGGAGGGAGCAGCAGGGCTGGGCTGGGGCATGCCAGCACTGCCCTGGGATGTGGCAGTGGCTGTTCTCTCATCCTGCCCTGCAGAGACCCCCTGGCCTTGCAGCACTCAGGGGTTTTATCCTGGGTTCCCACTTTGGGAGGTGTGGATGCTGATGTGTAGTCAGAGGGAAATTTTCGGCTCTCAGCCCTGTCTGTGAGAAGAAGTTGCTTTCTCATGGACAGAGCTGGGAACCAGCAGAAGTTTGTGGAAACTATCTTGGGTATTTTTGTAAACTACATTTCACAGGTAGTGTTTTTTAGACTTTGTTATTCTAACTTGTTGTTCTGGGTTGGTGTTGTAACTAGTGAATGATGCTAAAGAGGTGTTCACCCAAGAGCCAACACCTGTGTCCTGCTCTAGCCATCCTGGTTATAAAAAGGACAAGATTTTCTTAATAAATAGCTTTTATAGCTCTTCTCATCTGAACTTATTGCTGCATTCCTTTCCATCCCTGAAACTCTACAGCAACAGGGAGGAGATACCCTGTGCTGGCAGCCCCACCAGGCACCCTGCTCCTGGAGCTGTGAGGGTGATGTCCCATCCTGGGCACTGTCAGGCTGCAGGACCTCTCTCACCCCAGGAAAACACCCAGGCCCTTACCTGAAACACGGTCAGGAGGGACTGAGGGAAGTTGTCAAATGTGCTCCTCCTGGTCTGCATCTCATCAAAGTTAAACTTGCCCCCAAAGAGCTGCATCCCCAGGAGGGAGAAGATGATGATGAAGAGGAAGAGAAGCAGCAAGAGGGAGGCGATGGAGCGGACTGAATTCAGGAGTGAAGCCACAAGATTACTCAGGGAGTTCCAGTATCTGGGGGAGAAAATAGAAGCAGTTAAAATTCCTTCAGTTTGAGACAGGTGCTCGTGGACTGCGCAGGATATTGGCTCAGGCTGCCTTCTGTGTGAAGCAGGCATTTCCAAACACCCTGTTAAGCCGTGAATCATTGATGTGCTTCCCCAAGATAACGAGACCTACTGCAGCTAATGAGTAATTTTACTACCACACGTGTACATACACAATTCCCTCCACCCCCCCTGCTCCACACACACACACACACACTCCCAGAAGATTATTACAGCACTCTCCATCCAAGGCTCTGCACATCTTATATCAATATACCGTGATTAGTTCTTGCTGCTTCAGTGAGTTACATTCTAACCAACCTCATTACAGCACTCACAGATGTTATGGCAGCCAGAATACCTCACTCCAGAGAATGGCCTGTGATAACTAACAGGAACAGATGGGGAAACTGTTTGGATGCAAATACAGGCTTGCCCAAAATTTGGTGTGTGTGAGTATGTGCTTGGGCTCACTCACAGAGAGGTTGCTGAGCTCTCTGGGACTGAAAGAGAAAGATATCAATGCTTCTTTTACAAGAATCCTAAAACAAACTCAGTATCTACATTCATTTGGAAGAGCACAACGTCACTGGGTTTTTTGGTTATCAAACCTACTAAAGTTCCTCAAACAGAGTGCAGAACACTTTCAAATGGCTTCATTCAAGAGAGAGGGGGGCTGAGACCTGTTCTCCCAGTGTAGTCAGGCTCGTGCCCAGTTTAGACTCGTGTATGATGCAGAGAAAGGATCTTTTTGCCCTTGTGTATCCACTTTAGGGTTCAAAGAGATGCCAGCAGCACGTTTGCTGCAGCATGTAAGCTTGCATTCTTTGCCAGCCTGCAGAGTAGTTGTGGGAAATGCAAAAGGTGAGAAAAGGCTTTCATATGGAGTGAGAAAAACAGGTTTTGGAAATAAAGCTAAGATTTTAGGTTCAGCTGCAGCTGCAAAAGCCAGAAGGTAGAAGAAGATACAATTATCTAGACAGCAAGAACATTAAGACAAGGGTTAGTGTTTCTAGGTTTGGCTCAGAGAAGTCTTGAAGCTGCAGAAAATATGCTCAGCAAGATAGTTAAGTTCTAAGCTTAATAATGCAATATTGTGCATTGCTGTTAGAAGGCATACAAGGGAGCATTGTTTGAGGCAGGTGTACATGTGCTTTTCACTGATGAGTTAAAGCAGTTGTGTAAACTTCAGATGCAAGCTACTGGCTAAAAAACCTTTAAGAATGTTCTGCAACAAAGAGGTTCTGGGCTGTTGGTGCAGGTGTGAGCTGTGTACCATCTCTGGTGTAACTGAGGCTGATGCCTGAATGAAATTATAAAAAGCTCCTGGAATGTCTGCCTGAGCCCCCATCCCGTTTGCAATGTACGCTGACAAGTAACCATGAACTGAAAACAAAATTCCTAAAGAATTCACCTCATCACCCATGAAGCAGCTTCCACTTTGGTCTTGCATCTGCTCAATCACTCCTAATTTTACCCAGTCATGATCTCTTCTCTTTTTGTGCTTTGAGGCTGCCACAGCTTTCAGAGGGCTGAAGGTTAGCTGTCGTCTTCCAATTGCCTCATCTGGATGCACATTATTAGCAAGCCTCAGCAGCTTCCCCAGCAATGTTTGCCTGTGCTCTTCCTCCTACCTGGCCTGCCACCATGCTTTGAGAGCCCACCAAGGCGTCTCAGAGAGTCCCTTCTCCCAAAGCCCATAACTCTGAGCATTTCTTTACTCAGGGAACTCTGCATTTCTAACCATATTTTCCTTGAAGACAAAAGTTCCAGGTAAAAAGGATGGCAGACTGGTGGTCTGGCTCTTTTGTGGAAGCCTGATCCTTAAACACATCATTTTTTTCTGAAGGCAATAAACACATTAGAGACAAGGGTTCTTAGAATCCCAGATGAATTAATATTTTTAAAGTATCTATCCAAAAAGAATGCTTTTCTTGTCCCATGGAAGGCAGGACTGCCTGAGCAGCCCAGTCCCTTCAGGAGGGTTAGCAATCTGATCTGCAGAGGGACATGGCCATGTCCTCTCGAGTTCAGCAGCAAGTTCATCTCCAGGGACTGAGCTTCAAAGAGATCTGTGATGTTTTCCTCCAGCCCAGCTCCAGCACTTCAGAGAAAACTAAAATGCTTTAAAGTTTAGCTGCAATTAAAGAGATGAGCAACACAGAACAAAGGTAAGGCTATGGAAGCTGAGGGCTCAGTGCCACGAAATATCCACACGGAATGTGCAATGTAACAGCTCCCTGTGTTTGCATTTATGCTTACAACTCACATACTTTCACACTTTGGAAAGAGGAGAAAGTGACACAGGAGAAGGGAAAAATTCACTCTGATGAAAGTCAAATGAATTCAGCATCCTTAAAGCAGTGGTTGATGGGCTCCAGAATATCTCCAAGTCCTTCAATGTCAGTCAGGACACACATTTTCTAGCCCTTTCTCACAGTACCCTTAAGAAGCAGTAAAGTTTTTACACATCTGAGCAGTCCCAGTGACTCAATTTAAGTTTAAATTCCTTGCTATCTCAGCTCACAACTCTGCTGGCTTCTATCAGCTCTTCATTCCCTACAAACAGCCCAATACCTGGGATTCAGACTTTTATATAAGTATCAAGCTTCAAGCAATTAACTGAGATGGCCTGGTGATAAGATTAGTGCTGTTTTATCTGTGTACTAGTGCTAGCTAAAAATACAGGACCATTAGAAAACTAAATAAACCAATCAGGAGAAAAAAAAAAAAAGAAAAAGGAAAAAGGAGAGGATAAGAAGTGCTTGACTGATTAGGATGTGAAAATAGCAATAGTCTTATGTCAGGGTCCTAGAAGGCTGACCTGGGGTTACCATCTGTCGCATTAGGTGGCTGCAGAACCAACATGAATTCCCCCAAAGGGAGATCTGGGATTACTCAGTGAAACACAAGGTTTTTAAGTCAGCAGTGGTCGAAGCCAAGACAAAGAAGTGTCTCACTTCTTCATCCTCTCTGGTTAACACCTTACTGCAAAGGGAAAAACCAGCACTGGATACTGGATGGAATAGGAGTTTTAGGACCAGGCAGCTTTTAATGGGAAATATGAGAGAAAGCAGAGCTGCTACCTCGGACTTAGGGGGAAATGAAAGCACCTCTTAGCAGCTCCCACTGCACATCCCAGGCCCTTGAGGGTGAATGAGGCACTGCAAAACCCCAGGAGGTGGGCAGGACGTGATTGTGATCCCTGTTTCAAAGTGGAGGAACAATGCAGAGAAGTCAAATGGTTTTTTCAGCACCTCAGGCAACCATCGATGGCAGAACTGGACCAGAACTTGATATGTTCTGTTCCCTTCCCTCTCCTCTCCCTCCCTTGCCCTCCACTACATCTTTGTGATCACGTCACTGGCAAGCACAGATTCAGGGCTTAATGCAGCAGCAACAGCTGGCAGGCTCATTGCTGGAAAGCTTCCCACCCTGTTCATCCAACATAAAACCACTCTGACAGTGATTTTTCACAGAAGGTACAAAATCAGGGCACCCTGTCTCTCCTCCCTACCACTAACAGTGACTTACCTAGTGGCAGGATTAGATATAAAACATCAAATTTCTGTGTGCTGTTATAAATGATGTGATTTACTTTTTATATATAAAGGACTTTAACTCATGTAAAGCAGTAAAGGATTATCTATAATGAGAAAACTATCTGTCTGCTCATAGCAAAGTGAGATGTTCTGCACAGCACTTTAAAAATTAGGGAGAATAAACCAAACAGATTATATTGTCTGCTTGTCTGATGTATTTATAATATTGGAAGAAATGTCTGCTCTTGAAATTCTAAATGGTGTTTCTAAAATGATGCATTGTTCATCTGATGGTGTCTTTACTTCTTTCTATTCTATTGTGGAGCTATATTTGTGTTTCTTGTAGAATTGTATTATCTTCATGACCCAGAATTTGTTTGGGCATGGTGTTTACCATGGAAAATACAAATATATAAAGAATAGTCTACCTACTGATATATTCTCACCACAGTAATTTTTCTGCTTTGTGCCTTTTTAGTGCCCTAGATTTTCATTATTCTCACCTCCACTGCATCCTCAGGTGCTCATGAATGGATGTTTGATATAAAACACATCACTATCATTCCTCCTACCCCTCCCACTTTTCCAGTGTCAGTTTTCTGTATTATCATTGCACTGACTATTAATTAATTAATACTATTAATTAACCAGGTAGTCCACCTGATTAATAAACCCTCCTTGTATTCGGAGCTGAGCAAATAATAGGAAAAATTTGTAATTTACTAGAGAAGGTAAAAGTTTTGCTTTAATGCCAAAATATTTTGTCCTGCAGTAAGGCATGAGTGAGCCTAAAACTCTGCTTGGGAGGCTCATGTTAGGGGCCTCCACAGGAGGGTGAACTTCACCAAGAGAGGGGAGAATTAGGAAGAAAATGATGAATAATTACAAAACATATAAATTCGAAACTACTGCAGCCTACTTGTCAATATTCTAGGAACAGGAAAGAAAGAAAAAACCTGATTAATACATTTTGCATCGTGAGTTCTCCCTTAGCTCTGTGCTTCACACACAGACCTCTGCACAAATTGCAGGAGACACATTCCAGGTAACACTTTTTTCCATGAAAATTTGTGCTTTGAATGTGCTGCAGAAAGAAGGCAAATATAACTTGTCCTGCTGCCGACTGGTTCACATCTCTGCCAGAATATCTGAGTACTCCACTGGCTCAGGCTTTCTAAAGCATTAATGATATTCTCTCAGTGTTTGCCTTTCTGCTGGAGAATTCTCTTAGCTAGCTTATATATTTCGTGTAGGAGTGGAGACATGCCTTGAAAAAACAATGACCTCTCCAGGGTGTTATGTTGAAGCTCATGCTTTTATGGCCATTGGTATTTTGCCCTGGGTGTGTCTGATTACCCAGTGCCTGAACCAGCTACTGCTTTCCTCAGAAACCAGGCCTGGGAGGCAGCAGTTGATAGATTTGAGACCCAAAGATCCAGGAAAAACAGTCCCCAGACCAGAGATCTCCACTATTTCTGAAAGGGCAAAGATGCCTTTCTTGCTGGAAACTCTTGTTTCCCCTCTCTGGAAAGCAACATTCCCCTCTGGAATGTTTTCCCCTCTCCTATGATCACAAGTCTAAACAGACCACTTCTTTCTCCCCTTTTGAAATAGCTGTTGGCTTGCTTTGGCCTCTCTCTCTGAGACTGTGAACTGATTTTCTGTCTCTGCCATCTGACCCTGAAATCCATCCATCCTGCCAGAGATCTGAGGCTCAGAAGCTTTAATGGCAAATCTTGTGTGATGTGCAAGCCCAAGCCTGTTGTTTTTTTCTGCCTCTCAGCTCAGCCATCCTGACTGTCTTCCCGTTTTGGGCTTGTTTTTCTCTTGTGCTGTGTTTTCTATCTCAAATTTGTCAGAAATTTCCTCTGGCAGGGGGTTGTTACAGCAACTGTCGGGACATTTTCGGAGCTGAGCATGCAGAAAAAGCACTTTCAGCACCTCAGCCAGGCTTTTTTGGAAGGTGCTGACTGGTGCCCACATGGGAGAAGGCAGACCTTGTGCTGCTTGGGCCAAGCACTCAGATAGATTTGTTTCAAGAGCTCTGGGTGAGCCTGGAGCTGATCTCTCCTAGGAACTGCCCTCAAGCTGAAAAAGCCCTGCCAAACCAAGCTGGTGTTTTGGAGTCAGCAAGCAGTGACTCTTTAGTAGATATCACTGTGCCTTTATGCAGAGGGAGGGGGGAAAGAACAGAAAGGGAAAAGAGGAGGTACTGGAAGCTGGAAAAAGTCTGGTTTCTTCATAAAGCTTCTGCTTCGTGCTGGAGTTCCTGGAAGGGGTATAGCTGGCAGGATCCTTTGCCTATAGCTGCTGGTGTTGACACAATCTCCCACTCAGGTCACTGTCGAGACTGCTGGAGCTGGCATGGGCTCCTCAGTCAAATGTTTTGGCTCAAAGCAGTCTTTCAGGCTGCTCTCTGTCACCAAAAAGCATCAGAGAAGGTCACAAGGCTATCTGCAGTTTCGGTTCTCTTTGCCTTTTGCTGGGAGCTGTAGGAGCCTCGCTCAGGTCGCTCTATTGCAGATTCCAGTTTAGCACTTTATGTGGTAAGCAGGCATCCCCAGCTGCCTGTGCCAGGCTCCTCACCACTCACATCAGGGTTAGATATCCAGTCTGCAGCCCTCCCCACCCTGTCACAGGCTTCAGAAAATGAGGACTGTTAATCCAGCGCTCTCACTACCTAATTATCAGCAGAAAAAGTGAAAATAAACAGGCCTGTGAGTGACTTGCACCTATACATGTTGTGCATGGAGCAGTAGCCCTCCTCCAGTCCCAAAGAAGCAACAAAGTACCTTGTGATTTTAAATATTCTCAGGAGTCTGACGCATCTCAGAACCGAAATGCCCAGCGGTGACATGATCTTGGTCTCCACCAGGATGGTTTCCAGGATGCCTCCACACACGATGAAACAGTCAAAGCGGTTGAAGAGGGACACAAAATAGGCCTGGAGACCAAGGCTGTACATCTTCAGCAGCATCTCTGCCGTGAAAAGAGCTAGCAGCACCTTATTGGCAGTGTCTCATGAAAAACAAAAAGAAACAGGTTAAGGAAACTTAGTCAAAAGATCATCACAACTCATCATTTGGCCTCGCTTTTAAGAAATCACTTTAAGGATCAGCCTTAAAAGTTAACTTTGTATAAACTTGGGTCAAAGAATGCACTGGGAAAGCGTGGGCATCTCATTCACAGGAGTGTTTTATGGTTGGAGTGATTTCCCTGTGCTGCACATTCAGCTGCAAGGTGTTGCACAACCTCCAGTGGCAGGGACACGCCTTGCTGTGCACTTCCTGCCTTCACACCCATCCTCTCACGGGCAGAGTGGGACTGGAAGAGCTGCTGTGCTACCTACTGCTGCTTAATTAAGCCTTTTCAGCTGCTCTCACCTCCAGAGAGAATTCAGCTGCTCTGCAGAACAGGAGAGCTTTACGAATCACTCTTCATCACCTCCCTGATAATTAGAATTTATCATAAATGCCGTTCCAAGGGGAAACCTTGGACAGTATGAGCTCCCAGTAGCTATCCATAAATTGGGAATCCAGTTGCTGCAAATATAAATTTAGGCTAAACTCCTGATTTCACTTATACCCGTTGGAACACTGCTTTGGCTGGAAACCAGGTATCTACATTTTCCCCCTAACTTCTCCTGCAGACGGCAGATAAGTTTGTTATATTAAATAATGTTATTATTTAAGGTCCTCCACAGACCCAGGACTGTTTGGAGCTGTGCACACTCCTTTTGCATTTGGTTTAAAGCTTTAGCTCTTCTCTCAACTCCCCTTTTTGACACCAAACATAACAAACAGAACCAGCAGCTTCTCCTCACCTTGGACCTCGGTGAGCCAGTCTGGCTGGTTGTAGTGCTCAGAGGCAATGGTGAGGGTGTTGAGGAACACGAGGAAGATCACCAGCCAGTAGAAAACGTTGGACTTGACAGCAGCACGGCACTTCCTTCTGCAGAATCGATTCCATCGGCGCCAGTAGCGACTTGAAAAATTGAAGAAGGAGAAGTTCTTTTCAGATAGGGATCTTTAGGCTACTGCAACTCTCTGTCAAGGGACACTCTAGTCTTGATTTATTGCTCAAGGATGGCAGAAGTTAACTCAATTCACCCTGAGAAATACTCTCTCATCTGAGTCAACAGTGGTGAACGACCCTCCTTTAGCTACAGGAATAAAGTTAGTCCTAAACCAATTTGTAAGAGCTTCGAGCAATATCATCATCTGAGTAAGACATCCACTGCAGATACCCCAAGAGGTTTTTTAGCTCAGTTGCCACAAAAATAAATATTCTCCTCGTATTTGATCCTCGTGACCTACAACTGGACCCTGCCCAGCCTCAGGATAGTCAATAGAAAGACAATCTACCACATGGAGCTGAAGGATTAAGTCTTTGGAGAGGTGAGGTCAAATAAAATCCAAAGAACATTTCCAGCACTCAGCAACATTCAGGAGCAAGCCCAATACAAGGGCTAGTTCTGAAAAGAATCCCAAAACCTGGGGGACTTCAGCATCTCACCTTCATGCCTGGAACTAAGGGTACCATTTGCTAATCAAGAGACTTTTTAAAATTTGCCTTCCATGAACACATCCCCTTGTGTCACTGATTTCTCAGGGTAATTACTAACCACAGAAGATATTTAAAGCTAATTACACACCTCCTACTCTTCAGAATTTAACTTGCATAGCAACCAGTTTCCAGGCAACACTTGCCACTGTATAATAAATCTAATAGTTTTATATAGATACTACATACATATGTGTGTGTGTCTGAAGTGACACATGCATGCACAGTGCTACAGGAGAAAGAACTAAGAACTTTTCTTGGCTACTCTTGTCCTGTGCATGATTTTCAGTGGCAAACCATAGATCAGATCAGGGTTCACATCTGTAGGAGCTAAAGCCAGGCAACATAAACACAATGTGAGCAAGAATTCTGCAACAACATTTTAACAGGTGGTCAAATCTAAGGAGTTTTACCTATGGAATTTATAAAGGCACCCAGTCTCTCACAAACAGATACATTGTGTGCTTTGCAGCGCGTTTGGGACAAGAAATAATCTTCCCAACTCCCAAAGTGGGTACCACACTTAGACATTAATGCTGTCATCAAATTATTTGCAATCTCACGCATTTTTGCACATGTGCACGCACATGACAATGTGTGGAGTTTTCTGTGCTTATATCTACAGTCTTTACTTGGGGGTGTCACATATGTGCATCCCTAAATCAACATTTCTCCTCAGGTAAGTGGAAGGACACAGTTATGTGCTCCAGTTATTCTGAAAATTCACTTAGTATTTTGTAAAACTGACTTTGAATTCAGGGTTGTGGAGGCAGCTGAGCTCCTACCAAAGGGCTAGGAATGAACCTTAACAACCAAGATCCATGGGTTCAGTCAGACTCCCCAGCGAAAACCCACAAATGGCCACCCTGGGACTGCTTCACTTTTCCAAAAGCTCTAAGTCAACAGAAAACCAAATATTGAGAGAGAAGCTCCCCACGTCCCAGGGTGAACAGGAGAATTTCACAAATAAGATGCCACCTTCATCAGCTGAAATATTTACAATCAAGGAAAGCAGAGCAATGCAACAAAGAGACCTTGAGCTGACAGTGTTGGTGCTGATGGATGTAGTGCAATGATGTGGTTGAACTGGCTTCTTATTTCTGATTTTATATTTTATGGTTTGAGACACATAGGTGGCATAGATAGGTACTTCAGTAGTCAGTATTATAGTAGTCAGTATATTTCAGTATGAAACTAAGAGGAACAATCTTGATTTATGACTAAAATCTGACATATTTACCAGGATCTCCTAGAATCACCACTGCATCCGAGAGATGCTGGTGTGAACCACTCCAGAAAAGAACAAAAACAGTAGAAAGGAAGAAAAGCAGAAGTCAGCTTTACTTACCTAAATTTTGATTTTGAGATCCGATGCCTGAAAGACAAGAATTGCCATTAGAGTCTCTGAAGCTGTCCCATACCTCCCATCTTTTGTGAAAACCCCAACAGAGAAAAACAAAGTTAAGCTCAGTGCATTTTTAAACCCATACTATTTCCCCCTTGAATCTGTTGCACAACAATGCAGGCACTGGCATGGCTAGAATTCCCCCATGCCCAAATCTTGTGTTTTGGTGGGACTCTGGAAGCAGAAGTCATGCCATGGTGGGATTCTACCACCTATGGCTATCAGTGAACTAGATTTTCTCTTGGGTGAAAAGCTGGCCTAATGCTAAGGGCACTCTGTTACTGCTACCAAATTTATTTCTCCAGTAGGACTACATTTTAAAAAAAAAATTTAGTCACTATTTTTTTTCTTATATTAAAATATGTGTGACTTTATACAAACAGACTTGTTGCTTTCACACATCACCTGTCACTTCAGGATACATAAGCACATTATGAAACAATAATGGTGAAAATAAAGCTTTTTTTTTCAGCAATTGAAGGAAAAACAGTGCTTGGCAAATATTTTCAAACTTAGCTACTAACACTTATTTGTCTTGGTTATCTCTGTAAATTGGTTTGCATTCAGATGGGTCTGACCAAGAACAGATTCTGCTGCTATAAACGAAATTTTGAGAATTAAGCATTCCTGAAAATTTGACCACATTCCCACTATATATGTATTTAAATATCCAATTCCATGCACTTGGATTTATTCACCTGAATAACCTCATTAATCTTTTATGAGAAGTCAGAGGCAAAGCTAGAAATAGGCTCCAGCTCCTTAACCACTGCCTTGCTGTGCTTGACACACGTCCTGTAAGGCCTTCGAACACTTTGGCTGTGTTTTGGTAAATCCATAACTGGGCACAGAGGGAAATAAATGCAGGTGGATAGAGTGGCATGAGTCAGGGGTGATTTAGGAAGCTGCAACATCAGCCACCAATGCCACCAGAAATGAGAGCCTGGGGAATGACTACGAACAAAGTATTTCTGAAGTGTTCCTTAAGGCTCCCTCTGTGATGGGAAAGTGAGTCATTGTTGACAGCAGTCAGCAGAGGTCTTACTGCACTGCCTTAAAATTGGCTTCACTCTTGTGAGAGGTGGGGGAATGTAATTCTCTGAGAATCCAACACCACTCAGTGCAGCAGCCCTAGCAATGGCCCTGTCCCTGCTTGAGGACATCAGCTGCTGACAAGTAATCAGTGACAGGTCAGGTTCCTTGTGTGGAAGAGGTTTTAGTCAGGGGAACTTTTCACCAGCAGATGGGCTGAGCCAAAAAAAAACCCAAAAAAAAACAAAAAGCAAAAAGCCTTTGCACCAAATACCCAAATACATCATTCCTGCTGTGTCACAGGCAGCTTGTCCAGGCCACACACTGGGCAGCAGTGAGGTTACAGACACGTGCAAGACTCTCAAGAAAGAAGAAATAATGCACTGGCAGAGCAGAATGCTAAATTAGGCTGCAGAGACAAAGCAAGCTCTAACGAGGATGCCAAGTGAAGCACCTACAAAGCACATCCTTAACGTTAAAGCTGTCCCAGCTTCTCACTGAGGGTTCTGGCTTGATAATCACTGCCTACGGACTGTAATGGATGGAATTTACAGGCAGCAGGAAAGAGAGCTCAAAGGCGGGAAGTGAAAAGATGGGAAAATCACAAGGAAGCAGAAAGCTGAGCCCTGGAAAGGAGGTGGTGAGGATTTTGATAGGAAAAGTTTGGCAGGGACAGAGGGGGAGAGAGAGCGAGATGGAAGGGGAAGGACAGGGAGTGTGAAATCCTCTGGTGACCTCTCTGGTTAATGGTTTCCCAGTGAGGCAGCACAGGAATCTTTTATTTATTTAAGCAAAAGAGATGCAGCAGGTGTAGTACTCATCATGCATGTGATAATTATATCTTTGGAGCATTGTGAGCAGCAGCCAAGTGCATTCAGTGCTCCCACAGGTTACCTACAGCCTTCATCCCCCTCCCTCCACCTTGCCTTACTGCTGTGGCAGAAGGCTTTATCACATGTGGGTGTGCTATATATATAGAACAGGACAAGGAAGGAGGATTAGATTTATATTTAGAGGTAGAATCAGAGAGCGAAATGGAATTTTTCAAATAAACTCTATAATAAATGTTTCTGAAAACATTATGCACGAATCCGAAACACGTTTTTCGAACGGCTCTGATGATTAAGATTTTTTTTTTTCAGCACTTGGGTTACCAATGTCACATAAAAAATGCTTTTATGGCATGACTAGGGGCTGTCAAATAGACTGGATTTAGGGCCTTGCTGCAGCATTTGTGACACTCCAAGCTTGCACTTAATTGGTTCAGAGTGGACCAGATTCTCTGCTGAGTTTAAACATGGATTTCTTGCATCCCTGGTTCCTGGGGGGTTTACATCATGGGGAGAAAGAGGAGGGTCTCCAATCGTGTCCAACTCTGGAAGGCCTTGAGAAACTCTTGTTTAAAATCATGGTATAGGAGCCCAATGAAAACCACTTCAGATCACTGCTGAGTGCTTTTATCACAGGAACCACGTAACTCAGTTTATCCTTTAGAAAGACAAACAGAAAAATCACATCTCTGCTGTTTGACTAGCTATATTTGAAAGCCTCTAAAACTCCTCTAACCCTACATAGTTGCGTACACAGATAAGACAGTGAACTTTAAAGGTTTTTATCAACATAAACTCTGGATAATCAGCATAACTCAAATGTAATGAGATATGCCACATTCTGAGAGATAAAGCCTTCATTTCCTGCTCGTGGTGGGCACCAGAGAAGGCATTAGTGAAGGATGTGACAGTTTTGTGTAACAGGGGTTGGGGGCTCTGTGGAATTGTACACACAGCATACAATTCTGGAAAAATCTTAGAGGTCACGTAGTGTGACACAAAGGCCACATCACAGTCATGTTCTGAGTGTGGGCATCACCCAACATGACCATCACCTCACACTCTGGTCACAGCTACTTTTATATCGTATGATCCCAACTCAGAGGCAGCTGCATCTCCATGAGGACTCACAGAAGCCTTTGTCAGAAAAGCAGCAGCACAGAAATGGACTTTGCCATGCTTCTGGGTTATGTACAACTTTGGGGAACACCCAGAGAGCTTCACTGGCCGTAGCTCACAGATTTCAGCACTGTGAGAAGGCAGTCCTGGTGTGACATGGGTTCTGTTTTGGGGCCACGTGGTGCATCCATGCAGTTACTGGTAAGGAGGCACCGTGGTGCTGACTCTTCAGTGGATCATAGAAAGATCTCAGTAAAAAGCTGGAGAAAGCAATTACTTTTTTTATCTTGCTTTGAAAGGTAACACTTACTCTATTTCTAAAAGGAAACTTCTGTAAGTTCCCAGAAGAAGAATGTAAATAATGAAAGATGTTTTAGTAAAGTGCTCTCTTTGACCAATAGAAGAGTTCTGTTTTTGTTTGTTTTTATATTTGTAAGACTGTGCTAGAGACAGTCACACAGAAACAATACCTCCAGCTAACATGGCTGGAGGGAGAAAAGGTTTGATCCCTGTTCTTGATGTAAATAAAACCTGAAAAATATTCTATGAAGATGGAGTTGTTTTGTAGACAAGCCCTAGCTATTAGGGCCTCATCTTTGCCACAGGGGCACAATTTTCCCTCTGTGCCTGCTGATGGCATTTCATGGCTTCTAGTCAGGATGGTGGCACCCCTGAGGAGATGGCAGCCACCCTAAGGTGTGTTCCTGGGGCAACAGCATGGTGACAGACCTTTTCAGGAATGCAGCATACCTGGTGACCTCCCAGCCTGATAAAGCACTGGGGCCAGGTTCTGCCCTTGCTGAGTTTCTGTGATTCACACTGAAGCTATGAGCCCTGTCCTGCCTGCTGCCCTCTGCACAGCACAGCTGACCCTGGGCAGCTCCACAGGAGCACACAGCCACCCTTTCTCACTTCTGAGCATTACTCAAATGTGCCAAACAGAACAGGGGACTGCCCCTGGACAGCTTGCACTCTGACGTGGGCTGAGACAATCTCCGTGTTTCAGTAGTTCACACAGTGATGCCTCTTGTCTCTTTTTTGACATTCTTGCCCTTCTTCCAGAAGCACTGGAGAGCATGCTGACCTGATGGGAGAGATGCTGGTGCCTTAAATGGCTCCCTAGAAACAGAGACCAGACAGGAATAAAGGAATAAAGGAGGGATTGATTGGAAAGGCCTTCAGAGGTCACACTCTGGGCTCCAGAGGCTCCTGCCTCAGTGCATCCCAAAATGGACAATGACAGCTCCTGAGTTTTTCCCACTTTGATAGCAGCATCAATTCCCCAAGCAGAAGCCAGGGAAGGATGGAATTTGCCCAAGCTTGCCCCCTTTCTCTCCCCAAGATGAAGGTTTGCAGTTGTTGGGCCCAGGAGGGTCTGGGTGTCCTTGGAGAGTGAGCTGGAGAGGCTTTGTTATGTCAGTGTGAGCATGAGAGAACAGCACTGAACGAGCTCCAGGGACCTGCAGAGTTACACTGGGCATTGCAGGGCTGGAAAAATATAAAAGTTAAAACCTGAGACATCAGTGCTGGTTTTAAGAGGTGGTTGTTGGCCAGCAGCAATAAGAATCTACAGAATAGCCTTAAGAAAATTGGATCTGTCTAGCACAAAATTGAGTTGGTTTGCCACTCAACAGGCTTCCTTACAGGCTGGGAAAATAGGCCAGCATTTAAGCATGCAGTAAACAATCTTGCTCTGCCTGTGGCAAGTCACAGGAAAGGCCTGTCACGGGATCTGAAGCAGGGAGACAATTCCTCTTCCATAAGGGCATGCTGCTGTCCTTTAGACACACACCTCGAGCTGACTGGGAATATTGAAAGCACTTTGCTCATAATCAGTTGGAGAGCATTATCTGAGACTGGCACATAAGGGTTGAGACTGGCACATAAGTGTTGATCCTGTGAGGTTTCCTGCTGAAGTCAGCAGTGGTTTCAGAGCTTTTGGCAGACTTTTCTTCCCACTGTCGCTCCTGATGTGATGGGAATTTTGGTTCCATCACATCTCAAGGAACCCATCTTCTCATGAGGCAAAAACCAGCAGCGACTACAGCAAGCCTGCAGGAAAACTTTTACCTTTACCACTGGCTCCCATGGTGATTATTGCAAGAACTGCACAGGAATTATTTTCCATGCCAGAAAAGCACCAAGGGAAAAATCACTGACATCCACCTACCAGGGAAAGCTTCCATTGCTGATGGAACTTTCAGGACACTCTGTTTTCAGCTGGAAAGCCAGTGCAGGTTGTTCATTTTGCTTTGACCCCTTTTATTGTTTGAACTGTCTTTGGTGGAAAAGCAGCTGAACTGTCCCCCTCATGTGTGGAAATCCTGGCCAAGGCGAAAATGCCAATTGGGTTATTGTTTCAATGAAAGCAGGTAATTTTAAGCTCTCTTTCCCTTTGAGCTCAAGTGCTTCACTTTTCTATTGAGCATCAGCTTCCACAAAAGTCTTTTTTTAGCTAATGCATATGTATAAAAGCGAGCTCCATTGTGGCACTCCAGATCTGTGTGGTTGTATTAGAAAATTAACATTCTGCTTGTACTGGAAGATTATATACACTGACACCCTGCACAGGAGAGATTATTCCTGATTATGAGCAGTAGCCTGTGCTCAGGAATCTGAGCCCTGCACAGCAGCAACCACACAAGTTACTCGCTGCTGGGAAGCCCTGGGTGTAAGGATATCCTGGAAACAGCACCCCACAGCTCCTGGTTCTGGGTTCATCCCACTGATGCTGCAGGGAAATGCCTTTCTTTGCACCCCAACAGGTTATGAAAGCCATGACATGTGCAGATAAGAGAAGTTCCACTTCCAAGTGCTGTCCTTGAGGATAAAAGCTGTTGTGCTCCTTCTGCAGGGCAGATGTCAGCCTGGCACAAGGCAATGCCATGACAGGAATAATATGCTGTGGAAGTTGTGGGATGCTTTCAAGTGTCCCGTGGAGGCCCACAAAACCGTTTTCAAATTCAGATTCAGCCTGATAGAGTGAACACCCTTAGGAAGCCAACTGTGCCATGCCACAGCTCTCCTGTTGCCAGCAGGATTACACCAGAAATTATTGTGAATGAAATTGGTTTTTTGTTGTTGTTGTTTTGGTATAGTTCTAATAAATTGGATTTAGACAACAAGTCAAGAGAGATTGGATGTTAGATTCCTCCTGAAACTCCTGCTAGTTTGAAGGCTGGCATTACTCCAGACAGGACAGTTGATGGAGGCAGTTTCTATAGCATGGATACTAAAGAAATAAAAGCTTCTTTCATCAGTAGGAAATAGTTTGTGTTTGAGAGGTACTCTGCTGATCTCACACAGCATATGTCCCTGTGGAGCTGAGAAAGGCTGTCAGGGAAGATCTCCTTTTCCAAAAGCCACATTTGAGCCTGACTTCTCAAGCAGATCTCTCTGTCATTCACAGACCCAGCCTTTCAAAACTCTACAGCTTTTCAAAAGAACAGAAAGAATAGAGTAATTCTAAGTTGCCTTCAATGAAAAAGCTTTTTCTTTCAGTCTCCTGGGCATTTTTTTCCTTTTATCATGAGTGCACTTTGATGGCAAGCTCAGCCTGTAGCTGTAATGGTGGTGCTGGGGTGGTTAAACGCCCTAGGCAGCCCAGTGCCAATAAATAAATAAATACATATATTGCCTTTGACTTGAAAGCCTGATGTTGCTTCAGTCATGTCTGGTTGCAGCCTGCCCAGAGCAGCCTCTGCCCTCTGGGAAAGAGTGTGTTCACAGCAAAGCAGTGGGGACTCATGGCCACGGGGCGAGTTTAGCACGCTGGTAAAAATATTGAGACTCCTCTGAAATAGAGGAAACTCAACAATCGAAGAAAAATCTTGGCTAACCATTCCAACTGCAAAAACAGAGAGTAGGTGACTGCTCAAAAGCCCAGGCCTAATCTTCAACTAGAGCAACTCAGGATGACACGACTATAATTATTAATGCTTACTCAAAATCTTGTACTTGATGAGGAACTTATTTGAAAAGCTCCACTGACTTCCCGCATGAATTTTCACTGTTCTTGAACACTGGGCCAAATTCTGATTCTCAGTCAGGTTCCAATAAAATCTCATTCAAATAAATCCTCGCTTACATTTTATATGTTCCAGAAGGAATATTGAATGAGGACTCAGTAAAAAGAAGAGCACTTAATACTTCTTGAAACCATGAAAGCTGGTTTCTCTGTCTGCCTAAGTGTGTGATACAGCAACAAAAGGAACCAGAAAGAATTTTAAGCCTCAGAATCAAAGGCAGGTCTGAATTGGTTTGTAACCAAGGAATCTGCAGATCCACAAGTCTGAAACAAACATTTTACAAAAGCAGGCAGCACTAGGAAAATTTGTATCTCATCCAGAATTTCATATTCAATGATACAGCCATTAATTTTCATGGAGGAATGAGCCTATCCATCTCTTAGAGATGAAAAGCAATCTTTCCTCGAGGGGGCCTTGAGGATCTCAGCTGTCCTTGAGTAAGGAATAGAAAAACCCTTCTCAATAACAGATTTCAATTTGCCTGCTGTACATCACCCATTTTCAGATGAAGTGAAAAGTGTCAGGGGAACTGTTTATCTCTCTGAATCTCTCATGTCCTGCTCTGCTGAAACCTTGGGCCCTGTTTGAACATTTGCAACATGAGAAGAAGAAATGAAGCTCTGTTTTCCAGCAGTTTTCCTATGTTTTTTTCCCTAAAATATATTGGACCTAGCCATCCCTTCTCCTAATGCCAAATCAGGGTACTGCCATTGTCCTGTGAGCACGCTGGCTATTTTAAGTAAACTCCATTCCAAGTCACGATTACATTTAGAGTTGGGTTTAACTTCAGCCCTCCTGGGCACGTTCCAGCTAAGATAATCACGTTCTAGTTGCCAAAATTCCCAAAGCAGTTTCAGTGCAAACAACAAGCTATCCCTGATACAACTCCTTAAATGCTTGTGCCTGTTGTTTTTAAACACCTGTCACATTTTACCCTGAAGGTGGCTGAACTCTAACGCTGTGAAAACAATCCCTGCATTTACAGTTCATAAAGTGCTTTAGGATCCTTTGGGATTAAGAACATTAAATGAATGCAAGCTGTAATATTAAAAATACATGAAACCTTCGGGTAACTGTTGCCATTCTTTTTGGCACTGTGTCCACACCTATGAGGTGCTTCACTACTCTGACATATTCTGGAGAAACAGAACAGCAAAGCAACAAACTAGGAGGTTCCTGGAGCGTCCAGGAGGTTCCTGGAAAGCAGTGATGGCAACATTCTGACACAGGCAGTGGAGGTTCTCACCAGGAATGTTGTGCTACTCAACCTCCTGCTAGCAAACAGGGAAGGCCTTGTTGGAGATGTGAGGTTTGGGGTCAGCTTTGGCTGCCACTCTGCTCTGTGGGACAGATGACCCAGGGTGGATCCTTCCATCCTGACCCATTCTGTCATTCTGTGAACCACAGCTGCAGAATAAAGATGTTTCTCCAAGCTGGACCCAGCTGATGCTTCCTGTGCTGCTCCAAGAGCACAAGCTCTTGTGAGGGGTGCCACAGAAAGGGCTACAACTGCCCCAGGGCTGTGAATGCATCTAGCCTGGTCCCTCCAGCAGAGGGTTCATAATCTAAACTAAAATGATGCCAGAATGATTTTTTGCTTGTTCTTTTATACCCCTTTTACATACTCTTTTATAATTCTATGTATTCTTAGTGCTTTTAGCCCACAAATTTCCAAGGCTGATAACTCAGCTCAGCCCCACGGCACTGTTAAACCAGGAGAGCAAACATCCTGGGAGCCCCAGACACCAAGGGCCTCTCCAGAACACATTTTGGAACCTCAGACAGGTCCAGCCAGGGGGAAGGTTCCTCACAACGAGGGCTTCACTCCAGCCTCTCACTGGGGGATCTTTGATAAATATGTTAATTTATGTAAGATAAATGATGGAGAGGGGCTTGGAGAGGTCTTCTGCCAGCTCCCTCATCACCCTAGGATGGATCCCATCTGGTCTATTTGAGCAACACCCAAGGGGTCAAGGTAGCTCCCAGGATAGGACAGAACCTCAAAACACTCCAGTGTGGTAGAAGATATAGCACTGATATGTTTAGCTTAAGTTTCAAGGAAATTTGGAGGGAATAACATATTGCCCCACAGCATAAAGTCTATTCTTGTTTAAGTAATGCAAAAGGGGATAAAGGACTCCTCCTGCTGATTCTTGCTCTCCGTGAGGCTAAAAAACACACCACATATTATGGCATTTCATAACTGCTATCTCACGCATTCTTGATCATCTCCACTAATTACAATGGTACAATCTCAAGGAGGCATGAATCCCTCTTAATTGTTGTATTTCTTTGTCACTACAGTACTCAGTTCAGCATTTGAAGGGTGCAATTCAACCTGCAGGGTGGGAGTTATCATCAATGCATTTCTATTACAAGACACCGTAAAAGCAAACAAGAATCTTTAGAAAAATTAAAATAGACCAGTCATTTCCACTCTTCAATTCTACATATACTGGTTTTGAAAGTCTATCACCAACAAGGAATGATAAAATAAGAACATGAGATATAAAATATCCACCAGTTGCTTTTTTAGACGTTGTGCAAAACCGGATCTGCTTATCCTGGGCACTCTTGTCCTCTGTTTCCATCAGTGTAAAACCAGAGGTTCTTCACTTCATTGCACATTCTTCTCTTCATTGCACATCACATTCTTCTCTTCATGGCAACGTAAACTCGCTGCGGGCTAATGCCCGCAGCGAGTTTACGTTGCCATGAAGAGAAGAACCTGGATCAATTGATGTTCTACAGCCTCTCCTTTCTCCTGCTGTAGGTTTTTCTTCATCCTGAAGAGCCTGGCACTGGTTTTTACCCCCCAGTTCAGCCCAGCTCCCAGCATGTGCAGGTACTCACGCCAGCCTGGCGCCGCAATTCTCGCCTTCCATGTCGGCCCCGGGGACGTTGTCAGTGTTCACGGACTCGGTCTCGCTGGTGGGCATGCTCACTGCCAGGGGGAAAGGGAAGGAAGAGAGAGGGAAGGCCATTAGAGACTGACACACCTCTTGATGAGCCCGTGGTTGAGGGAATTGGCTTTGTGAAAAGACCCTCAGCTGCAGCTCCTGAGGATTAAACTATTCGCTGAGTGAGTCTGGTGCCTCCCTGTACAGAGCAGGTTGGGTAGCTCGACTTCAGGAACATATTGATGCCAGGATGATTTTTTTCTTGTTCTTTTATGCATACTCTTTTATGGTTTTATGTACTTGTAACTTCCCAAGGCTGATAACTCAGCTCAGCCCCACGGCACTGTTAAACCAGGAGAGCAAACATCCTGGGAGCCCCAGACACCAAGGGCCTCTCCAGAACACATTTTGGAACCTCAGACAGGCCCAGCCAGGGGGAAGGTTCCTCACAACGAGGGCTTCACGCCAGCCTCTCATTGGGGAATCTTTGATAAATATGTTAATTTTGCAAGGCCTATAATTGTATGTATTTCGGGGCATTCCACCTGGACCAAGTGCTGCACCCAAGGATCCTGTAATAAATCCCGAGGTAAAAACCCCTTTTCCTCATAAACCATGCTTTGGTTTCAATTTTAAGACCAGGGAAAGGCAACAATACAAGTTACTCAAATGCTAAACAAAAGGGAAGAAGCAGCTGCTCTCCTTCTTTCAGTCAGTTCCTGGAAATCATATGAATGAGAACCACTGGAAAGTAAAACACCTGACAAACCCAACAAGAAGCTTCTGTTTGATTCCATGGAAGTGTTTAAAAAAATGCCTCTTTACCTGCAGCAGCCCAACCACCTCCCTGCCCTCCCCAGTCTATCTCTTTAGAATATAAATGAAAAGTACCAGGACTGAGATGCATGCAGATAAACAGCTTATCTCAGCCTGACAGCAAATACCACATAAAGAATATTGATAGCTCATCTGTCATATACTGACCACCAATGTGATTCAACCTCACACCCAGAAACTGGACCTAGAGGTGTAAGAGGGAAATTCAGACTCTCTGACCCACTCAGATGCTACCAAAGAAGGAGCTGATGGATATGGAGCTGTGGTGGAGCTTTTATGTTGACACTCACAGAACTAAGAACTGGACAGAACCTTCTGGGCTTTTACAGAAGTGCCATGGAACAAACATCAAATGAAAGCAGCCTTAGGCATGAACCCCTCTCGTCTAGATTCAAGAACCTGTCTCTAGCTGTTATCAAACCTCAAGATTTTATTTGCTTCTACAGACCACAAAAACCCCCTCAACCCCACACCATTTTCATTTCCCCAATTGTTCGTGGCTCCTGCAGAAGCTCCAATCACTCTTCATATGTAATCATTCAGTTAAAGTTAGGAAAATGGGGAGGATCTGACGGAACCTTGGGGTCTTTGGCTTGGCTAATTTTTTTTCTTTTTTATTGTCTGATATCAGGAATGAAGGAGATGAGGCTTTTTGTTGCAGTTTTTTGTGTTGTTTATTTTTTTTTTATTTTAGTTTCAGGAGTTCAGCTTGTGCTTGGATGTTGTTGTTGTTTTTAGGGCTACAGTGATTTTTGCTCTTGGGAGTAAAAGTAAGGTTTTTAAAACCTTATTACTCAATAAATGACAACATCGTATTCTATTTTATTTTTTTGTACTAATAATTACTAATTTTTGTTAACACTTTTTTTTTACATCAAATTCTTTTTACTAATCACTCTATGTTCACTTGACTTCAGGAAATGGAGGAGAAGGAGATGAAAGAAGAACCCAGAGTTAATGCCTTGAATTTTCTATGTTTTGCTTCTATTTATCTGTATACAACAAATCTTAAAACTATAAATCTTCAACTTGTGATAACTAAACTACAATTCATTTCACACTCTCGAAGCTTTCAATTCATCCAGGGAGCTTTTTCTAGGGGCTCACATCAAAGGTTGTGTTCCCTTGGGACGCTCAGGGTGCTATGTGACCCTTGAAAGCCACAGGAAAAGTTTTCCAGCTTTCCTGGACTCCAACAAGGATCCAATATGTGTCCTGTTCTCTCCTCGCCCCTTTTGGAATACACAAAAACAAATTAAAAAATTAAACTGAAGACTGAATGATGGAGGAGTTAAACAGATCTCCCAGGAGCCTGGGAGAACTTCAGAACATGACCAGTGTTAGCTTTTGGATACATATCTCAGATGAGATGTGAGAGCATGTGCTACTAGCTGTTGGAGAGATTTCTAACAGCCTGTAGGAATATGTAACTCAACAGTAAGAATGTCTATTTGTGGGTCACTGGTGCAAAATGAACCCAATGTAGAAGAAATAGGTTCTGAGTTTCAGTCGTGCACACCTTTTTCAGGGGCTAAAAAAGATACCAGAATGTCCTTCCAAAAATGCTCTAGGTTAAAGTTTTGAAAGGATTATGGTAGAAACGTCCTTCAAAATGAACTACCTTTCCTTTATCCCATCACAACAGTTCAGATACGTCCAACACACTTCTTGGGAAATCCAAAGTTGTACTGTGTGCTCCTAAGCATGATGAAATAATGGATTTTCTAACACTCTTGACAGAACTGTGAAATATTGTACTCTAACAGTGCCTTCTCCTTTATGAAGACAGATGTTTTAATAATCTTGTCTATTTGGAAAGACAAATTAAGGAATAAACTGAATTCATGTTCTGATATACATGAAACAGTCAAGTAAGCTGTGAGAAAAAAACCAACATTCATAATTAAAATTTTTTGTCCAGAGTAAGCCCTGCAGGAATAAAGCCAAAATGCTGATATTTCGCAAGTCATTTTGGAGGATGAGGTAAAACGCTTTCAAGACATATTCGAGCTTATTTTGCAGATGGAAAACAATTCGGAAGGCATTAGCAAGAGATTGATTTGCAGAGCAGCTCGTTATCCTGGGTGCATGAAGAGGACACTGCACAGGCAATAGGCACAGCCAGGCACGAACATGCAGGGAAATACAAAGCTGTGTTCCAGGCCAGCCTGCACAGAGACACACAGACACACAGACAGACACACAGACACACACAGTGTGGACACAGAGCACAGTGGAACATTACCATGGCTTTCTGTGGAGTGACTAAACCAAGCAAATTTTCCTTTCTTCTCATCAGGCAAACCAGCTGGAGGGCTTCCTTTCACAGACAAGATGGTCAGTGTCAAGTATCAGGAACAAGACATCAACAGAGAACATGCAGCCAGTGACAGGCAAAAGAAAAAAACAAGGAACTCAGCTTACACATGATATCCACTTCTGTCTGAAAACTTCATCGTGTGAATTAAAAGTGCAAAATGTAAAACAAAGGTACACAGAGGTATGAAATATCACTCAGAGATCATCAGGCCGTAACTCTCATTTGCTTTCTGTTATTTTTTATGTCTGGCTCAGGAGAACGTGAAGTTAATGAATTTAAGTTTATGGGTTGTATCCCAGAGACATCTTAGAGTGCACCTCGTGCTTCCCTGACCTTACTGCTGCAGAAAGTCAAACTCCAGTCAAGTGAGAGATGCAAGTGCAGTGGTACATGGGCTGAAGAGACCCCATGGACCACTTTGCTAGCACCACCTCACAGGAGCTCATTGCACTGCACCGATGGAAAATGTTAAGGACAATCAAAAAGTAAAACAATGGTAGGAATATCAGAGGAATGATGGTCTAGAGGATAAAGGTCACGACACAGGGGAGATTAGGGCTGAATTCTCCCAAAGAACCACAATCACTATACCTGGCACCTCACAACCCCTTCATGACCAGGGGATAATCAGGTGTGCAGTGCTGGAAGGTTCATTCAGGCCAGCCAACAAAACCAGAAAATAGAAGAGTTGCGTAAACTGGGGCTGAGTATGAGAGGAAGTAGACCAAATTCAGCCCAGATGGCTTTCTTATCTGACTCAGTTCCCAGAGAAGCCAGACCCTGTGCCCACACCCTGGCTCCAGCCTAGAAACAAGGCAGGCATTTTTTGCAGTCCGGGTAATTAATTACTGGAACCATGTACCAAGAATGCTGGTGGTAAATGCACCACAGGAATGTTTTAATCAGGAAGAGATGTTTTTCCCAAATGGTGGGCTCAAGTCCAGACCAGAGTTGTGTTTAGGACCATGGCATACAGACAATGCCACCTCAATGGCCATTTCCTCCCTGTAATTTTGGGAGCTGAGACAAAGGCAAAAACGATCCAGAGGCTGATACAAATCTCAGTGGCTTTGCTTACATGGGAATCTCCTCTTTTTAGAGTTATCATTATATCCATAACCCATTTGAGTTGATGAAATCTCACATTAGTTGCATATTCTCTAGGTAGCATGGATGGAAATCTTTTTAAAGGGAAGCGAAACAACTTTTCAAAGGCAGGCAAGTATCTCATGGTTTCAACAGAGTTCAAATCATAAGGACCAATAGGTTTGATATTCTCTCTTCAGTTCCTTCTGGAGCCTTTGCACTTCTCGCATCTTGCCACAGTGTGGCTCATCACTGAATGCAGCCTTTTTCTCCTGGACTACCCAAACTCCAATTTCACATTACTTACATAGCATTCCTGCAGCATTTAAAGCAGCAACAAAAGCTATATAGCAGCTTCCTAAACAAACAACAACAACAAGAAGAAAAAATATCTGAAAAATGCTTTGTGTTGTGTTAATTCTAGCTCTGAGACCCAACAGACAGAGAAAAATAAGAGCAGAGTCTACAGTCTGTGGCTGACTGGACAGATGTGCAAGACCCTCTGAGAGCCTCTGTTCCATGTCACTGGCATCAAGCACTGATACCAGCTCTGCTTTTGCACTAACATATGTCCCCCCTCCAACAAAATGCCCCATGGGCATGCAAGGAATTATTGAATGGCAGGTTGCCAAAAGACAGCCAGCCACTGAAACAGAAAGCTGGCACAAGCAAATACCCTTCCCTGCAGTCCTGAGAGGATTTTTCCTAAACACACTCTGAGAGCAATATTTGCTTCCCAGTTCAGGAATATCATTACCACTGTTGCATCTTGCGTTTATGAAATGCTTGTCATCTTGGCAGTGGAAGTAATTTTGATATTCAGATTTATTTCCATGGATTACATAATGCTGTCACACTTCTTGCTGAATCTCACTTTAATACTGTGACATTTTGAGACTCAGAGGCAATCATGCTTGGGCAAAGGGTGCCCAGTTCCAGAAACACAGACAAAACAAGATTTTCACAGATTTTCATGGGACCTGTTACTACATGGCTTTGCAGATCGGGGCATTAATTACAAAACTGGATATATTGGAGGCTGTTCACATTGCCTGAGTTCACCCCTCTGATTTTGCTGTTTGACTTAGGCTACAGAAGCAGAGGGATTCCTGCCACAGGTTTTCTGAATGCCATACAGAGTGTCCCTCTGTTCTAGGGACAGGCTCAAAAAAGACATTTACTTAAAGTCTTTGGGTTAGGTACCTGACTTGGAACAGTGTGATTATCCAGCACTATGTTCATTCACAGTGAAAGAGCCTTGTGGTGGCTTTTCAGATTTGAAAAAACATCAATATATTTGATTGACTTCTATGAAATACTCACTCAGACTCTGATATCTCCATTGTCCACTGGTAACGAATTACTTTGCAAAATATGGGTCTAAAAAACCCCTTTTTTTGCCCCCACTGGCAGTTGAGGTCAGAGGGACCTGATGCCACCTGTCCACCACTTCACTTTACTGT
The DNA here is from genome assembly GCA_013396875.1 of Vireo altiloquus. Taxonomy (NCBI): domain Eukaryota; kingdom Metazoa; phylum Chordata; class Aves; order Passeriformes; family Vireonidae; genus Vireo; species Vireo altiloquus. Next base: position 65,533 of record VZRF01011148.1, on the reverse strand, counting down.
GTCACCTTGGCCATATGACCAAGTTTTTCCACACACCTGTTCAGTTTCTCTCTCAATCCTGCCCTCACCTTGCCAGCCTCTCTGAGAGGTGCAGATGAGCCACATTACAGTGAGTGCTGAGCACTGTACCCATTACTGATGCTAATGCCTCCCAAGTGGGGCTCTGCACAACCATAAAGCAAATCTAAAGAGCAAAGTAGTCCTGTGAGTTCTCCAGCCTGGGATTTAAGGTTTCCTTTTCCACCAAGAACAACAAGAACAAATGGCAATACCCAGGCTGCTCCCTTTAACAGCATGTGCATCAAGTGAATGACTTTGTCTCCAGTAAAATTCTGCCTCCCATGGTGCCTTTCATGGACATCATTTCATGAATGAGTCCATGGGTAGCTCTCAGAATATCAATTGACTCTTTTTTTTTTTTTTTTGGTGGAGAGCTCTCATTTTAATTAATACGTGAATATTGCCTCGCTTTCCTCTTCTGCCAGTTTTGAAAATGCTGTACTCATTCATCTTACTCATTAATTTAAATAAGATGCAGCTTTCATTCTGCTCCTTGCATTCAGTGCCTTGGGAACAATCAGTGGTTGTGCTCTCAAATGCAAGCAGCATCCAGAAGGTAAACTGCAGAGGTAAGACATTAGTGTTCTCTGGACGTCCTGATTTTGTCAGGAAAATATACTAGATGTGACTGGGGAATTCTTTAGTGATTTCTGCTTTGAAAAGGAGTTCTGTGACAGGAAAGCTTTTACAGGAGAAGAAGAAAGGGAACTTGAACTGTGTGTAGGATCTTGGAGGTTGCATACCTCCCAAACTTAGATAATATGTGTCAATAAATCTAGTGCAGTAAAAAGGGCTTTAGAAAAAACTTCAGAAAAGCATTTTCTAAGGGCTCAGAGACCAATACTCACAATGAAGAGTATTACACACTATATTACATTAAATATATGTAACATATACGCTTTGTACAACCTAATTTTGGATTATATATTGATGACTACAACTGTGAGGAGAGCAAGCTGGATTCACACTCTCACCCAAGGTGAGCCACCAAACACAAGGATAATAATAAAGAGCCATGAAATAATTGCCAGCTGCATCCTCTTCAGTCAAACAGGAAAAGGCTTTTGGTAAAAACATCTTTCCATCCCTGAAAGGCATCACAGTCACTGTGTAGTAACAAGACCTGTTGTTGGAACTTAGGAAAGTCAAAAAGCTTTCCCTGATCTTTTAGGGACGAGATTCATCCCTAAAGACCCACAAGAAAGCTCAGCCTATGAACAAAGCCCATGGGAAAAACTGCCCCCACTTCTGGGTGAGCTGAGAGCACCAAAGAAATGAAGAGATTGTTGTTTAGTGCACCACAGAAAATGGGTTTGTAGTTTTAGGTTTTGCCCTATATATTAATATGGGGACAACATGGAGAATTCAGGGTGTCAGCTTCTTCTTCTTCTTCTTCTTCTTCTTCTTCTTCTTCTTCTTCTTCTTCTTCTTCTTCTTCTTCTTCTTCTTCTTCTTCTTCTTCTTCTTCTTCTTCTTCTTCTTCTTCTTCTTCTTCTTCTTCTTCTTCTTCTTCTTCTTCTTCTTCTTCTTCTTCTTCTTCTTCTTCTTCTTCTTCTTCTTCTTCTTCTTCTTCTTCTTCTTCTTCTTCTTCTTCTTCTTCTTCTTCTTCTTCTTCTTCTTCTTCTTCTTCTTCTTCTTCTTCTTCTTCTTCTTCTTCTTCTTCTTCTTCTTCTTCTTCTTCTTCTTCTTCTTCTTCTTCTTCTTCTTCTTCTTCTTCTTCTTCTTCTTCTTCTTCTTCTTCTTCTTCTTCTTCTTCTTCTTCTTCTTCTTCTTCTTCTTCTTCTTCTTCTTCTTCTTCTTCTTCTTCTTCTTCTTCTTCTTCTTCTTCTTCTTCTTCTTCTTCTTCTTCTTCTTCTTCTTCTTCTTCTTCTTCTTCTTCTTCTTCTTCTTCTTCTTCTTCTTCTTCTTCTTCTTCTTCTTCTTCTTCTTCTTCTTCTTCTTCTTCTTCTTCTTCTTCTTCTTCTTCTTCTTCTTCTTCTTCTTCTTCTTCTTCTTCTTCTTCCTTTCTTCTTCTTCCTTTCTTCTTCTTCGTCTTCTTTGACCTCAGTTCTTGTGATGTATTGGTTGGTAGAAAGAATCTAGTGTAGAAGAGACATACTAATAAAATTGATAGATATTGGTTTTAAAGACAAAATAAGATACATAGAACTTTCCTATCTGATGATAAAAACTATATAAACTCTCTGTAAGCAGCCTCTGCGGCCACTGTGCACCTGGAAGCAGCAGAGAGGCTGTTCCTGAACCTTTGATAAGATATAATAAACAAACCTGAGGCAGCAGAGAAGTTTCTTTGTTGTTTTTCCTGACATGAGAGATTGAGAAGAGAGAGCTCCCCGGGCAAGGACCAGCCCCGTGGGGCCCCCAGGGTCCCACAACCTGTGATTAAGCTAAACCCAGGCTGGGCACTGAGCTGCACCACGGAGGCTGATGTGGTGTAACTTTGCTTTCCTGAACGGAGCAGCACAAAGTAGGAACATTGCCACTGCTGAGATGCAGTATTGTGGCATCAAATGTTTCATTCATAGAGGAATTATCTATTTTACCGTATAAATTGCAAAGTATATCTCTAATTTATGGAGGCTTGTTTTTAACTCGTCCTTTTCTCCTTTCAGGGGGCCACCATGTATCCATACACATCATGAGCTGCTGAGGGGATATAACCACGGGCTACATAAATTTATACCTTACAAAAGGGGAACAGGAGAGAGAGTGAAATGTATTAATTGAGCAGGCCTGTGATTAACAGATCTGTCATTACCACATGCAGGTTACTGCACACCTATAAATGCATTACCTCGCTGCTAATTAATCTTCCTGGGACTTATTTGACTGTAACAAACTCCTCAGCTAGTTTGAACAGATGCCATTTCCCTTCTTTTTATAGCAATATTGACAGGAATATGCTGCATTCCATAAATATTTGTTCATTGCAGCCAGTGAGTGGAATGCAGGCTGCACAGAGGACCAGGCAATGGCACAGTCAGACTCCTGGCCTTGCCAAGTGACAGCCTTTGCCAGTGTCACACATGTTCTGCTCTGTATTTGAAAGGAAGAGCTTGAAAATTTGCATTTCCATGCCTGAAGGACAGAGCTTTTCTTTGCATTACCTGTGGTATCTCAAAATACCTCGTAAGCACAGACGTGGGGCTCTCCCAAAAGCAGAAAGGAGTCTAACCCTCTGCTGAAAGAGGCAAGAGGGGAAATATCCCTGGAGAGCTGCTTGTGGTGCTGAGCAAACACCTCAGTCTGCTCTGGGAGCCCATTCCACGCAGAGAATCTGCCTGCAAGTACAATCCAGGGAACTCTTGCAATCCCTGTGGCTGAAGGAGGACAGCCTGGCTGGGTCACAGGCTGGCAGAGGTGCTACCAGAACATGCCTTGAAAGATGTCTCTCTCCTGAATCTGGATCCTCCTATGACCTCCTAAACTGCTTTTCTTGTCTGATAAATGGCTTGCATTGTTTGCCTTGCTAGGGGCAGCAGCTAAGGTGCCAAAGTGCGAGGCATTTATTTGCCAGGACATGGTTTATAGTGTTTCTTGTGCCAGTATAATACTCTTTAGCAACCTCCTTGGTTCCCCACAGAATTCTGAAGCAGTTCAAGGATGGACAGACAAAATGAAGGAAAGGCAAAACAACTGAGGATCTGTGACTCTTTCAAAAGAATTGTGAAAACAAATCACAACAGCACATTTGTTAGGAGTCCTGCAAGTTTTCTCTCTCGTTCTTTGGCAGAGGAACTTAGAATAACCATCAGTGCCATCAAATGCTCCTAACACAACCCCACAAAATGGTATGTGGGCACAAAAAGCAGGAGCATCTCACTAGAAAATCAGGATTCCATTACTGCAGGCTGGTCTTGCAGGCGCCTTAGAAATGGGGGCATGAGATCTGCAAAGGCTGTAGATAATATGTTGGGAAGTGATACAAACATCAATCACAAACCAAATAACTAACCACAAAGGAAGTGCTCTCAAAACAACTAAAAGAAAAAAAACCAAATCCCTCTACGTTTTGTGCCTCTAATAATCATGAAGTTATTCATATTTCTCACTGGCGTTGTTACTGATGAAAATAGACAGGACATAGGTTTTAGGCACAAATGTGGTTTTAAAGCAGCCCATGTGCTGCTTTCTGCAGTTTCTGTGCATGGGGAACATCTGCATCTGCCCACCCACACAAATATATATATATATGGGAATCTAGGTGTGTGCTTTACACCTGGACTGCTAAGCTTCCAAGTGACTGAGATGCAGCTCAGGCTGTTTTATGACATTCCTGCCTGTCAAAAACCATGCCTGAGAACTTGGTGGGCCTATAGTTTGTGATCTAGAGCACACGAGAGGATTGTGGGACCCTGGGGGTCCCATGGAGCTGGTTCTTGCCCGGGAAGCTCTCTCTACTCAATCTCTCATGTCAGGAAAAACAATGAAGAAACTTCTTTGCTGCTTCAGGTTTGTTTATTATATCTTATCAAAGGTTCAGGAACAGCCTCTCTGCTGCTTCCAGGTGCACAATGGCCGCAGAGGCTGCTTACAGAGAGTTTATATAGTTTTTATCATCAAATAGGAAAGTTCTATGTATATTATTTTGTCTTTAAACACAATATCTATCAATTTTATTAGTATGTCTCTTCCACACTAAATTCTTTCTACCAATCACTAAATCACAGGAACTGAGGTCAAAGAAGAAAGGAAGAAGGAGAAGGAGAAGGAGAAGGAGAAGGAGAAGGAGAAGGAGAAGGAGAAGGAGAAGGAGAAGGAGAAGGAGAAGAAGAAGAAGAGGAAGAAGAAGGAGAAGCTGACACCCTGACTTCTCCACGTTATCCCCATATTAAAATATAGGGCAAAACTTAAAACTACAAACTCATTTTCTGTGGTGCACTAAACAACTTTATCTTCATTTCTTTGGTGCTTTCCCCTCACCCAGCAGTGGGGGCAGTTTTCCCCACGGGCTTAGCTCATAAGCTAAGCCTTCTTGTGGGTCTTTAGGGATGAATCACATCCCTAAAAGATCAGGGAAAGCTTTTTGACTTTCCTGAGTTCCAAGAACAGAGGATAGATCAGGACAGCAGGGGCTGTTTGGGTGGTGCAGTGGGTGGGAAGTCGTGCCCTGGTAGCTCACAATTGATATTTTCCCCAGAGGAAGCTTGCACAACCCTACAACCAGGGACCTCAGGCAGGAATTGTGCCCTTGAGAAGGTGTATCTTCTCTGATGTAGAAGAAGGAAAGTGTTCTCCACGAGGCTGGTCCTTGTTGGCAGAAAAACCAAACCAAAAAAACCCCAAAGGAAAGTGAAAGTGAGGGAAAAACTGGGTGGTGTTGTTTCAAAGGACAGGCAGAACAACTGGGTAGTGCCTGGGACACAAAGAGAGGGTAGGAAAGAAAAGGTGATTGAGAATTTTCACCTGAAATAGCACTCTGCAAGCTGGAAGAGCAGTGTATGCTCCCTGCACCTGGGAAAACTCAATTTAGGAGTCGTGCTTAAAACATTTAAGCATTAATCTCATCAAGGAAAGACAGCAGCAAGGCCCTGTCCATCTGAACACACAGTGCCTGACTGAGATGAGTTCTCAGCAAGTGCAGACGTTTTCTAATAGCAGGATTCATGTGGGATGTGTGAGAAGGCTCATGGATGATGCCTGCCTTGACAATCAAGCAATTCAGTTCACTGATCAGCAGATAACAGCAACATCCATGAGATTTAGGTCTCTCCAGAGCCAGGGCTCTGTGAGGCACTGGACCCTCGGAGTTCTTGGGTCCTTGCCTCACACTGAAGAGACTCTGTTCAGCTCCATGAGATGAAATGCACCTCACCTCTGCTATTCCACAATGTGCATGCAATTCTCGTTCAAAAACCTAATCTGCTACGTTTCTTCTGTGCCTAGTAAATAAAATGCTTGTGATTTTGTGAGCTGCTCCTGCATGTGGAGTGCTAACATAATGACTACTCTGATACTAGACACTATTATCACAATATCATATGAGTCAGAAGCATGAGACATGCTAGCTGGGCAGGCTGTGTATTACCATGTAGCCAGGAGAAAAGCAAAAATTGAAGTTAAAGAGTCTTGCCCCTAAAGTCAGCTTGTCAAACATATGATTAAATCGTTTCTACCTCTTGAGCAAGGCATTGAGAATAGGCTAATTACCCCGAGCCAAAGAAACAGGTATTTCATAGGGCCTTGGAATAATAGATTCCTGCTTTGCAAATACTTCTACCATGCAGGAGAGTGAGGGACTGATAACAACAGCTTGAGTTAAGCTTAGTGTGGGCAGGTGTTATGCAAGCTTCCCTCACACAACTGTGTTAAAACAAGTCATCCGTGACCCGGCATAGCCCTGTTGTTCTGCTCCTGGCTCTTCAAACAGCCACATAATACACTTACATTTTGATCTGCACATCTGCGAGGATCCAGCAGCTCTGCCACTGCATCCTTGTGCTGATGCTCGACCCTTCTGCTGCTCCAGACTATGGATTTTAATGTCATTGGTAACATCCTCACCGTGATCTAACACAACCCCTATGTTACCTATCCTTGGGCTCACTACATGTCCTTTCTAGTTTGAATCCAGAGGGATATGTCTGAGTGCAGCCTTGCCTCCAGTGGAAGAGGAGAAGAGAGATGCATCATGCTGTGATCTGTGAACTCTGCAAGTGGGAGTGAGGGCGTGAGCAGCCCTAGGGACACCTGTGGGCACTAAAGCTGAGTCTGAATTTAGGCCTCAAGATCCGAAATGCCAGTCCTCTAACCTGTCCTTGTCTCTCCAGGGCTGCTAGCTGAGGAGCTGCTGTAACCAGCAGGCAGACTCAGTGCCACAGCTATTTTCAGTTCGGCTCCTCAGATGGAAACATTTTCCTTCCCCCGCCGCCTCTCCAGGCTTGGTGTTGTCTGTGAGATAACTGGCACGGAGAGACCTGCTCTTCTCCCCAGGAGCAAACACAGACAGAGATTTTCATCCTCTTAGCAGCCTGTGCTGAGTGGATGGGAAGCTCCTCATCCAACAAGAAGTGGATGGGGAGCTCCTCACCCAACAAGCAGAAGTGGACGGGAAGCTCCTCACCCAACAAGCAGAAGTGGATGGGAAGCTCCTCACCCAACGAGCAGAGATGGATGGGAAGCTCCTCACCCAAGAAGAATTGGATGGGAAGCTCCTCACCCAACAAGCAGAAGTGGATGGGAAGCTCCTCACCCAACAAGCAGAAGGGAGCAGGCACAGAGCGAGGAGGTGACTGCTGTTCCCTCGGAGCTGTGTCTGCACCAGGGTGCTGCTGCAAGCTCCCCAGGCTTCCCACAGCACTGAGAAGTGCTGGGTGCCATTCACAGCTGCCCCTTCTCCTCAGCTGCTCAGCCCTGGCTGCCAGTTTGGTTACAGGGACACCAGCTCAGCTGTGTAATGTCACTGAGACCCCCTGTCTCTGAGCAGGAACAACGCAGAGCCCGTGGCACAGCTCCGCTGCACAGCAGAGGCTCAGCATCCTAACCCCACTTGTGTTTAAAACAGAAGATTTTTGTCTTTGCCTTCTCCTGTTCTTGCTTGAGAATTGACTTAAAAGAGTGATGAACTGCTCAAGCTGCCTTGCAGTCAGGGCCAGGCAAGGTGGAGGAAATGAGAGTTAGCAGCCTGTGAGTTTTGGGAATAAAGGTTTTGGGAATGAAGGTTTTGGGAGTGAAGGTTTCCTCAGGAGAGCTCTGCTAACACACCTCCTGCATCCCTCAGTCTGCCCTGGGCTCTTCAAGGCTTCCTGCTTTGAGCCCTCCCCGAACAGAGCTCTTGGTCTCTTCAGTATTTACCTTCCTGCACATGAACCTTCAAGTTATAACATAAAATACAAAAGGGAAGGCAAAGATATTGGTTGTGATGAATGCACACAGACAAGGAGGGAAAAAACATCATATCAGAACAATTTCTGTTACAGCTGATTCCATCACCCTCTTTTAAGCTTACAAGATCAGTATTGAATGTTCTACTTGTACTAAATTCTCCTACATGTCTTTGGGCTAACCCCACTGTTGCCTTTTCTGAGGCACTGGATGACGTTTTTGACACTCCATTTGGGATATTCCTTCCAGCTATCACACTGAGATGGTACAAGCCTCAGCTGCTATACCTGACCTGTTAGCTCCCAGTGAAGGTCTTAGGTGTGATGAGGTGTCTAAATTGCCTTTAGATTCATGTGTTTAGTCAGCTGAACCCCATCTTTACTAGTTTTGATTTCCTGTAAAAAGGAAATACATACATGTACTTCTAATTTCAGTTTGTACAGCGCCAGACACGCTGTGGCTTTGATCTTGGCTGACGTTGCTGCAATAAAACCAGTTCTCATCCCCAGCAGTGGCTTCTAACTCAAAACACATGCTTCACGTCCCTCAGCTACTGTTCCTGAGCACCAGGGCCTCTCTCCTGACAGCTCCCCTCACCACATCAAGACAATGCTCAGGGTTTCAGCTGCCATCAGTCCTGCTCACCAATGCTTTCCTCTCACTGAAGAGACTCTTGGGACTACATCTGCAGTGATAACTTATTTCCAAACATTGATTGTGGGCCATTCTCACTGACTTCAGCAGGAGCTGCTGAATACTCCAATGTTTTTAAAACCACTTTTTAAGTGTCCTTGTTTAAAGATTTAAGAGCACACTTTAGGCATCTGCTTAAATAATAAAATAAAAAAAATTTCACAGCCTCGCTCTGTGAATGCTCAGCTTGGGGGTTTGTGGTGTTTCTTTCAAAAGTTTTCTGTGGAGGTCCTGGTACTGAATGCTTTCTGTGCCTCTCTAACCATGGCAAATAAGGAAAAATGGCAGCTTTCTCATGGACTAATGTCGTCTCTTGAGAAGCAAAACCAGTGTCAGTGGATGAATCTTGACAGCTTCAAGAAACACTTGCCAACAGGGCAGATAGAGATTAAATTATTTGCACAAAGGTGTCTTTCCCAGCTATATAAACAACGGATTTCCTCTAAAGCCTTACCTTCAAAGATATCTCTGTGTAACAAACTAGTACTGTGAGAGAATTCCTACATCAACACAAGCTTCTCTTCCAACAGGAAATACAGAGGTGCTGTTCCATCAGCCAGCCTTTGCCAGGGAAATAGCTTTTATAGGATGACCAAAGACCCCTGGATGTGAGGTTTTTTCTTCTTTATCAAAGTCCCATATCAGAAATGAAGGAGTCAGACCTTATTGCTCTGTTTCTCTTATTCTTTTCTTATCTCAAATCCAAGGCACAGCCTGGCCTGGCTTGTCGCTTTGGAATCCGTGGTGCAAAAAAGGCACAATATCTCATGTACAATGTATTTTTGTAGACTTTTTACCCAAAAATCAACTACTACTTATAATATTTTCACTTCTGTACCAATAACTATCTATTCTTTCTAACACGTTTCTTCTACCTCAGTTTTACCAATCACCCAGTGCTACCTCAGAGCAGAACACGGAGGGGAAGGAGAGGACAGGGAGGCAAGGGACAATGCCCAAAATCCTCCATTTTGGCTCCATTCACCTCCATACTACAAAAACCCAGTGTTATAAATGTTCACCCTGTGATAGTTACTTATACTTACTTATAGTTACTTAAATGCTATAGTACTTAGAGCGTTCAGGTATTTAGAAAAAGAACAGGTGCAGATATATTTTTGTTTTTCTTTTTCTATTTTTGAACTCTTTGTTTCTGTTGATACTACATTTTTATGGGTAAAAACTAATTGGTTTTTTTTTCTCACAGATTTTTTTCACAGTATTTCTTTAGTTGAAGTAATAGGTTTAAGCTATGATTTTACAAAGGCAACAAGGCCTTCATTTAATAAGGTTTTACTTAAATGTCACAAGATAATTATCTCAGAGCTGTCACTGTTCACCAGCACTTGCTCAAGAGGCTGGCTGGTGGAGTCAGGCACGTGCCTGAATTTAGCCCATCTTCCCCAAATTGGGGGAATTTCCCTGATTCCTAGAAACACTTTTCCCTCTTCACCAAATTGTGTCAGGCCTTCTGATGCTCTGCTGGAACAAATTACTGCTGAATTATAGGTTGTTATATTGGCCACAGCTTTGTCCTGAATACCAGCAGCTGCTTCTTCTTTTTCTCTCTCTTCAGACAAAGGAAACATTGATTTCTCCATGCTTTGGCAGAAAATGCAGGCTTGAGCTAAACTGCTTTAACATCTCATTTGGTTAAGTGGGATTTACCCACCCTAGCAGAAACTTATCACCAGAGGAGGAAGGGGAAGAAGGTTTTGAAGTGGTTCCTTGCTTTTTTGTTTTATGATCGAAGCTTCCTTTGAGACAGAAGGAAAGAAAAAAACCGAAAAGTTGTGAAATCTACAGGACAATGAACCTAAAAGCTGCTTTTTGCTAAAGACTGGGCTATTAAATTATATTGCTAACAAAAGCCAGAAAGCAGACATTTGGTTAACTTACAGAGAGAGAACCATCCATACATTCAGGGGAACGAGAAAAGCATATTTCTTGAAATGATTAACACAACTGCTGTGAGTTGCCAGAGAAGGAAAATAGTTCAAAACCACCCTGATCAAACCTGGAAATGCCTCATGTGATGCAATCCAGGCTCAAAATTCTGCTCTTTCTGCTCTAGAGGGGAGGAAATGGTGTGAGAGCCTTTGCCACTGGCACTGTGGGGGTGGGTGGTCCTGAGAACATCATTTAAGCCTTCCTGTGCCTTTTCTTTTTAATTGGACAAAAGAGTCCAGAATAAGACTTCACCTCTCTCCAAATATTACCTCTCATACATATTTCAAGAATCAATGTTGTAGCTGAAGGATTTAAAAGCATAATTTAAAGTTTCTAATTTCACTTTGTTGAGAAGACCAATTTTTTCCCCAAGTATTTCCTCTTGGAAATGGAGAAAGACAAAACAATCAAGGATAAGGACCTACTGCTTCCTTGTTTTTTCACTCACAATAAAAATTAAGGAAGCAGTGTATGAAGAGAGTAAGGAAGAATATCTGCCCTCAGTTTTGATTTTATTCCAATAGGAAAAAGTCAAATGCTGACATCATAGTTTTGTTGACACTGATGGAACGTGGGGCAAAGGTGGAAGAAGAATCACCCTAAATGATCATTTTTTTTTGTTACTTCAGCTGCAGAGAAAATATACAATGAAAATGATGCTTGGAAATGGCAGCTTTACGTTCACCTGCATCACTGAATATCATTCATTGCCCTGTGTACTCTGCTACCACAATTATCTGCAGAGGGTCATTATAAAGCCTCACAAATACTCTTTTTTTTTCTTCACATATATAGCTTTTTTTTTAGGATATCCAAGTAAGTTCCTCAAAACAAGAAGTTCACTCGAGCCTTTCACTGAAAGATCTTTAATAAATGTGCTAGTTTTGCAAAGCCTATAATTGTGTGTATTTCAGTGTAAATATAATGCATGCATTTTCACAGCATTCCACCTAGACGAAATACTGCACCCAAAAATCCTAAAATAAATACCAAGGTAAATAACTTTTATATTATTTATT